>CM076574.1:6212117-6686782 GCA_034641835.2 Pinus albicaulis | reverse complement strand
TATATTAAATTCTGGCCAAATTGCCTCAAAGCTGGTTACAAAATGCTAAGCAAATTTCAGATATCTCCGATACTAGGATCAGAGTGTCTTTTTCTTTGCTAGCCCAGAGGTTCTTACAAACAATTTTCCTGGCAATTGCCTCTATCTTCCCCACTTTAAAAATGCAGACAAACTGCTCCAATAAAAGGCTATAATACATAATTGACAGGTAATTAGGGAATGGGGTTCCAACCTTCTACTCCATCTCTGAGTATGACTCCGAGGGGGAGGTGAACAACTTTATTAGCTTCAACGTCAGCATCTTTATTATTGTCTCTCTTGACATGGAAGAAATTCAAGCTCTGGAAGGATTTCATCAGGGTTCTTATTCTGCTGATCAGTCTGGACAATCTTAGATCAGAAGGGGAAGAAAAATCAACAATGGTTTTTATGATAGACTGGGAATCTCCCATCACAATTGCATCGTAGATACCAAGGGAATTAAGTTGCTTAAGGCCTTGGAGAAGGGCCAGGGCTTCAGCTTGTATGCTAGTATTGAAGCCCACTCCCCAAGCATATCTGAGTACAGTGTTGCCATCTGCTTTTTTAACTACTCCACCAGCTCTGAAGCTGCCCGGATTTCCTTTCGCTGCCCCGTCGAAGAAGAGAATGATATGCGCCTGCTTTGTTCAAAAGGCCAAGAAATCAGTAGCGTTAAGTCTAATATGCCAAGCATTGAGAGGAGGGAGAGGTCTGATAATATCGACGAAGCGGAGATCAAGAGAATCGCTCCAAACAACATCGTGATCTCTCAAACCTGCCCCGTCCAGATGATCACCAAGACACTCCTTCAGCTGGCTTTTAATGTTAACCCAAACAATCTTGTGGTCTCTTTTATTATCTCTGAAGATCCTCTGATTCCTTTCCAACCAGGTATGCCAGCAAATCATTTTAGGGAGAATGCACCAGGCAGCTTTGATATGAACATTATGTGGAGAGCCTCCTGGGTACAAACTCAACCAGTTCGAAAACAGGTCGGGAATGCTAGTTGGGAGGACGAAGTCCAGACTCCAAGGGCCTAAGGCCTCATTCCAAAGATCTATCACAAAATTGCAATTGAGCATCAGATGCGCTGCAGACTCTGTGTTATCTCCACACATCGAGCATCGAGAGGGGCCTAGATAACCTCTTCTCTGCAATCTATCATCTGTCAAAATTCTCTGATGGCAAAGGAGCCAACAGAAGAAGTCAATTTTGGGCAGTGAAGACTGGGACCAAACCCCTTTCCATGGTTTCGGATCTGCAGGGACGTGGGGAATTGAAGAGATTTGCCTGTAGCCCTGAGAAACAGTATAGCATCCAGGGGTCGGACCCCAACCTCGGGCATCCAATTTTCTGCTGTTCAAGGGAGCCTTGCCGTTTAAAAAGGCTAAGAAGATTGCAAACTCTTTGGACAGGACCTGGGGCACCTCGATGTTAATCCAACTATGCCATTTACCATTTTCCCAATTGGAAATATCCCACAAAGTGATGTAGCCTGCTCTATGCATCCAGTCCTTCAACAGATCTAGAGATCGATCATCAACCAGTGGATCACAACCCATAATACGATCCTCCTAGATTCTAATTTGCTTGCCATTGCCAGGAATTTAGTGTGCATGTTGGGTTATTATGGAGGAGGATTTAGCACAGAGCTTTTGAATTATCGAGCCAGAGTTTGCTACGGGCTAGTCCAAACACCTTTTCCTCTGTCCACGAAAGTACTTCTTCCACAAGGCGAGCTGTGCCCACCCCGGTTTTGGGGCAATAATCCTCCAACTCAGCTTAGCTCCCAACGCAATGTTCTGCGTGCAGATATTCTTAAAGTTCAATCCGCCTTCTAATTTGGGCATGAAGATTTTGTTCTAGCTTATTAAGGGGATTTTCTTTTCGTTAGCTTTCCCGCCTTTCCAGAAGAATTTTCTAATGTGATCCTCCATTTTCTTCATAATTCCAATGGGAGCCAGCATCATAGAAAACTGATAGATGGGAAGGCTGTTTAAAACTGCTTTAATAAGCACAGTCTTACTAGCCAGATTAAGCCAGTTGTATCCCCAGGAATGGATCTTGGAATCAAACTTTTCCAGCAGGGGTAACCAGTCTCTATTGACAGGACATTTTTGAAAAATTGGGAGACCCAAATACTTGAAGGATGTCCAAGACGAGGATGCTGCGAAGCCAAAGCAACAGGAAATGGCTTGCATCGTGATGGCAGGGGTATTCCAGTAGTAGATATTGCATTTTCCTTTATTGAGACTGCTTCCTGAGTCTTGACAGTAATCGTCAATCACTTCTTTAAATCTTTTGGCAGAGGACACTAAGGCAACACCCAGTAAGAGGGAATCATCCGCAAATAAGGCATGGTTTATATTTTTGACTCCTCTCACAATATTTAGGCCCATTAAATCTTGCTCCTGTTGTTTTCTGTTCAAAAGGAAGCTGAGGACAGAGGCTTGGAGGACAAAGAGCAGAGGGGAAAGAGGGCACCCTTGTCTCAGACCTCGAGAAGCTTTGAAGAAGTCTGTAGCTCTCCCATTCACCAGAGGGGAAATCCAAGGCTCACTGATACAAGCCTTAATCCAATTGATGAATTTGGGACCAAACCCAAATTTGCGCAGGACAGCCAACAGAAAACTATGTCTCACTCTATCAAAGGCGTTTTCAAGATCTAACTTGACAACCATTCCTTTCTCTTTGCGAACCACACTGGAGTGAATCGCCTCTTGGACCAGGATAAAGTTATCCACAATCTGTCTACCCTGAATAAAGCCTCCCTGATTCTCCGATATGATGCCTGGAAGGATGATTTTTAATCTGTTAGCAATAACCTTCGTAATCAGCTTGTAGCCTATGTTACAGAGGGAGATTGGGCGAAACCTTCTGAAGGTGTTGGCGCCTTTCTCCTTGGGGATGAGGGCCAGAAAGGCTGAATTAGTGCTTCCCCCAATCTTCTGACACTCTTGAGATTTCCGAATCATTCTGCATAGGTCTTTCTCCACAATATGCCAACAGAACTGCAGGAATCTGGCAGTAAAACCGTCAGGCCCTGGGGCCTTATCCGGTTCCATTGCAAAGAGGGCGCTTTTTATTTCATTGTTAGTGATCTCAGCTTCCAGGAGTTGGTTGTTTCTAACGGAAATGATGGTGGGCACCTCTTTCACAAGGATAGAATCATGACCCGAGTCCTCCTCTTCACTATAGAGATTTTTGAAGTGAGAGAAGGCAGCGTTTTTTATGCTTTGGATATCTCTATACGTAGAGTTCTCAACTTTAATTTCAGAGATAGAGTTGCAGCAAATGCGGGCCTGAGCTTGCTTATGAAAAAAGGATGAGTTTCTATCTCCCGCCTTGAGCCACAGACTACGGGATTTCAGTCTCCAATATTCTTCCTCAGCCAAGCTAGCTTTAAGGAGCATTTGCTGAAGATTAGCCTCCTTGTCAAGAATTTCTTTAGTGATCTCTACATTTTCTGAAACCAGGTGATGCATCTCAAGACGTTGTTGTAACAGTTTCCTTTCCATAGCGGGGTTAGGTAAGCTTTTGACCCAGTCTTTAAGAGCAGCTTTGACTCTCCTAAGTTTCTCCTCCCAAACAAAGAATGCAGAGCCTTTGACTGGGATCCTCCAACTTTCTTTTATCAGAGGCAAGAAAGACTGTTCCTTGACCCAATGAGAGTTTAATTTAAAAGGAATGGGACCTTGATTCAAATGTGCCAGCAGATCCAATTTAATGGGGCGATGGTCGGAAACACTATAAGGAATAATTTTCATTCTAATCTCTAGACCAAGAAGAAGAAAAGAACTTTGAACAAGGAATCTGTCTAACCTTGCAGCGATATGTCCCGGGCCGATTCTTTTTTTTTTCCAAGTGTATTTTCCAGACAGAGGCTTAATGTCTATCATGTCCCAGTCTTGGAGCAGCTCCTCAACCCATTCCCGCGTTGGGTCCCTAACAATGCTTCCTCCCTATTTTTCTGACAATGATAAGGTGAGATTTAGGTCCCCAGCTATAATTATGTTTGCCAAATATTCAGCTTCTGCCAGACCTCTGATAGAATCCCAACAGTTCTTCTTCTCCCCTACGCTGACAGGAGCGTACACATTGAAGAGGGAGAAGGTCACATCTGTTTCTACGTGCTGCAGCTTTGAGAACAGCCAATGGGTGTTTTTAAGTTCTTTGATCTTTATGAATTTGTTATCATCCCAAATAGTGCCCAGCCCACCTGAAGCTCCTCGAGCTGAAACTGCTTGCCCTTCACTTTTCTTCCATAATTTCTTACCTATCTGGAGGAAGGCATAGTCCTCCATTTTGGTCTCCTGGATAAGGAGCAGATCGGGAGATTCTGATCTAATCAAACTTCTTAAGGCTTCCTCTTTTATTCTACTCCCCATGCCCCTACAGTTCCAGGAGACGATCTTCATCACTTGTTTTTTGGATGTTGAGCTCCTCTGGAGCTCTGGGTCTGATTTCTATTCTTCTTCGGAGTATTTTCCAAGAGTTTCTCAAGGGTAGGTTGGCTTCCCTGGAGTTTTTATTTGTAGGTCTCTTGCTCTCTTTTTTCCCGGGCAGATTTTCGGCCTCTCATTGATCTTCTAGCCGAGGTTTGCGAATCACCTATCTCCCCTTCTTCTTCTGAGGCCTCTGTGCTTTGCACTTCCTCAACATCCTCTGTGGGTGTCTCTTTTGTCATGTCTGCATTACTGTCGGTTTGCTTTGATCCTGAGGGGGACTCTTTTTGGGGCGATCCTTCTTTCTGCATCTCTAACTCTTGGGTGTCTTCTTTTGCTGAGCTTAACTGGGTAAATTTATTTCCTTGGTCTTCCATGAGAGGTTTTTGGATCCTAGAGCCTACCTGGGGCCCTTTACCATTCATGTTGCCAGTTCTAGAGGGTTTGTGGGCAGTTTTGGTCCTTTTTACCTGAGTCCAACCATCCTCTTTGCCTTTCTCCACTTCGCTGTTCTTAGGACATCCTCTGGCAAAATGACCGTAGACATGACATTTCTGACATTTGAATGGAAGATGTTCATAGTCCAGCTTTTGCACATGTGTCCAGCAGCCAACTTTTATCTTTATTGCCTCAGGCAGACCAACCTCAAGGTCGACTTCAACGCAGATTCTAGCACAGTCGAATTGATCCTTACTGTTTGCTCGATCAATGTATTTGCCCAAGGTGTTTCCGATGTGCTTAAAAGACTCATCATTCCAGCAATGTACTGGCAGGTTGGGCAGCCTAACCCACACAGGAATGGCTGTAGGGACGTCCACTGCTGGATCAAAGTCGGGCGTCCACTTATTGAGGTACAGCCCCTGAGGTCCCATGAAATAGGGACCGTTACGGAATATCAGTTGCTTATCATCTTTTTCAGAGAATTCAAACAGAAAGAAACCCTTACCCAAAAAATATGAAGTGACTCTGCCTTTAATCAACGGCGCCCAGTTTCTAGAGACCCAGTTCTCCGTAGATTTGGGGGAGGGCCAGAGCCCAGTGAACTGACCCACCAAAGCCCGCTTAGCCAGAGAAAGGGAAACCTGAATCGGGCCCTCCGGAGGGAGTGAAATCTCAGGAATGTCATCTAAACGTTTCACAAACTTTGAAGCCTCGGAAGCTTTCTTTTTAGGGAGGGATAACACGAGGTTGAGGAAGGCCTCAACTTCAGAATTAGGAGGCGGAGGGGGCTCCATTGGAGCAGCACCGCCCAGGCTTGAAACGAGCTCACACCAAACCCTGCAACCAAGACATGGAACTATAAATCAAAGCGGCAGAGGAAGAGGCCCAAAGAGAGGGCCAAAGCACCGCAAAAAGACACCACTCTGATTCAAGGGGCCGCGATCCAACAAATGAAGAGCAAGGCGGGAAGGAAGGCACCGCGCACAAGGGACAAAAAGCCACGCCGAATGAAAGCGCCGCGCACAGCCGAGGCACTGGTCGGCCGGCTCAATGCGACGTGTCGGACCAAACAAGGCGCCGCGAAGCGCAGGAACAGCTCAGAACGAGCAAACCCAGCGCCCAGAAGGAGAATATATATATATATATATATATATATATATATATATATATATATATATATATATATATTATCAGGAAAATGGCATCAAAAAATATTTCTGTGAATGTTTCTGCACCTAGGGCAACAACTCCCAAATCTACAGCTGCAGCTCGACGCACTATGGATACAACTCCCAAATCTAAAGTTGCAGCTGGACGCACTATGGACACTGTTGGACGCAATAAGGACATTGTTGCACACACTAATAAAATTCAAGCAAGTGGGGCACCAGGTTCATTAAAGCTTATTTCTGATTGGAAGAACGCCGAGGAAATAGATAAAACTGATTTCTCATGGTATCTTGAAGACAGTGAAACGGAGGCTGATATACACATCTATCTGATTTGTGGTATGATTGAATTAAATGAGCCATATGATGTGATGGGCAGAGTACGAGACATATGTATGGTCCCGAATACAAACACTATTTATGTTCTTGCAAGGAAGGCTCAGAAACGTGAGAAGGTTAGATATCGTCTATCAATCGTCAAGTATGACACAGATGAAATATCTTCAAAATTTTCTCAAGAAATATCAAGCAACATTGCAAATAACATTGTAAGTATGCTTATTTTTATTTCCTCTATGCATTATTGTAAGGATGATTCAATTTTTTATAAATTATTGATCATTGACATGTTTTATTTTGTTTCATAGGATTTTGTTCCGAGTCTGTCAAACATGTTTGAAGGTATTTATATGTTGGTTCCAAATTTTATGGATGTGATCAACACTTTCCACAAAGAAAAAACAGAGGAAAGGAGATTGAAGCAAAGAGCAATAGCTCGTGACGCTGCAACAGTACAAAGAGGGGATCAACCAAGAGTCACTAAGGTGGGTCAATCTAGTAAACTTAAACATGTTTCTTTTGAAGGTGTCGAACATGAACAGAAAATTATGATAGAATTAGTGAGGAAGAGATTAGAACTATTGTGCAAAAGGAGAAAACGGATCAGACACCAAAAAGAAAAATTGCCAAAGATGTCTCTCTTTTACCTCATGAAGGAGAGCTTGTTTATAAAAAAACTGATATGTTATCCAATAAGACTAGGAAATCAAATATTGGTGAACTTGTAAAGGTCGTGAGCGGCAGTGAAGAACAAATTGAAAGCTCTCACGGAAGCAGAGAAATCATAACACTAGGTGCTAAGTTAGAGGATGGCATTATTAAAAAAAAACAAAATGCTATTAGACAAGAGTTGAGGAAGAATAAATTAATTCTTGGTGGCCAAACATTTGAGCTTAATGTTAACCAATTTTATGGCCTAGATGAAGGACAATATCAATATAAAATTAGAAAGGCCCATCACTTACATGTACAAAATCTGAAAACATTGTTCAGGTTCAATCCATATGCGTATGTGGTGGATTATGTGGTTCTTGTCGATCCATGTCAGGTTCCCAACAAACAAGCATTTGACAAGAAAAAATGTTTTGATTATAAATATTATGTAATTGGAGGGAACTATTCGATAGAGGCTAAGAGACAATTGATTGCAGAAGATCCCAATAAATATCTTTTTCAAACAGTGAAATGCATCATTTATGTTGGCTTAACAGAAATAGAATCAAAGTTATTCGCATGGGATCACAATGCAGATAATGAGTACATAATGAAAATGACTTTCATCCAAAGGGTCAGATTTATTTATAATGAATTCATCGAAAAATGTGGTGGGGATAAGACACAAGTTAGTGTAGCATTTCGAAAGGAATCTTTAATAGAAACAGGTTATCAAATTGATGAAAAAAAGCAAAAGATGGAAAATTGAATACAAATTTATTCAGAGGCACAGATAACATTTTTCAGTTGGCATTTAGAACTGGGGAGGTATGGGATTTGATTGATGAGATTTTGATCGGTGGAAGAATATTTCCATAAAAAATCAGAAGGTTAGAAAGAGTAAACCCATAATATGTACCAACAGTAAGGGGGGTCCTGAAATGAAGTAGCTTCTAGAGGATATGACTATCACACCTTGGAGAAAAATGCAAGGTGTGAAGGATGATAAATTAGTCAAATCAGTATTAGCCCATGTGAAGTCAGGTGAATTATCAACGGAAGAAATGTGTGCAGAATTTCAAAAGTAAGTTTCTTGAATTATTTCTTATTTTTATTTCATTAAAATTTTCTTTTAAATAAAACATAATGATGTTGGTAGAATTTGTTATACATGTCAATATATTAACGCTTTTAACTTGATTTATTCAGTCAGAAATTTTTTATGAAAATACAAGAACACATGGTTAAAATTTTGAATGAAGACAGTTGGGATGATGTTGTATGCAACTACCCAGAAGCAAGTTCTACATCAACATTAAAAGAGTTTTATATTGCATTCAATAAGGTATGTTGATTTATAAATTCATTTTATTCATATTTAAACTATTTTTATTCTATTACTTATATATATTTTATGTCATTAAAGATGTCGAAGAAGGATGGAAATGGAGTACCAGATACTTTCAAAAGCTTTATTGAAAAAATTAAGATGGAGAACATGAGAAGGAAGTGTCTTATGAATGTTGAACTTGATCCTACTCTTAATCATTACATTTGGAATGGGCTCGAAAGTGTCCAATATCAAATAATACAAGGTGACTATGAAGACATTGCATGACTAATACCTAAAAGGGAATATGGCCTAGTTATTGCAGATATTCCTCATGGTTTCAATTTCCCAGACATTGAATATGATAGAGAACCATATACTTATCAAGCTTTTAGTAGAGTGGTTACGGGTTTTCAAGAAGTGACAACATCACCACTTTGGTGATTTGTGACATTTCATTCAGACACACAGTTTCCAATGTTATTAACAAGCTTCAAGGGTAAAGCAAACTCAAGGATGCAACTTACATGGTAAGACTTTGAAATTGTATGTTTGATTCCTCCTAAATTTTTTTATTCATGTAAAATTTAATTTAACTTTTACTATGTTATGTTATAGGCAAAAGTCAAATATTGTTTCTTCCGAAGACCAGCCTATTATAAATGATTGTAAATTCATCCATGTTGAATGTTGGACAAAAGACGATAGCTATAAGCATATTATTATGAATCGAGTAGATGGGAAGAGTCATAGTCAAGTATTGGTTTATGATGTAATTGTAAGAAAACTAACATATGAGGATAAAGATGCAAAAGGAGATATAGTTAACATTTATCAAAAACCACAACCATTGATTAACTATCTTATAGATCTATGTTCAAATGAAGGAGAATGGGTTTTGGATTTATTCTCAGGTTCAAGTAAGTTTTATTATACAGATTTAAATTTAAATATTGTCTTTTTTACTTTTTATGTCTCCATACTAATTTTCTTACTTATTTTTTTTGTGCTTGATGATTAGGTACAACACTACCATGTTGCCTACTAAAAGGAAGAAATTGCATTGCCATTGAGAAAGACCCAGTTCAATGCAAATTTATTCAACAAATAATTAACGCTCTTAAATTCCTTCCCGATGCGAAGCAAGAAGTTGGTTTGAGGAAAGGAGATTTTAATGAATCACGTGTGGCAAAAAAAGCAAAGGAACCTCAACCACCATTATATGGAATGATTGGAAAGGGACACTTTGGAAGATTTGCTGACATGAAAGATCTATTAGAAGACAACAATGATCAAAATGAAGAAGAAAATGCTGCGGAAGAAGCCATCAATGTTGTTTTAGATGATGTTGAAGATGTATTAGTTGATATTGTTGATGATGTTTAAGTTATGCTTGCAAACAAAGCTTATTTTTTAGAACTATTAATCAGTTTTACTTGTAATGTTTAGACTTTGATATTTTATGAGAACAACCCTTTTTTTTGCAAAAAACATGTGATTTCTATTATTTTTGACATAAAATTCAATAAAAATGTTGTTTTCTTAAGTTTTTTTTGTTAAGATTCTCTCAAAAAATTAGTTTATTTAACATGTTTTTTCCAACAAAAACTCTGTAAAAGTGTATTTTTTGCATTGTATTTATATTGAAAAATTGTATTTTTTTGTCATATGGTTCAAAATATTGGTTTTTTAGCGAAATTTTTTTGATGTGCATTGAAAAATTATTTAACAATACATAAACATGTAGAAAACATAAAATTTAGAATATTGACCCTTTTTCCATCTTTTGTGTATGTGAAAAAGTGAAGATATCATTACAAGTTTTTATCTTAAAAAAATTATTTTTTTTATTTTTAAAACACAAGTACATAAATGCACTTAAAAATAAATATCTCACAAAAGAAGAAGACATTAGAAAATATATAGTGTCAAAATCAATCCTATAAAAAAACGTTGGTGATGATACACGACCACTATTCAAAATCGACATAAAAAACATCACTTAAAAAAAAAATTAATTAAAAAAAAAAAACAAAATGAAAAAAACTTAAAGTGCCAAAAACATGGTCAAATTTTTTTTTTCTTGATTCTGCATCGCCACTTTTTCAAAATCAAGTGTTTTTCTTGATACTTCAAAAAGTAGGTAACAATGAGGTTAACTATTTCATCGGTAACATTGTTAATGAGGCCCATAAGAAAAGGGTGAAAGCATCATTCGACCGCCACATCAACCCTCGCTCGTTTACTGAGGGAGAATTAGTCCTTCGCTATGATGTCGCAAAAGAGGCCTTAGGGCGAGGAAATTTTGAAACCCTGTGGAAAGGACCCTACATCATCAAAATCTGCCTCTGACAGGGGGCATACATCTTGACAGAACTGGACGGGACTAGCCTCACTAACTCTGTCAAGGGCCTTTACCTCAAGAATTTCTACCCATAAGGGCCCCAAAGGCCCTTCCCCTAGAGTGAAAGTACACAAAACCCAATCAACAAAATATTTTTGACCCGAAAACACACTTAAAGTGCCAACATGGATCACTAAAATGAACCATACTTTGGATTTGTTGATGGAGCATCGCAATGGTATCAAAACTTAGCTACAGCCGCTTGGGTCATTTACCACCTCTATCGATCATCGCTGTGTTCAAACGACGTGTGCATCGGATAAAAAAGAAACAATCAGGTAGAATATGATACCGTAGAGTGGGCCTACAATCCCTCTCATAGGCCATCATCGTCTCTAACCAAACCTCCTCGAAGTCATCCATAAAAACTCGAGCAGGCATACCCTGGGTCAAGTGGTTCACTCGACCCCGAAAGTCCTCTAGAGTAGTCACCTGAGCCGTAAGTACTGCAATATGTGCCTCATCCGCATCTGCACAAGCTTGCCCAGCCGCAACGTCTGCTGTAGTTGAGCTGCTGCCCTCACCAAAAGGGCCAACACCATCTCCACTAGGTCCACAGGCACCACCACCCTGGTCCACCTGCATCACCTCTGCCTTGACCACCTCGTCATAGCAAAGGGTCATGACCCACCATTCGGGCCACTGGGCGACCGATCTCGCCAACATCTGCACGAGTAACCAAAATAATGTTAGTGTCAAGAACAAAACACATAAGAACATAAATAATCGAACAAATGTAGAAAAAATATAACACATACCTGTAGGTCACCCTGGAAGTCCATCCCCACATAAGGGTATGGCAAGAACATCTGTGGGTTGGCTTCAAACTAGGCCTCTGTCATGGCATTCCAATAATTCCCCACCATGCCACCACCACCTTGCAGCATCATCGAAGCCCACCTCCTCATCCATGGCTCCCGTGGCCCCCCAATGGGCACTGCCACCACCGGCCTTAGTAGCACCACCCTCTCATACATAATTATGCATAGGATGCTAGCGTGCGCAAATGAATTAGATCCATGTTGTACCTTGTTCAATTGTGACACCATCCCATCGAAAGAAAACGAGCGAAATCAAAAAAGTTCCCTCCCCACAGTCAGCGTAAAACCCCAACCTGTGGGCCAGATGCTCGATGTGGAGCAAACGACCCCGCTAGTCGCACAATAATTGCCAGAGCACACTTCTCTGTCACATCTGTCACTGATGCAATGTTGATGCACCCCTCAGTAATAGGCACACCACCGCAATGCCACCTCCAGAATCTGTCTAGGTTCACTCTCTCAGCATAGAGTGGGTACCTCAGAGCCTCACCCTGAGGTAGTAGTCTAGTCACAAAGTAAATATCCGTCTCAGGACGGATCACTAAGTTCATCCCCCATAGTACGAACATGTTGTGCCTCTGACACCAGTGTTGTATAATGTAACGCAGTAGTCGGTCCTGAGACCAAAGGAACTCATTCTCAGTGAACTTCAGAAGGCCCCATGCGGCCAACTGACGATGAGCCCTAGCATCAACAACTAGAGTGGTTTGGATCTCGGGCCAATCCCTCTCTCTCCACACTAACCTGCCAGGAAACACAAGCACCCATCAATATAGAGAAAAACATCAAAAACAGACAAGAAACCAAAATTTCCTGTCACTATGGCCTTTGCGTTCCTATCCCTTAGACAGGTGCGCCCTGACGCGCCTGTTTCCTTTACAAGCACCCCTTTGTCTGCAAAAAGTAGGGAACAATGTGCCCTTGCGCGCCTGTCCCTCAGAATTATGCGTAAGAAAGGGCGCTTTTTCCTAGATCGCTCGCATAATCTAAGGAAAAAGTTGCTCAGAGGCCGTACAAACCTAATTTGTACAGCCCCCGGCACCATCAAATTGAAGAAATTACAATGCAGGACGTCGTGAAAGTTACCTCGGCATAGTATCACTAATCCTTGGTACATAGGTTGACCACAATGGCAAGAAAGGCTCTCAATCACCTCTGATCTCCCAAAACTCAACAAGTACAAATGAATAGGGTTAGGGACATAATCCCATATTTATCACCCTTTTCCAAAACTTTGGAGGTCCATAACAGGTGATCAGAAGGTCCATTCCACAAACCGTAAGTTGCACCATCATCAATATGCCATGACAAATGAAAGAAATGCCACACATTTGCTTTCCAAGGAAAATAATTTTTCAGCGCGGGTAGGTGTGCCCTCTCCCGTCTTCTTTTTTAAAGCTCCTGTCTTTCAAATAATATTTAACAAAAAGAAGACGCTTTCACTTGCGGTAGTTGTTTTTGTAGGAAAAACTTGTATCCCGCTTACAACACCATTCGCTGAAAATCTCGGAGATGGTATCATTCTACCCCTAGCATGATAGAGTCCCAGAAAACTCTGCATATCCTGACATCATTTCTCCATCAGAAATAAACCATAGGGTCCTCATACCCGACTGCATTTATAATCACCTCACCTTGCACATGATAAACATCCGCGTTGGTCGGTAGGGCCTCCCCTCCATGGCACTCATCACCCAAAGTAGACCATTTATCACATCTCAAATGACACCATGGCCATACCATTTCAGTCCGGGAAGTGCCTCGTGCCCATCCATTCATCATGCATAAGGTCAAGTTTACCTTTCAAGCTCAAACCCCCTTCCCGTACAATCAAGTTATACAAGCAGATTGAAAGCGCATCTCTGCACATCGCATTTGGCCCACCATGCCTCCATCAACATAATCCCATTTGCGACACTTCTTCATCCACTTCATCAACCCCGAACATGAGACCAACCAATGGGACCCCCACCCCCAGAAAAACACCATCCTCACACCTTTAGTGAGTGAACCCTTTCATGTTTTGGGGTACCCATTTCTGTGTTTTGTACAAACCAAACCTCATTATTTTATTCTTTTGGTAAGTTTACAAAGACCGCCAACAATGCCCTTTGCCTCTTCGCCCTCATATGTCATAATTCCCCCCATGGCAGTAGTCCCTCATTCCCCTTGGTCAGAGTATTTTACCCCCACGCATGCACCATCATGACATTCATAACCAGTTCACGCCCGCCCTAGAAGTCTTACTGACTCCAGGGATTTTCCCCTCAGAAATACCTATGACTGCCGCCAAGCTGCTAAAAGTATACTCCGATCTTGGGCCACTGAATCCCCATCATCCATTTTCAGTCACCTCTCACCAACATGCCTATGGTAAACCCATCACATCAATATCCTCGACCCGTAAGGTCGGTGACCCATGGTTCGGTTAAGGCTTCCTTTTTGTCGACCTTGACACCTCTTTTCCGAAAAGGAAGTGGTACCTTGGATCACCCCTCCCCATGCAAAGGGGTATCCTCGGGTGGCACTGTGGGAGACATCATTGTCCACAAATGTCATCGATCCTCCTGAAATTCGACTACAACAAAAGCTTTCATGTCACGATGGTATCTTACCATTCAACCATTTCACTTTGATCAGATCTGTCGAAGACCCATGCCTCCATAAGCGTCTCTATCAAAAATTCTTATACGAGAAGGTCCCAACCAGTACATATGCATTTTACGCATATGGGTACCACATTACACCTATCGTGAAAGAAAAAACACCCCTGAGGGCGTCAACAGTTGTCATCAACAATCGCCAATATCACTACCATAGTAGTGACACCGACAACACATCTATCTGTCAATTTTGTTTAACTAGCCATAGCATCACGAGCATGGGACATGCTCACCTCGTTGAAATTTTGTAGATATGTTATATATTTTATTTGCTTGCAGGGACCCCTTAGGCCATGTTCATCTAGGAAACGGTGCAAGGTGTTGCCAATTCCAAGATTCACGCAGGCCTCTCTTTCTCTTTGTGCACGATATAGAAAAGAAACTATAATGTATTTCGGCTATACAATTCTTCCTAGACCTCACACATTAGGGGGAAATTGTTAACACTGGAAAATCATACAGCAGAAGATGGCATTAATTAATGTCAAGCCTAAGGATTTACAGAGCAGGAACACATTATGGAATCAAGAAAGTATTTAAAATCTCTAAGGTTTTGAGAAAATCAGATTTGAACTAGTCATAAATGCTGGATTGTGCGCTTAATCCTTTGAGAAGAGTGCCTTCTGTGCACCTTTTTGCCTGATAAGTGCGCATTCCAAGAAATGGAAAAAAGTCACTTTCCGGGACCACACCAAGCAAAGGGCAGTTACTCCTTATATGAAGCCACCTAAGGACAACCACCAGTGCCTCCCTAGATATCATGTGAGCACACAAAGGAATATGTGAAGCCCACAATGGAATCATACGTCTCCCTTGGGTCACCATCCATCATGTACCAAGGGAGGGAAGGAGGATGTGAAACCCCCCTGTATAAAGCCACCAAGAGATGAAGAAATGGTGATCACATTGTTATGCTAGCCAAATTTTCCCAAGCAACACCGGCAATGTGTGACCCAAAGCTGGAGCTGAAGAGGAATTGATCGTTGGCCACCCAAAAATCCTAGTCCACCACGCCAGAGAGAGAGAGGGAGATTGCATTAGAGGCAAAGCATGTAAGGCAACCTCCTGGCATCGGGACCTAGAGCCACTGCCTAGGTGCCCTTTGGCAAGTGGGTAAAATTTCTTCTCTATTTCAAATTCTTAATAAGAAGAGGCCTTTGAGTCATCGTTGGTATTATTATTGTTTTGAATCTCTTTGATAGCTTCTGTATATTTTTGTTTTAGTTTTAGTTTAACTAGAGCATACTTTAGCATATTTTTTCCATTAAATTTTATGCTTTTGAGCTCCACCACTTTCTGCCTGTAACCAATAGTTTAAAGAGTAGACCACACTCTTTAAACTCGTGCGATTTTGTACACCTGTGTGACAAATCCACCACTACACCCCTCTTGATCTCATATATGTATTCTACACTCAAAAAATCAATAGAATTTATTAATAATTTCACCTTCTCTATGGGATTATGCAACATATTATCTAACTTCCTTATGAGAACAAACAAAGATCCCTTGGATATCTCAAATAATATAGCCAAGTGGTTTTCTCAAGTATTCTCAAATCCAGTTCTTAAGAGCATATGGATCCCCTCACTAGGGTTCCTTCCATGGGGAATATGGAAAGAACACAATCGAATAATTTTCAAAGGATAGTCTATCCATTAGGACTCCACTTGGAATTCTATTGTTAGCCAAATCAAGGAATAGATCCTATCTCTATCCTAGTCCCCTCAGGATTGGAAAACATCATGCAATTAAGTGGAGCTCTTATATGGGTGGTTCCTCTCTCCTCCATTGGGATTTTCCTCCTCTCCTCCTTCCACCACCTATGCCTCCAAACAATGTCAATTGGATTCCTCCTTTTCCCCATTTCCTGAAGTTGAATTATGATGGAGCTTCAAAATATAATATGGGATTGATGGTATATGGGGGAATAATTCATGACAAACTATGTTTTCCCCTCTTCATCTACTCAAGAATGATTGACATTAGTATTAAAAATGTTTTTGAACTTATGGACCTATCTATGGGTCTAGAGTGTGCCCATGCTCAAGTTTTCAGAAAAGTCTTAGTGGAAGGTGACTAAAAAATGATTATAAATATGCTAGGGAATCTCTAGAATGGCACCCATATTTAAAAGGTTTCTTCAAGCTAGAGGTTAGAGTGCCTCTTGGAACATTTTTCCTCCTTTAGCTCTTGTATTAATGCTCTAATATTTGTGCATGTTCAATGAAATAGTAATAAAATTGCATGTTTTATAGAAAACTACAGGTGTTTAAAATCATGCTCGCATCATCAACTTGGAACATCTAGCTTGATTCACCTTTGAAGGTCATTTGCTGGTAGTTGGTTTAGAAGGATTTTTCAGCCTAGGATGGAGTGACTATTGAGATTGGCGAGGGGGGTGGGTTGTCACTACCCCATCTAGCTAATAAACCAAGGGAAGTGGTAGCATGCCCCTGAAAATGTAAAATGAAAAAACAAGTGAAATCATCATGCAAAGAATTACACTAGTGAGGAAATTATGACAAACTAAGAGTGTTGTGTTCGAGCGTTTCATCTATGTGATGGTAGAGGTCATTAATACCCCACTTAGGTTGTTAACCCCAAGTCTATGGAATGCAGACACCCTGGTTACAGGCAAAGAGAAGAAGGTGGTGGAGGAGAAGTTTGTAATGTGAGAGATAAGGGCAAAGATATCAAGAATAAGTGGCAAACATGAAATGATTTCCAAAGAATTGCAGTTAATCCCATAGCCAAAATTCCATCATGATGTGAATAGATTTTTCCTTTAGGATTTGTGGCACGAGCTGAAAACTGGTAATAATTTGTTTTTTCCACGAATTGTGTTATATTAGTTAATTTGGATAGTTTTTAGGGTAGAAAACGTGGTGTCTCGAAAGGGACAAAAATCTTAGATTTTCCCTTTTTTTGTTTCCCTCTCCCTTTTATTATTGATGAGTCTTTCCCCTTATCTTTATTTGTGAATTCATCTCTCCTCCATGGGTTATTTATGTGTTTAATGATCCTTCCTTTCTCCGTATTTCAACAGTGTTGTTTCCATTTCTCTATCTCAACCCTTTTTTTTTCTATTTTCTGCAAGTTTTCTAACTAGCATCAGGCGGGGGATCAACGGTTGGCAGGTTCTGTTTCTATACCTCCCTCTCATGTGTTTCTATTTTCCTTAGAGTCTCTCTTCAGTATCCCGATGTTCTCAAAATATTTTCTCCCTAATAGTGGTATATCGAGGTGCCACCCCTGCTCCATTGGTGACCCAGGTCGAGCTTGGTCATCATTTGAATTCTTACATTCAATTTGTTTTCTCCCCGTGTTGCACCAAAAAACATGCATTAGAAGATGGATCACTTATTCTAAAGAGTGGGCCCACAAATTTCATACCAACATGTACCATTGGCTAGAATAATTTTCCTCGTAATATTGGGAGCTCACGCCAGCTGATGTACAAGAACTCACCTAGGTTGATGGGGAAACATACTCTTAAAGGATTTCCATTTTAGACACATAGTTTTTTATAGAATGGGATGATTGGATCCAAAATATAGGGCACACAAGGGGACAATTCCATCAATACATGAATATTGTGGATCTTTACTAGTAGATGAAGTTTTTACTAGGACGAACTATCTTGGATTGACACGAGAACTGCATGGATATACTTCACTCTCTTGAACACCTACATAGGTGTCTAAAGGATCTGGATCGGTGAATTGAGAGGATTGAAAAACATCTCAGCATTCCTCTAGAAGCAAGAGGAAACACAGAGGACCCAAAGTCACCCATTGAAGTTGCAGTCTTGGATTCAAAACCCTTGACTTGGTGTGAAATGTTTCTCGTTATTGAATTTTTGTTTATATATAATTATGTACAAGGACATTTAGGCAAGTGTTTTAGTCCTAGTTTGTTTAATTTTATGTCTATTATAACTTAGTTTCCCCTCTCCTCCTTAAGGAGAGTATTTTTTGGATATGGTCAAGTCTCCCTAGGAAGAGACTGACTTGCCTATTTGCAACTTACTTTGTAAATTTTAGCTTAAGGAGGTAATCTAATTCACCCTAAAAAGAAATTATTTAAATTATTTTTGTTTATGATAGTAATTTTTTTTAATTATTAAAATAATTTTGTTTAATTTGAATATATTATCAATTACTAGAATAATATTGTTTAATTTAAGTATATTATCAATTACTAATAATATTTTTTAATTTAAATATAATATTAATTATTAAAATAATGTTTTTTATATCTATGATTCTAAATACTTAGAAAAATTGTATGGTATTTATTATTTGATGCATTTGTATATGTAGAGGGATATTGCCAATGTTCTTTTGGCTATACCAAGGAAGGTTCTAGTTGTATTATAGTGTTGAACGCTGAGGTTTATTTACAATGTTTTCATTGGTTTATACAAAGGTTTTTAGTGTCTTATAGTATTAATGTGTATTAAATACGTAAAGAAAACGTTTTTAAAGATAATTTTATAAAAATTTTAAAGTATTAAAAATGCTATAAAATGTAAATATTCATAATGATTATATAATATTTCATTATGCGTTGAATTTTAAATTAATTGAGAAAAAATATTTATTAATTATAAATGTAGATTAATTTATTAGGATAAATTTAATAATTTAAATTATTATAATTTTTTATTTATGTATGTGTGAGAAAATTAAATATTGAATTATTATGAGGAGATAGAAAAAAAACTTTGGATTTGTATTGTTTAACGAGCATAAAAAAGGAGATCAAAAGAAAGCTTGTTTCAGAGGGACAAGTGATATAACAACATGCATCTTGTTTCAAGGCTGATGGGACTAGCTTAAGCAAAGCAAGAGGCAGTGACAAAGTTTTTGGAAATGGAAATCCACTCATTGCAGTGGTCTCTCTAAAAGGGTTAGATGGGTTGCAAAATGGAGGAAATATTGATGCACATGCAAGAGGTCAAGCATGGTTGTAAGGTTGATGAGAGAAATGAAGGAAAGCAACATTATGACAAAATTTAGTAAGAAATTGAAGACCATAATCATATATGACCACAATGCAATGATAAAAAGAGCCAAGACCCCTATAAGGGTGATAGTGGCCAGAAATAGTAGAATAAGAGAGGCATGAGGCTCAATTTAGATGTCATGGCAAGCTCTAAGGAGGATCCTTGAACCTATAGATAATCACAACATGGGTGCCAAACAATAATAATATGTTATTATAGGGTTCCCATGAAGGGTAGGCTTTATCGCAAAAATTCCAACATGTAAATATATGGTTAATGTTGCAACCTAATAGGGTGGGTCCTAAGGCATAGTGGAATTGTATGGGAAAGGTAAAAAATGTAGTGGAAATATTGATGAATCCTAACCCTATATGCTAGATTAGATAGTATACCTTGAGACTACAGTAAATGTAGTGAAAACTCCATGTTCTTGTGTAAGACAATCAAAATTTCATTACGGAATCATTAGTATCATGATAAAGGAATAAAGAGACATGAAAAATACCCTTGAGAATGAAATTCCTAACATAAAGAGGTATGGAAAATGTGAAAGGAGACAATTTGGACGCACTTTTCCCATAAAAAAGAGGATTTTATTTACCATTGTGTTCATTTGTGACTTATAGGGAGACAAAATTTGGAGAAACCATCTTGTATTCATAAAACAATTTAGATCCTAGGAGCATCATGGCATGAAACGATATTTTTTCACCGCCAAGTTAGTGCTCTTAACTTCCTGTTTCATTTGATGTAAGTTTTTTCTTTGTTTTCTATTAAAATTATATGCTATGGAGACTCTACCCAATTCGTGTGCACTCCAACACATTTTCATGGAGCAAAGGGTACATTATTAGGCCATTTAATTTACCCTTTGACTAGAGGTAGAGCGTTGAAGCTAGGCTTTCTTAGATGTAAAAGAGGGAAAGCCTGTGTTGAACATAGTTTTTTTCCTATGGATGTGTTTTGATGATTCCTATGATGGGTTTGTAGGGATTGCAATAAGTTTTAATGGAGATAAAAATAACATGAAGTTGATGATGAAGGTGCCATGGAAGAATCTGGGACAATAGTATCCTTACATAATTTTCTAAAGTTATTTATAACCCAAAACATGAGAGGGAACCCTGGACTATTGGAGGCAATAATCTAGTGGTGGGATCCTATAGAGGAGTGCTTCAAAGTATAGGGATAGGTGGTAAATATATAGGTGGAAAACATCTACTTTCTCATGAGCATGTCAAGACAAGGAGCCAATATTAAGGTATCTAGAGACAAACTAGTGGGAGAGAGGACCATGGAGGATGTGATGACAGAGTACTACACTCCCACTACATGGAAGGAAATTGCTAAGATCTCGACCAAAGATATAGTGTAAATCCATTTCTACACTCTATTATTTATGGTGGCCCAAGTGGTGGGTACAACAAGTACCCACTTAGCCTCTAAAAGCCAGGTACACTTTGTGGTTTGGTGTATGGCCCCAACATTGTTTAACTGGTGTGAGGGACTACTAGTGAACTTAAAGGAAAAACTAAATAAGTGCAATATATGAAATTCAAGAAGGTTTGGATATGGAAACATCATTGTTTATTTCTTCTTTGAGTGAATATTGGTACTATGGCCACATATTTCTACACCATGTCTAGGGAGGACAACACACGAAATTGACCAATGGACCGATATTATTTCTAGATTAGGGAGGAGGGGAAAAACTTGAGCATATGATGATGAATAATTGTTACACGTCATTTTGTCACCATGAAATTTGACTGTTCATATGGGTCTATCACCACCTATATCATGTTCCCTTAGAAGTCAAAAAACCTTAATGTTCCTGAATCAAGTCTTCGAATTGGAAAAGAGCTCTGTAAAACCCTTAAAAGTCTACCTGCGCTATTTTTCTAGCCTTTCCCTACGCATGTGCTACTGTTTGGTCAATAAAATGCAACAACCCCACAATTTTTTCTACTATTGCCCGCCCACCCCTGCGAAAAGCAAATTAAAAGAAAAAGTAAATTCTAGAAGCCTAGCTGGTCAAATATTCTCCCAACTGGAAGTTTCTAGAGTCGTAATCATTTCAAGATTTATCCCTCCACTCATGGAGCTTATCCCTTGGTCCATGGAGCTCATATCCCTTCATGTGAGGAATCCATTCCACTCTTCATGGAACTAAAACTACCTCCATTCCCCTATAAATTGAGCTCAAGTTTCAGGTTAAGGGGTAGATGCAAGATTGTAAATGAGTTGTTGAAGAAAATTACGAAGAGTGCATACTTTCTACACTAGTAAGTTGTTTTTGGCATGAGAATGATCACACCCTTGTGTCCATAACTCCATGCTGGTATTCAGAGAGGAAGGATTAAAAAATTGAAGGAGGAACTATTGTTCAGGACCCTGGGAGAAATCTGTACGACATCAAGGCATCAAGTTGTAAGATTACTCTTTTTATTGAAGATAATACATATGGATCTCTTTTTCTCATTGAGTTGTTCTTATGCTTATTGAAATAACATCAATACTTAGACTCCTTGATCACTAAGTTGGATTATCTTTTCTTGATTATTATATGTTGCAGATGATTTGATCTTTTTGTCTTGTCTTTGATTGCAGGTTCTACTTATTGGAGAAACCACTTTGGAGTAATGGGGCAAAAGACTACATCGAAAGTTTGGATTTCAGGGTAGGGGCATGTCCTCTCTAGTTTCTTATAATAATTTTGAAATGCAATTAATCTAGAGAAAAAGGTTTCCAAATGGATTTGTTTTTTCTAGCTACTCGTTGAGTACTAGGGAGATCACTCTTGTCTACAAGAGGGATTAATCCGTGTAACAAAATGGCGACTCCACTAGGGATCTAGAGCTTAGTTTTCTTTATTTATTTTCAGTTTGAATTTTGGAGTTTTTTTATTTTGACTTATCTAAGTCAAGTTGGGTAGATAATTTTTAAGAATCCCTAAAAAAGAAAGCTGATTATTTATTTTTTCCAAGTTTTTCCTTGCCTCTGCAGTTTTCAGCAGAAAACAGTGTGGAAAACTGCGCAGGTGTTAGTTCAAAACAGTGCACATGCGCTCTGTCTTCTACTATAAACTGTGCACCCCTGGAAAATTTTTGAAAAAAATTAATTTCTCTTTTTTAGAGCCAGATAACCTAATTCTTTGTGTTTTCCCCGATCTATCTTAGTTGTCAAATCTTGTGTGAGAATTTCTTTTCAACAACTTTTATGTTTGTGTGATTTATCATCCTATTTGCATCTTATAAGTGAGAGTTTGCACTACTTTATTGGTGCTCCATACAAAAGATACTTTCGTTTACGCCAACTTACTAGTATGATGATATTGTATTTTTGAGCCATTAGGATCATTGCAAACCTTAATTTTATGAAAATTTATTCCTTTTTCATTTGCAAATTTGGAAGAGCTTTTAGCTTACTAAAGCCTGATATAACACCAAAGCATTTTTGGATGTTTTCATTTCTGCTAAGATAAGTAGAAACTTTTCTTAGCCTGATCACAAACTAGGAGAAAGCGTACTCAAACATTTTAGATAGGCTTTGAAATTAGATTTTTCTTTGATTTTAAAACTTATGTTTTTAGAGTTTTTAGAGATTGTTTTCTTTTGGAAATGGTTTTTTTATTGAATTTTAGTTTTTTATTTGATTGTTAAAGGAATTTCATTTCAAAAGAGTAATTGATCATTCTTGCAAATTGAGTTTTTATGAAATCTTCTTCTTTTAAAAAATGATTTTGTTTATGAATAAAATAATTGGTGCTTTGAAAATCGATAAATATATCAATATTTCCCTGAAATAAGATTCATTGAAAATAAAGAGTTGAACTTCTCATTTATATGCATTGGAGTATTTTTGAGTCGTGTCAAAAACATCATTAAATTTTTAACTCCATACCTTTTGTCTTAAGAAACAACCAAATTAATACAACGTGTTAATAAAATCAATCTATATATTTTTCATTTTCTAGGGCTCATTCCACCAACATAGCTTAGGCTAGTGCTTTAGAACAAGTTGTAATTAACATTCCAAAATAGTTTAAACAAACAAATAGAATCTTGCGGTAGGAAAATCCAATTGTAGCATTTGTGCTCTGGGAAGCTCTTCTTAAAAGAGTCAAGCATGATATCATGTCAGAACCAGTGAGGTAATCATACCTATCTCATTGGGAAATATAGCAGATGTGCATGAAATACAAATGGTAAACCTCAGATTGACCATTGTTGAGGAGCCTGGGGTCACTTGTTGGCAAACCTCAGATTTACCATATCAAGGAGCCTTCAAGGGGAGTGAGCTTGATACTCTACCCTTGCGTGTATATCAGATCCTAGACTGTTCCACCAAGTATATTTGTTTCTGTAGGTGACCTTAGAGACCATAATATTCAATATTTTTCCCAAGGTGATGGTGGAGGGAAGTTCCCACTGTACCTGGAACAGACGTTGGCTAGACTCACTTGGACTTTCTGGAGGGTACTCTTCACTTTGAGATGGCATAAGTGGAGGGGCTTGCATCAGACTGTTTCATTAAGTAGGTTGTTAGGGTAATTGTTCCAACTACCAAGTTTTCCACATTATAATTCTACGACATTGGATTTCATCACCGACTAGTGTTTTTAGAGTGGAAACATACTGTTTGTTTGTGCATTGTCTCTTAGATTTTGTAGGTGAGTGTTCAATTTGATTGTTTCCTTAGTGACTTTAGGTCTATTTTGTTGACATTTTTTTATTTCGTGTGTTAAAAATTTAATCGTGGCTGAATTACCGAGACACTCCTGTAGAATGTAGGGGAAACCCCCTGAGTACACACCAAGTCAATTAGAAAAGCTTAAATTTTAAAGAGGCCAACTATCAAGAACCAAATCAACTGAACAAGAGGAAAAATCCATAATAATACATCCTGGTTACGAAGTAGATCAACCTAAAATAGCAGAAAGTTACCAAAGACAAGCAGAAATTTCTAAACTAGTTGAAGTTGCATCTACAACTAGTGAATTATCAGCTACTGAACCCGAAATTTCTGACCCTTAAACTGAATATGCTACATCTAAGCCTTCTTCAGAGTTCATAACCCAAACCCCTAGTCATCCTCATTCACCTCGAGTGAACCTTTGCATCATTAAGAACCTTCCTCCTAGCCTCATTAGTATCGAAGAGATTACTGACGCAAAAGAAGAGGTTATATTTCCTTCACGTGAAGAATATTTAAATCTAAGGAAAATTGAATTGATTTACTATTATAGCCCTTTCAAACAAGATCCTTGGTATTCTTAGTTAACCAACTTTCTTCATAATTCTGGTCTCAATTATTTGCCATCCCATATTCCTTTTTACACTATACCTGGAGGTAATTACAGACGTTCATTAAACATGTATGGTGAGTCATCCACGTTTTCTTCACCACCCATTTTTTTTTTGTATGGTGGTCCATCTGTTCCTTTAGGATACCAGTCGCTTTCTGGTACTTTCTCAGGAGCATATCCCTCTCTCGAAAAAATTGTACAATCACCTGGCCTTAATGAATCTCATATCGAAACTTTGACCATGGAAAAAGTCTACATGATGTCTGGAAACATTCCTAACCCTAACCCTCAAGGTAGAAATTTACCACTTGGGGGGCACCCTTAGGGTAGCAATTTGCAGCCCGAGGGGAAGCCTCAAGGACAATATCAACCTCAAGGATAGTATCAACCTCAATGGCAGTACATACCTCAAGGGAAGTATAAAACTCAAGGGAAATACTATATTCTAGGGCCACAACCTCTTCAAGGGCAATATCTTATGCCAGGGAAACAACCTTTCCAAGGACAACAGCCTCCTATGGGGCTGCAATTTTATCAAGAGCAACAATTTTTTCAAGGAGGTCAACCTTTTAGTGGAAATTATCTAGAAAATTATCAAACTTACGTTCCAATTCCTCAACCTAGTTATGGTCAACCTTATGCCTCACAACCTTTAATGGGAACTCCTCATCCTGGAGTTAACACAGTGTGGGATCCGTCATTGAATCAATAGAATTTTTAACCTACTGTGAAATTATCTTATAATCGGCCAAATGGTTATACCCAAATCCAACAACCTGTCTAACCTACGCTTCAAGTTATACCTCAGGTATTTGCACCTACTAATATTCAACAACCTGGTCCAAGTACACCTAGAACTCCTATCCAAATTGCTGTGTCATCTTATGTTCACCATCCTAATACACCTATCCCTCGAGTTTCTATAGCCCCTCAAGTAACGACGAAAATTGTATCACAACCAAACCCTCAAGTCACTGCTCATCAACCTGGACCTACAGTTCAGAATACTATTCAAACATTTGTAGGGAAACCTGGTACAAGTAAAATTGTAACAAGCCAACCTTATACATGTGAGTTTGTTTATCAACCATATCAAGGGAATTATCAATATGGACTTATAGGACAAAATCCAGTATCCCAACATCAACCGTACCCTGGTTACACATATTAGATACTAGCTCAACCTCAGTTTGGTATGGCTAACCCTAGTTATCCCAGAGGCACTCCAATCCCAACTACATAGGCTATTCTAGGCTACCATGGATATCCTCTACCTGGTATTAGTATCGTTCCTCAAGGTTATCAGTTTGCTCAACAGGACCCTAACCGTTGGTTACCATTCATTGAAACTTTGGACTTGTCAGATTTGTCGCGCCTCACGAACGATCCAATTTATTTTCTTCCGTTTTGGCCGCCAATGCTGAAAATTTTTCCCAGTGATATTCCTAGGCTCCAAGGTAAATCAGGAGAATACCCCTCAAACCATGTCATGAATTACCATATTTGGTATTCATCCAACTCTTTAATCGATTATTCCATTCGATTGAGACTATTTCAAAGAACATTGATAGGCTTAGTTGAAAAGTGTTATATCGAACTACCATGTGGCTCATTCAACAATTTCAACTCATTAGCAAAATATTTCTTAACACACTTTCAATTTCCATTCCATTACGACACTCGCACAAAACTCTTAACTTCATTAAAACAAAGTACGTCCACATACATTTCAGATCACATACATGAATGGAGACGTAGACGATGTTTAGTGAAAATTTTCATTCCAGATCAAATCTTTGCCAAATGGTTTATCGAATCATTACTTCCAAAGATTATTGAAGATGTAGCTAAGGGAGGTGTTGTTATAGAAGAACATGTCATAGCTCAAGCATAGTACTTAGACCTTGTATATACAGAGTCTAGTACTTTATACAAAAAAATTCCTGACTTGCCGCGTCCAGGTCAAATAACTACAACTCCTTTTGGTTCTCATGTTGTAGATGGTGTAATTGGTTTAGTTGGCACTAAAAAGAGTAAGAAGAATTCATCCAAAGCTACTTCTCCCATTATAGCTTTACCAGATTCACTAAAAGGAGATTCTTCCCTCAAAATTTTTGCCGATATTCATGTTGTAGACTCATCCACAGCTAAATCTAAAATCGGTAATAATAAGAAAGGAAAGAAAAAAAACAAGAAAACTACATCTCCCAAAGATAAAACCAAAAAGAACGAACCAGCTGATGAAAAATGGAAACCTCATTATCCTTGTCTTATCTTTGACGAGGATCACTATACCAAAGAGTGTCCACATTGGTCTGAGGTCTCCATTTTTTCAAAGGTTCACCCACACCCGTTGTCTTGAAGGATCCTTTTCCCACTCAAGATAGTAAAATGATAGGATCTTCTTCAAATTCATCGGCATATATTTTAATGATGTCTCAGGTCATGGTTGTGATGCCATCTCAAGAATATGGAACTAAAAATCCTGTAACTGGTAAAGAGAAAGAAAAATTCTAGTAAAACAACAACTATACCTCCTTTAGTTTCCGAACCACTTCAAATCGAGAAACCTAATCCTGATTTAGTGATAAAACCACATGCTAAAGGTGTTCTTCTAAAATCAGCTTTCAATACACATGCCAAAGCTGCTCAGAATTACAACATTGTTGAATATTTGGCGATATCCTTCTCAACAATGTTAGCCTTAGAAGTGATGCAATCATGTCCAACACAAAGGAAATTACTATTATCAGCTACAATCATGTCCCTCATCAGATGGCTTTTTAGATTCCAGTACTAGTCAAATCTAGACGAGTTTTTTGTACAGTAGTTGATGAGGGGGAATCCACGTGTATTATGTCGTTAAATTGTTGGAAAACTCTCAGTTCTTTGACACTCAACCAATCACCGACTATCCTTAAAGCCTTTGATGGAAGAGGATTTCATCCATACAGAATACTCCAGGATCTACTTATACAAGTAGAATGAAAAACTGTTAATCTAGACGTGGAAGTTGTTGATGCCTCTCTTCTTTTGGGTCGTAGTTGGTCTAATGCTATGAATATTGTTGTTTCATCATTATTTCGGGTAATCATGTTACCTCATAAAGGAAATATTATGAAAATCGATAAGTTGTCATATTATTCATCAAATCCTGCTTCTACAGACAATATCCAACATGTTGGAAAAATGACTATCCCATACAAAGATGTTGGTGTAGGACTAGTGAAGGATTCCGCTCTCATGGGAACTTTCTCCATACCTCCACCCAACGTACCGCTCAAAATTTCCAACATCAATATGATCTCATCAAGCATTATACCATTTGATGACACTTAGGTAGTGCCTTCAAAATCAGAATTGGACTCTTTCAATGGCGAGATGCCTTTGAGTCCTTTTGAAAAGGCATATGTAGCAGTACAGTCGTATTTTGACACACTTTCAACTACTCCTAATCAAATGAATGCGATCAACGAAGAATCATCTTCTCTATCAAGCTCAGCTTTGACACCATTTTTTGATCCCTTCAACATGTATTTTACACTGATGAAAGTATTCGAGAAATTTTTTCATGAGATGAATTACCCTGGGATGATATACATCATAGATCTTCATTTTTACTTAATCTTGATACGCTCGAAAACGATGTTTCTTCCATTTTTACGATTGATTACATCAAGGAACCACATAATCACATATCAATTACACATTCAGATTTTGAGACTAATTTGGGAAATATTTCTACAAAAATTCCTATTGACATATCAGTCAAACTTGGAATTATTGAAAAAAATCATATAGGTGCTTCTTGTATGATGGAAGAGATTAACACTTACAAATCCCTATTTCAAGAATTCCGAGATATTTTTTCCTGGTCTTACGAAGAGTTGCCAGGAATTGATCCTAAGATTGTCATTCATGAAATTAAGACATACTCGGATGCCAATCCTATTAGACAAAGATTACGTCCAATACATCCACGGAAAGCTGCAGCTATCAAAACTGAAGTTGAGAAGATATTACGAGCAGGATTTATTTATCCAATTCCATTGACAGATTGGGTATCTAATATAGTTCCCGTTACAAATAAACAAGGGAATATGGGAGTATGCGTCGATTATAGGGACATCAATAAAGCATTTCCAAAAGACAATTATCCCACACCCTATATTGACCAAATAATTGATGATTGTGCCGGAAATGAAATTTTATCATTTATGGATGGATTTTCTGGTTATAATCAAATCAACATACTCATTTCCGATCAACCAAAAACATTGTTTATATGTCCTTGGGTAACGTTTGCTTAGTGAAAATTACCTTTTGGACTAAAAAATGATGGTGCAACTTTTCAAAGAGCTATGTCTTATGCTTTTTATGATATCAAACATATTGTACAACCTTATCTAGATGATTTACCTACTCATTCTTTACGCATAGACAATCATCCTACACACTTACCAGCTATTTTCATGAGACGTAGGCATTACAAAATTCGTTTAAACCCACACAAATGTGTTTTTTTTGTATAAACATGACGATTACATGGATTCATTGTTTCGAAAGATGGCATTCGTGTCAACCCGTCAAAGGTTGGGGCCATCATCAATTTACCTCCTCCTTCCACTGTTCACCAACTCCAAAGTTCACAAGGGAAAGAAATTTTTTTACGTAAGTTTATCCTGAACTATGTTGAGTTAACAAAAGGTTTTACTCGGTTGTTGAAACAAAATGCTCCTTTTATTTGGGATCAGATTGCTGATAAATATTTTGATGCACTAAAAGACGTGTTGACCCATGCACCGTTATTGCATCCACCCAATTACCACAAGGACTACTTTTTATACTTAGTTGCCTCTGATTCCACCACTGGAATGGTTTTGGTTCAGGAGGATGAATCTCACAATCAACATGTATCTATTATCTAAGTCGGAATCTCAATGCAACAAAAATTGGCCTTGGCAGCAGTTCAAGTTGTCCAATGATTCCGTCACTACATACTGTTACATAAAACAACTGTGATATCTAATTGCAACCCGATGATGTATATATTTACAAAAAAGTTACTCGGTGGAAAATAATCCAAATGGATTTGCACTCTAAAAGATTTTGATTTGGAATTCAAAAAATCTAAATCAAAGAAATCACTAGTGTTTGTTGAGCTTATGTGTGACTTTCCCAATACTGAGAAAAAAACCGTATTAAAGAATCCCATCACCGATGAATCTCTATTTCGCATCAGTACGCTAGACCCATGGTATGGAGATATCATTATATATCTTCAAACCCAAAATTTTTGCCCAGATATTTCACGTTTAGATCGACAGAGAATTCGATATCAATCCCAGGAATACAATATTATTGGGGACACTCTTTATTGTAGTGGTGCGCATTTTTTTTCTTGACGCTGTATAACTCACGAAGAGGCTGAAATGGTTTTGAATGATTGCCACTCTGGAGCGTGTGGTGGTCATATGTCTGGGATTTCCACAGCCCAAAAGATATTGCGCATTGGTTATTTTTGGTTGTCCTTATTCAAAGATTGTATCATTGCAGTCTGAAAATGCCACAACTGCCAAATTTTTTATTGAAAGATGCATGCACCTCTAGCTCCTCTTCACCCAATCATTGTTGTCAATCCTTTTTCTAAATGGGGCATTGATTTTATTACATATAACCCTCACTCGGTTGGGGGGCATGGGTATATTATTCTCATCGTAGATTACTTTAGTGAGTGGGCCGAGGCGATGCCTACATTCGCGATTAATGGAAAAACTGCAACTAATTTCATATTCAACCATGTGATTTCTCATTTCGGTGTGCCTCAAGCTATTATCATAGACCATGGGAGTCATTTTTGAAATATTATGATGATCGAAATTTCTGATCATCTTGGCCTGCACCATGATAATTCTACGGCGTATTACCCACAGGCTAATGGTCAAGTTGAAGCTTTCAACAAGGTTTTGACCATCATGATTAAATGGATTATCAGTTTTCACAAATAAAATTGGCATACCATGTTTTTTTCGGCACTCTAGGCATACCGAACCTCTGCGAAAACTATTACAGTGTTCACTCCTTTTCAACTTGTCTATGGTTTAGAAGCTATGTTACCCATTTAATGTGAAATACCGTCGCTCAAATTAGCCATTGAGTTGTTACCAGCTACCTCTGAAGAGGAAAAAGACTTTCTATACTTAGCACAATTAGATGAGACTCGACGCACCTATGCATTGGCTACCGAAGCTCATAAGAAATGTGTGAAATATCAGCATGATCAAAGTGTTAACCCTCATGTTTATTCATAATGTGACCTATTTTTAGTATACGATCAAGCTAACGATAAGCTAGGTGTTGGAAAATTCAAACCGATGTGGCATGGTCCCTATATTGTCAAGCGTGTGCTTGCAAAAGGAGCCTATGAATTAATTGATTATGACAGGGTCTCTTCAGATAAGCCTAGACATGGTCTTTATCTTAAGAGATATTATTCTTGACTTTTGTGTGAAGATCTCTCTTATACAATAGTTAATTTTTAGAATAGTGTGCCTTAGAATAGATAAGTGTGCCTAGATTAGTTTTGATGTTACTACTATTGCTGCTTATATTGATTACTCTTGATATTGTAGATGTTTACATCCCTTCAAACATACATTGGTTTTGCTTATGGTTCCTGTCATAGTACACAAAATATCTCTTCTGCGGCTTGGTATATCCATTCACCCACTGATGAGTTAGTTTCTATTCATGGGATATGCCTTGGTCAAACAATGAATAATATTGCAGTATATAGCGCAATAATTGAGTTATTATCTGATGCCATTTCATTTGGTATTCGACGCTTGATCATTAGATTGGATTTACAACTCATTGTATTACATTTAAACAAATTTTATGCAATTAGAAAACCAATGTTATTAAGATTATTTTTGAAGGTTCGTCTCTTGGAACAACAATTTGATTATATCAAATATCAACATATTTCAAGAAATTTAAACACATTGGCCGATGCATTAGCTAATCATGTTCTCAATATACATTTGCAACATTAACAGAGTAAACAAAAACAACATTCAATCCATGCTGAACAAGATACTCAGAGAACGAAAGTAGTAATATCATTAGGATAGATAATTTTGTGTTCAAAAAGTATTACATCATCTGTGATCATAGGTTCAAACACCTTATGATATAATATATACTGATACCAAAAAACAAAAATGTCGATCTACAATGATCGTCCACTAGCCATGATGATGATCATGGTAATAGACTATAGCATGTGCCACCTTGTGCAGAAATATCCTGAATGGATTTGGAACACCTGTCACGTGTCTTTGAAGCCTGAGAGGGATACCATCTATTTCTGTCTCAAGAATATCTATGGTCAACCTCTCAAGGTTGTGCTCCATGTCTGCTAGGATCTCTGTTGCCTGGTCCTGTGGAGGTACTACAGGCTGTGCTTCTCGCCTGTCAAAGCAACGAAGTGCTGCTGGTCATTGTGGATCGACATCTGCATTTAAATATTTTTTTATTTATTGGACGATAAAAATCAAATAAAAATTATATTAACAAAATAAAAATGATTCACTGACTTGTCTCGTCCCACTATACCTATTTTTCACTTTAAAAGGTCATTTTTAAATATTTTTACTTTTTGGAAATTGGTATGTGTAACCTTTTGAGTTTTTGTGTAGGGTACAGGATTTTTTGGTGAAAATAATTATTTTCATATTGAGTATACTTTTATCACTTTTTCGGGCTATGTAAAATTATGAAAAAGAGAAACCCCAGAGTTCTCTTTTAAGTCCTATTCAGACTCTCGAAATATGAAAATATTTCTGAGTGCTTCACTATTCGAACTCGTTAAAATAAATGAACAATCATCCCTTCAGTATAAGTTTACCCCTTTTCTGGACTGAAATGGACTAATTACGAAAAAGGTATATGTTGACTAATCATGGTCAATAGAGTTCTCTCCTGCATTATTTTATCCTTTTTCGGGCTTGAGAGACTAAATTTATGAAAAAGAACAACCATGGATTTTACATATGTTTTTCTTCTGATTCCCTAAAACTGAAAAACACCTAGTTCTCCTATACTGGACTCGTTAAAATTTAACAGTAAAGGACCTGTTGATTACAAACAGGGTTGAACCACTCCTTCTTAGTGTTTGATTTTAATACTAAGATGGACTCATCCGAAGAATGAGCTTACACAAACAAGCAAATGTTATCCTCCTCAAGCTTGTCAAAACTAAAGAGGTACTTGCCAGTAATGGTGGGGGAAAAAGAGAGAAAAAGAATCCAATTGTCACCCTTGTTTAGAAAGTAGCATGCCACTCTTGAACACGAAAATTTGTCACACTTGTACATGTGTTGGGAAATCCTTTTTCTAACATTTAATCGAACCACATTGAAAGTATTCAGTTGGTTTCTCGATATTAGCTTTATGTCAAATGCTGCCAAACCATCTACAGAGTCGTTATGTGTTCAAGAGAAAGTTCAAATAAACCATTCATTGAAAACATTTGTCTCCATTCACATTGACCATCTCTGAGTCAGTCCTTGCAATTATTTCTTCAAAAAATTGATCTAATGGTTTCATGTCATAGGCTTTCCTATGACGGGTCACTTTCTATCGACGTCAGCTAATCATCTAGAAATTTGATCTAGAATCCTATTAGTACCTTGGGATCTGCATGCCTTAATGGCAGGTTTCTCACCTTCGATGAAAAGTTGCATCATTGACCTTCGATCGAACGATTCTATGAGTGTTCTACTGAAAATCATTCATTCACACTTCATAGATTGTACTGGATTACTTTTAGAGCCATTTTCATTATTGGTGGTTTCTCTCACACTTATTAACGGTTCACATCATTGACCGGTAATCAAGTGGTTTCCACCATGTTCGACTTCGACACAATCAATCGCATGGATAGATTCGTACTAGTTCGGGAAGTGTAAATGAAGACCCTGGATCTAGTTTCAACCATCCAGGCTACGAGGAGTTTTATTATTCATGATATAGTAGACTATTTATGATAAATGGTTGTGCCCATACTATATCTACTTTTGCTGTAATATTGAAACCATATATGTACCAAAACATTTAGTTAGTTTTGATCTGAGTATGGGAATACCTACCTCAGTGTTGATATATATATATATATATATATATATATATATATTGAATTGAATTTTTTTACAGGTTTATGACCGGTGTCTCCAATCCAATCCTCGAAATGATTAACCTCAGACTTTGCACTTTAGGGGCCAATCTGTTACACGTCATTTTGTCACCATGACAAGGCTATTCATATGGGTCTATCACCACCTATATCATGTTCCCTTAGAAGTCAAAAACCTTAATGTTCGTGAATCAAATCTTAGAATTGGAGAAAAGCTCTATAAAACCCTTAAAAGTCTACCTGCGTGGTTTTTCTAGCATTTCCTTGCACATGCGCTGCTATTTGGTCAATAAAATATGGCGACCCCTGCACTTTTTGCTACTATTACCCGCACAACCCCGCGAAAAGAAAATTAAAAGAAAAAATAAATTCTAGAAGCCTAGCTGGTTGAATATTCTCCCAACTGGAAGCTTCTAGAGTCATGATCAGTTCGAGCTTTATCCCTCCACTCATGGAGATTATCCCTTGGTCCATGGAGCTCAAATCCCTTCATGTGAGGAATCCATTCCCCTCTTCATGGAAATGAAACTACCTCCATTTCCCTATAAACTGAGCTCAAGTTTCAGGTTGAAGGGTAGATGCAAGATTGTAAATGAATTTCTAAATAAAATTCCCAAGAGTGCATACTTTCTACACTAGTAAGTTCTTGTTGGCATGAGAATGATCACACCCTTGTGTCCATAAATCCATGATGGTATTTAGAGAGGAAGGCCTATCAAACTGAAGGAGGAATGATTGTTCAGGACCGCGGGAAAATTTGTATGATATCAAGGCATCAAGTTATAAGATTACTCTTTTTACTCAAGATAATACATATGGATCTCTTTTTCTCATTGATTTTCTCTTATGCTTATTGAAATAACATCAATACTTAGACTCATTGATCACTAAGTTGGATTAGCTTTTCTTGATTATTACATGTTTCAGATTCTTTGATCTTTTTGTCTTGTCTTTGTTTGCAGGTTCTACTTATTGGATAAACCACTTTGGAGTGATGGGACAAAAGACTACATCGAACGTTTGGATTTCAAGGTAGGGGCATGTCATCTCTACTTTCTTATAATAATTCTGAAATGAAATTAATCTATAGAAAAAGGTTTCCAAATGGATTTTTTGTTTCTAGCTACTCGTTGAGTACTAGGGAGATCGCTCTTGTCCGCAAGAGGGATTAATCCACGTGACAATAATTCAATTGGTTTGAGGTGCAAGTCATATGGTTCAATGAATTTGTATGCAGGGATTAATTCCTTCCATATCTAGACCTAATTTTTCCCCTTGGTGAGTAGTGGGGAGACCTGGGTAAGTGAAGTGTTTTGGGGGTTTTATGTTTGATTATGTTTTTTTTGGTGCAATGCACTAGCTATTAACATGTTTCGTGACATAGATGTTGCACCCAAAGATCAGATGCAGCATCTTTATATCTTTTCCTAGGAGAGGTAAGAATGGTGGAACCACTACTAACCTAAGAGGATTCATATGAGGAGGATATCTACCAAAATGAGCTAAGGTAAGTGTAGTTTAACCTAGAGGGACTGATGATGGGTGTATCTTTCATCCAACTATAGAATGTACCATGAAACATGCAACACCACATTGTAGGTGTATCCAACAAGATTGGATGACTTCTCTATCGTGTGGCCAAGATGGTTATGTGACCACATAGATACTCAGATGATGATTAGTTATATGAAACCTCATTATGACTAAGTATTCTTTCTTTGGGTAGGTTTTTTTACATTCATGTATTAATGAAGGGCTTATGAGCCTTGGCCTGCAAGCCCAATTTTGGCACTATACCAGATTATGTATTTTTTTATGATGTATGAAAAATATATTCTACATGTATCCATATGTGTTTCAAATATTACTTATGTATGTGTTATAATGATGATGTAACTGATCCCATGTGTTTTATATACATGCATGTTTATATTTCTTGATTTTATATGTGTGACAGATGCCACTCTACTACATAGTTAGCTAATAAGTAATCAATGCATTAGAAACTGTATGGACATGTTGATAAATAATATAGTCAAATGGGAACTCAAGAACGTGTACCCTAAGATAATTATGAAATAATATAGGATGCCTAACATGACATATGTGATTCAACTATGATATCACAAGTTGAGAGTCGATATTTACCACCAACTAGTGGTCACCTAAAGATGTGGCCTTAGTTAAGAGTTAATGATAACACTATATTCCATTATGTTGTTAATGGAAAGGGCTAGAAAGATGCCCCCTAAACTCAAAATTTCATCATATGGTGAAAAGAGCATCCAAGCTACAAAATAAATGTTGCAAGAACTATGGTTGGTGACATCAACATATCCTACATTGATCAAAACATATATGGAAATATATAAACCAAGTATCAAACATGATAATAATTGAACCAAATGTAACACACATGAATAAAAAGGTAAGAGAATACACTAATTACATATGTATAGGGAACCACACCCACTGGTCTATGCGTAGTACTTCTTCAAATAGATCTTGTTGTAGGGCTCAATGAGAATGTTCCCATATAGTGGATGAGCATATATGGCCCATTATTTTGTTGGAAATACTCTAAGGGAGGAGAATCAATGTATCCTTCAATTTTATATTATGTTAATTAATATTTATCACAAGTTAAACCAAAACACAAAAAGTAGAACAAGAAACTAATTTTATTAATGAATATAGTGAAAACTATAATCCTCTTTTACAAAAAATCAGGCTCCAACTTGTGAAAAAATAACTAACTTCTTCAAAGCTCCAACCTTGTCTTCAATTATATCCAATTACACTTGAAAATAGGTCTATAAGGTATTCTCCAAATCTGCTCCAAGAATTCTTCAAGTGTGCTTCAAAAAAGGCTTTCAAAGTTGCTATAATAAGGGATTCTAAGGCTTCTATATCAAAGGTTTTGAAAGATGCTACAAAGGATGTATTCAAGACAGCTACAAAGAATAACCAATTTCTGTCAAAAATTCCTTCTAGTTATCTTCAATAAATAGTCAACAAGGCTGCTCAAAAGCCTACCATAAATGGACTTCAAGCTCTGCTCAATACTTCTTCAAATTTTTCTCCAAAGGTACAAAAAGGGATGCTTCAAAATTGAGATCAAGTTTTCTCAAAAACAACATTGAATTATCTACAAAAAGGCTCTATCACAAGGCCAATTATTCACCACAGTTATAATTCTAAATCTACCACAATTCAAGGTACGCAATCTGAGAACCAAGTCAACTCAGTCTGAGATGCCACAATTCGAGATCAAGTCTAGCCACAATATGAAATGCCATAGTTTGAGATGCTACTATCTAAGATGAGTCTCCCACAGTCTGAGATACAACAATCCAAGTTTTTTCTCAATATTGTATAAATTTTTCTTCATTCTGATGTCAGCTCCACAACCTGAGTCTACTCTTTTCCACATGTCTTATCTAAGTCAAATTCTATTCAAAAATTCAGTGGAAAAAGTATGTTCACAAATTCTATTCACAAAGAATATTGTGCTTGGTAGAATGAATTATTGTGCTATAAATGATGCCAAGATGTGCTCAAGAACAAACTATGTTTTTCTCGAAGATATCGTCAAAAAAGCCTTAAGAAACCTTAGCTAATAAGCCATGACTTTGTTTTCAATCACCTACAAGTTTCATGAGGTTTGAGATTTTTATCCCCTTCTTTAGAGTTATTTCTTCTGCTTGACCAAATTGGTGATAAAACGGAGGATTAATGACTTATATTTATAAAATTACAATCACATTGAATTGTGAAGAATGTTGAGGAGGGGGGTCGACTTGTACTTATGAAGGCCAAATTGACAAGGATAAAAAAATATTTATTTTTTCAACTTGTAAATTTAATTTCTCTTCAATGGGAAGGAGTTAGGAGGAATGTAAATACTCGTTAAAAAGGGATTAAAGTCCTTTTTAACTCTGTGAAATTATCTTCTTCAATTGGATAACCATTGACATCAATAACAATTAATCTCTCCAACAATATTCCCCTTTGTTATTGATGACAACATTCCTCATATGCTACTCCCCATGACATCATGTTGCTCTCTTTATCATGGTGTTTCTCTCCTTGTTATAATTGTTACTCTCCCCATCATGATCTCCCCCCTTTACATCAATATAAAAAATATGCTTTACTGGGACACAAGAGAGATGAACCCTATCTTTTCATGAAGATATTCATATGAATCTCGAGGTAGGGGCTTTGTGAAGATGTCTACAATTTGTTCCTTAGTGTTTATGTATTCCATTTTGATGACCTGATCAACAACCTATTCATGAATAAAGCGATACTTGATTGGAATATGTTATTTTTTTTCAGTGCATAACTGGATTTTTTGAGAGATGATTTCACTAGTCTTGTCTCAGTAGATAGTGATAGTCTTATTTTCTTCTATTTTAACATCCTTCAAGCCTTCCTTCATCCATATAATTTTTGTACAACAATTTTTTATTGCTATATACTTTCCTTCATTTGTGGAGAGGGATATAGATGATTGTTTCTTGCTTAACAAAGATACAAGACAGTCTCCTAAGAAGAATACATTTGCACTCGTCCTTTTTCATTATCAATGATTTTTTCCCAGTCTCTGTCAATGTATGTTTTCAAGGTAACATTTTTCCTCTTAGGGTTAGTCCAAATTCAAGAGTTCCTTTTAGATATCTAAATGTCCTTTTTACAACTAGCATGTGAGATTCATTAGGGGCTGATTGGAACCTTGCCACCATACTTACAACCTGCATGATGTTTGGTCATAAATTTTTTAGATATAAGATACCTCCAATAATTTATCTCTAAAGAGTTTCATCCACCAAATGAGATTCATCATCCTTACTTAGCTTTCAATGTATAGTCATAGGTGTGCTCACAATAGCATAGTCTTCCATCCCAAACTACTTAAGCATACCCCTAATATAATTTTTCTTGTGATATGAACATTCCAACATTAGTTTGAATTACCTAAATTCCAATAAATTAAGACAACTCTCCAATCATCAACATTTAAAATTATTTTTACATCTCTCGAGAAAATTTGTGACACACTTGATCATTATTGCTGCCAAAAATAAAATCATCCACATGTACTAGTGTGTTTAGAAGGTTTTTTCTGTCCATATTCATGTAAATATTTTTTCCTGAAAATCCTCTCTTAAATATCTATTATTGAATGTATTTATCAAGTATATCATACCATGCTCTTGGAGCTTGTTTTAATCCATACAATGTATTCTTCAATTTTTCATAAAAAATATTTATTTTCTGACAAGTCAAACCCTTATGGTTGTTCCATGTATACTTCTTTCACATATCCATTTAAAAAGTATGACTTCACATCCATATGATATAATTTTAAGCCTTTTGAACAAGAAAATGCTAAAAACATCCTTATAGCTTCTAATCTAGCAACATGAGTGAAAGTTTCTTCAAAGTCAATTGCTTCAATTTGAGTGTATCCCTTGCACACCAATCTTGCTTTGTTTTTTATGACTTTTCCATCTTCATTCATTTTTTTCTTATACACCCACTTGGTTCCTATGACATTATTATCCTTTGGATGAAGTAATAGTTCCCATGTTCCATTCTAGTGAATTTGTTTCATATCTTCTTCCATTGCCTTTTTCTAGTGAGGATCCTTACTTGCTTGAGTGAAATTCTATGGTTTTATTGTGGATAGCAAGGAAATATTCCTAATATCATTCCTTTATCTTTTTAGGATCATTCCTTTTGGTGTATTGTTCATATTTCTTCAATTTTTTATTCCACCATCCATTTCCCCAATGATTTGGTCTTCTGGGTGATGTTTTTGTACAAAATTTAATGTCTATGGTGCTTGAGATTGTTCCTTATTTTGATTTTCCGGCTCCTTTTCTTCTTTTGTGACACCTTCCTTTGGATCTGCAAGGATAGGGTATTCTTCAATGGTTTGAACAACTTATTTTTTAGGAAGAGCATCATTAATCTTCACATCAATGACTTAAACTATCTTGCATAAAGGATTGTTGTAGTGTTTGTAGGCCTTGATTCTTAATGAGCATCCAAGGAAAATTCATTCGTCAATGCATGAATCAAAATTTCCTATTGAATCACCATTAATCTAAATAAAGCACTCAATTTCAAATATTTTGTAACAACCTTGGTAAAAAATGCATGTAATAAAGTTAATAAAGGTAAATTAAGACCAAGGTCATGGGACATGTATTCCAAGTTGAATGTTAGGAAAAAAATAGTGATGGGGATCACTAGTGATTAATTAATGCCTAAGGAAATTGACAAGGAAATGGAAAAGAAATTGGAAAGGAAAAGTGGCATTTCGTGGCATTTATTTATGAAAATAATGGAAAATAGGAGAAAAGGAAGGGTAAAGGTTACAGTTTTGTGAGGATGAAAGTGAAGGAAAATAATGGAAATTTAAGAAAATATAGGCCTCATTAATAAAAATACTTATGAGGATCAACTAGTACCTTTTTTTCTGTTCATCTTTTGATCAATTTAGTTTTTGAGCTCTCTCTCTCTCTCTCTCCCTCTCATGGATTTATAGTTTTCTTGGAGTACTCTTGGAGGAGTGTGGCATACTTGGGAGTTGGAACAAGAAGGAAAACAAGAGCAAGAGCATGAGAGTGCAAGAGGACATCGAGATCAACAACTATAATGGGTTTTTATTGCAGGTACTAAGTTGCATGTATGATTTTCTTAATATTTTTGGCATGAATGCCATATGGATGTGGTTTCTTGGTTAAGATTTTTCATTGGCATGGAGGATTGCCTGGATTGATAGTGTTTTTCCTAGCATTTCCATTTCCTAGATAGCCATGGTGTTGTGGGTTTTACTTTTGTTTTCTAGTTGTTTCTCATGTACCTTTGGCTGTGGGTTGAGTTACTAGTTCTTGGAAGCCTTGGTTGGAAAAACACTTTGAAAGCCCTGTAACAACTTGGGTTGAGTGATTAGTCTTGGAATCCTTAGTTGGAAAAATACTATGGAATCTCTTGGTGGGTTTAGTTACTAGTCTTGGATGCCCTAGTTGGAAAAATGATCTAGAATCCTGACGATAGATGGTTGAGTTACTAGTCCTGGAAGTTGTGATTGGAACAAATGCTCTGGAGCCCTGGAAAACATGGGTAGAGACCAATCTAGTGATGGTTAGGCATGTATGACTATGAGTTGGAATCACTAGTTGAGAGTTGAGGTGGTTTGAAATTTTGAAGCCCTGGTTTGGTTTTATTTGGATTTTTCCATGAGATCCCATATTCATGCTTGGAATATGGCACGAGGGTGATTAGATGAAAGAAATATTTGGTTTAGCCTATTCTATGGTTGAGTGGTACATGGAAGCCCAAAATATGGTTGCATTTTACACATGTTAATAAGAGCTTCTATCCTCTTGTATTTGATGGGTAAATGTGTTTGTTATTTTGTGGTTTATATGGATGTTATATCCTTGTTATTTATGTTGGTTATATGTTGGATATGAGTATGTTTTATAACAATGATGATGTATGGCTCTCATTATTATTTTATTAAGAGATGAATGAACAATGAATATATGACCTAATAGTGGATAATTCATTTTTTTAAGGAGGTATCAATGCTTCCTAACGATTATCAAATAATTATGAGACCCCTTATACTCAAATATGTTTTTATAACATGTAGGATGCATATTTGTGACATGTTTGACGAAATTCTTGTCATGAATAGTAGGGGTACAATCAAGTCCTTGATCAAGTTTGTTATCAAAAGGATTGTCTTCATGTATTTTGTGAGTTCTAGAAGTTTATTTAGTTTCTTGGAAGTGCCTAGGTCCTAACCTTGTAAAATAGCCTTAAATCCCATATTCTCTGGCATAGAATTGGCATAAAAAGGCTATAGTCACACTCAGGCAGGATCATGGGAGAAAATGGGGCTCACACTTGGAAGGCTTCGAAATGGAGTGACTAGGGCTCTAGGTAGGTAAAATGTTGATTTCCCTCAAGGGTTGGTCACCTGGAAAGGTTGTTTGTCTCTTGGAGGTCCTATAAGATGTGTGACTGGTCATGTTGGTTGTATTTTGTCATTTCCACTTCCTTAAGGTGACCTAGGAGGTTGAATCACATCGTAGTGGCCTCTCTTCACTTGTTTACCCCGGTGGATCAGTTAGCTTAGGTAAATGTGGGAGGAGGGTGTTATACAGTGGTATCAAATCATGGTTCACCCCTTTGACTAGATGGGCGGTGTGTTGGTCATGCATACATGTTGATTTCATATGTGCTTCTTATACTTGTGGTATATGTGCTTGTCGCATATGCATGGTGTGGTCATACTTGGAGTATTATCGCCATGTGAAAGTTGTTGGTGTTGTTGCTGTATATGGTTGTCATGAGTGCATGATGATGGTGCATTGGTCATGTATGTCGGTGTATATGTCATTATGGATGCATTGTGTCTAGTTGGTGTGTAGTTTTGGCATCATGCATGAAAATTGAATAAGGATTGAGATGATTTCTATGTATTGTTCTGAATATGGTTATGTTTATCTCTCTCTCTCTCTCTCTCTCTCTCTCTATATATATATATATATATATATATATATATATATATATAATTTGGTTGATCTTGCAACTAAGACATCCTCCAAGATCTAGACTGAGGTACGTTGCATCATTTATGATTTGGTTTAGCTGACATGATATACCTTACAAGAAGGGAATAACAAATATGGTTAGTAGAGTGGTAGACTATAGTTCACGAGATTCTCCCTATGGATCATATGAGAAGCATGGTGAGGAATACTCCCATCACATAACAGATACACTGAGAAGTCTAAAGGAAGAAATAAGGAGTTATAAATAATATATTGACAAAATCATTCAATCATAAGAGAGGCTTGCTAGGGAACATGAGAAACAAGCAGAAGTCAATGCATTTATCCTTCAGAGATTTTCAAACTTGTAGAGACAAGCACCACTTTGGATCAACCATGGGCATGATGATACGAATAATGGGGCATATGAAAATAAATCTCATGGTGGGCACAGATCAGATAGAGATGACACGATCAGGGTTGGAAGGTTCTTGGATACACTATACAAGAGAGGGGATGGACACAAATTTTATTCTAGCTCTGGTTCTAATAGAAATCATGATTATTGTAATTATCAACCTTACAGGAGGAATTATAGGGGACATTTTCTAGATGATTTTAAGAAATAAAATCCACCTACATTTGATGGAGAAATGAGGAATTTTGTAGGATTTAGAGGAGTGGTTACTTGCGATGAATAAGTTCTTCAGGTTGCATGATTAATCAACGAACATGAAGGCCATAATATCTACACTCAATCTTAAAGGTAAATAAAATATTTGGTGGGAAGATGTAAATAATTTCAGAGGTATTCCTGAAGAGGAATTTACTTGGAATGAATTTACAATATTATTCAGGAAGAAGTACCTATCATACATATACTATGATGATAGTGAAAATGTTATGAAACCAACTCCAAAAATAGAAGAAAAGAGAGATAAATGCCTTAGAAATAATCTATTTTTAGGGGTAACCTCCTTTACATTACATAAATGCATAATTCTTGGATGATACAAATGAAAAAACCTCCTTCTATGTATAGGAGTCCATGGGGTCACAATATAATCCTAGCCGACCTAACAATAATAATGTAAGGGCACAATAATAACAATATGTGGGTTAAAGGGGTACAACAATAACAATAAGTGGGTTACACTAACAACAATAAGGGACTACACTAGTAATATAGGAACCTAACATGCCCCTCTCCAACATAGTGCATGTAGTATTGCCAACATTTCCTTCTCATAAATATCTCACTATAAATACTTTCCTTTGATTGGACGACTTTCAAAATCAACAGGTCATCCTTCTTGCATTAAAACGGAGCTAATTCCATTTCCCGAGGCATCACATTCCACAATAAAGGTTTTTTTGAAGTCTGGTGTTGCTAAGACCGGTGCTAGGCACATCACCTCTTTAAGATATTCTAAAGCCTTAGTTGTTTCAGGATTCCATGAAAATGCATCTTTCTTCAATAATGTTGTTATACGTGCTGTTATTCTCCCATAATTCCTAACAAACTTGCAATACTAACATGTTAACCCAAGAAATCCTTGCAACTTATTTATGGTTGTGGGGAATTTTCATTCCGTAATGGATTTAATTTTGTTAGGGTCCACCTTAACACCCTCATGATATACAATATGACCCAGATATTACACCTCTTGTACTCCAACGAAACATTTGGCGACTTTTGCATATAATATTTTCTCCTCCAATAGTTTAAGCACTCTATCAACATGTTGAACATGATCCTTCCAAGACCTGTTGTAGATCAGTATATCATCAAAAAATATTAACATAAATTTTCTAAGGGTTTGAAAATGGAACTCATCAACCCTTGAAATGTAGAAGGTGCATTGGTAACGCCAAAAGGCATGACAAAAAATTCATAATGACCCTCATGAGTTCGAAATGTTTTTTTCAGAATATCTTCAGTCTTCATTCTAATTTGATGATATCCTAAATGAATATCCAACTTGGTAAAATAAATTTCTCCATGTAATTCATCCAATAATTCATCAATCAGAGGAATGGGAAATTTATCTTTACTAGTGAGCTTATTGAGCTCCCTATAATCTGGAAACATGTGCTATGATCCATCTTTATTATACACAAATAATACTGGAGCAGAGAAAGAAATTTGACTAGGTTGAATTATACCAGCCTCTAACGTTTCTGCAATCATATGTTCAATTTCACTCTTTTGGACATAAGGATATCTGTAAGGCCTGGTGTTTGGAGGAACACTTCCTGGAATCAAATGAAAATCATGATCATGATCACGAATAGGTGGGATTCCTTTAGGAGTTTCAAACACCTTAGAATGATTGTCCAAGACTTTTTGGAGATCTGGAGAAATAGATGATTTTGATGTTGGAACTTCTAGTGAGCATAATTGTGAAATTAGGCCACATTGTTCTTTCTTCGGAGTGTTTGTCATGTCATTAGAGCTTATTATCTTTCTCGGGTTTCATGCGATACCCCATAATTCGACTTCCTTTCCTTCCGAAAAAATTTTCAAGAAAATTTCTTGAAAATGAAAAGCTACTGTCCCCAAAGATTGTAACCATTGTACTCCTAGTACAACATCAACACCTCCCATTGGAATGGAAATTATTAGACTATTCAATACATATTCCCCCATGGTTAGCTTAATATTATGGAATTTTCCAGATGAATTTACAGTTCCTCCATTTGCAACCATCACTTGACATTCTGATGTTGGGTATAGGAAGAAATTCAATTCCTTGGCTACCTTACAATGCCAATAAAATTATGGGTACTACCTGAATCAATCAACACTATTACCTTTTTCTTCTTGATATGTCCTTCTATCTTGAGAGTTTGAGGAGTGGTAATTCTTTCCAATGCATTACATGATATGGTTAAACTCATTTATTCTTTCTCTAGGTTTGGATCCTAGTGTATATCCTCTTCTTTTTAAGTTTCTTGTTCATTTTCTTCCTCCTCTTCACAATCTATGTAAAATAATTTATTCTGAACACACTTATGACCTTTAGTGTATTTTCTATAACAACTATAGCAAATCCATTTTTCTCTTTTTTCTTCCAATTGTTTTGGTTTCAACCTTGTAGGTTGTGGAATTATAGGAGTAGCAACACTTCCATCTTTATAGACGTGAGCGGTAGGATTCATTGTTGCCATAATTTTACCTTCAATTTTTCTTGCCAACCTGAATGCCTTCTCCAATGATTTAGGTTCCAAAAAACGAACCTCATGTTGGATTCTATCCTTTAAAGTCTCTATGAATACATCAATCCTATGTTCCTCTGGAATATCAGTTACCCTTATATTCAATTTTTGGAAGTCCTCAATGTGCTTCACCATTGAACCCCCCCTTTTTTTTATCAATTGTCTAAAAAAGGTGTTTCTATTTGTATCCTCATAATGTGCTATCATTTCTTCCGTAAAAATTGACCAAGTGAAATTTTTTTTACGGGAGAAAAGCCATCAATACCATACAAATGTATTTTTTTCTAAATATAAAGTTGCAATGCATACCTTTTGTGTGTTTTGCACATTATTGAGATCAAAATATTTCTCCATATATAGTATCCATGTTACGGGATCCTTTCCATCAAACTTCCTCATATCGATATTTGGAATATGGTGGGTCTTCCATCCAACATTCAAGTTTATGAAGTCACAATTAACATTTATTTTTCTCTCATCATGAGTTTCCTCTACTATCTTTTCTCCATTAGGAATCATTTCTTGTATCAACTTTGTCAAACCTTCCTTCAAACTTTCCATGCCTTCCTTCAAACCTTCCATTTTTTCTTCCATACCATCCATCTTATCTTACATGCCTTTCTTCAAACCATCCATATTAGATTCCACACCTTTCTTCAAACCATCCATCTTAGCTTCCACACCTTTCCTCAAAACTTCCATTTCATTTTTTGTTGCTCTTTGCGAGAGCGAAATTTGGTGCACTTGCTCTTGTAATTTTGATTTATCATGTTGCACTTCTTCATCTTCATGGTCATAGTAGAGTATTATGAGGGCTTGATGGGTGTTGAATTATTTTTATGGGGGGATTTTATAACCCAATACTAATATCTATGCTTCAATATGCCTTTGGAATCACTTCAAACTGATTTTTCAAACAAGACTTATGCAATTTGAAAAAAAAATACACCTTTTTCTTTCTTTTGAGGAGCTCGATATTGAAACTGAATTATCTCTATGATTTCAGATCTTCAATATCTAAAATTCAGTCTTGTAGTATCCATCTAAATCTTCTTTTAAATGCCACATGTCTGACTTGATTTGGATGCTTCAAGGCAGAGTTATGCCCAATCTCCCACAATGACCTAATTATGGACTGGTTCCATAGAGCGCACTTTTACGGCATGCCACATGTCACTATTTCCTACTTTGGCTCTGAAATTGATACACAAGAAATTAAAGTCCGTGCGCTTTTCCTAATTTTTACAAAATTCTAATCTAATGCTCGAAGACACATTTATGTTGATTTTCCCAAGGTCACCTCTTTTAGATGAAATTCAGGAGCCTGTGCAAACCCTAACTTCCACAGATCATATCTCCAAAAATACTGCAAACCAAGCTCTGAAATTTTTACACAAAGTTCCTTCGGATTTTGGCTTCATGTGATAAAAATTTCAGTTTTTGAACCTTCATATAAAATTTTTTATAGAAAAAAATCCACAATGACATTTTTAGAGCATCGAAACCCTAGAATCCAAAGCTCTGATACCAAATGTTATGAAACCAACTCCAAAAATAGAATAAAAGAGAGATCAATGCCTTAGAAATAAGCCACTTTGAGGGGGAAACCTCCTTTACATTACATAAATGAACAATTCTTGGATGATAGAAATGAAAAACCCTCCTTCTATATATAGGAGTCCATGGGGTCACAATATAATCCTAGCCGACCTAACAATAATAATTTAAGGGCACAATAATAACAATATGGGGGTTACCGAGGTACAAAAATAACAATAAGGGGGTTACACTAACAACAATAAGGGACTACACTAGTAATCTAGGGACCTAACAACAAAGGAATTCTATGAGCTAAAGATGGGATCTATGATAGATGAGGAGTATATGACCAAGTTCCTGGAGCTATTGATGTATATACCATATCTTAAGGACGAAAAGGCTAAATTTCAGATATTCATCAGTGGGTTTCCAATAGCATTCAATGACAATATTGACTTTGATAAGCATAGATCATTGGATTAGGCCATCCGGAAGCTAAAGCATTGTTATGAGAAATCAAAGCATAGATTTGAGATCAGAACATAATGGAAATGTGATGCAAGGAATAAAGGAAAATGGAAAAAGAAACGAGCAAGGCCTTAGAACATAGGTAACAAAGAGAATGTAGCACTGCATAAGAGGTTCAATGCATCTCAAAAAGGGTTGGAATTTAGATCTGAGGAACAGAAAAAGGGTGCAGATTTGAAGCCTTTAAAGTGTTGGAATTTTGGTAAGGATCATTGCAGAAGAGATTTTCCACAACATTAGGGTAGAAAACTACAAATTCATAGTCCTCAGGAAGCACAGAAAGTGGGGGATGTTGTAGAGAGAATTCCTCGGATGTATGCATCATTTGATAACTAACAAGAAGATAATCAAGCAATTATAATTGAGATGGAAGATTATATTTGTGATAAATTTGTTTCTATTTTCATTGACCCTGGATCTAATTATAGTTATGCTAATATTGAACTGGAGGATAAGTGTGTTTTGAATAAAGAAGTTCATGCAAAATCTTGGTTAGTGCAATTGGCTATAGGTACAAAGAAGTGAGTTCATCATTGGGTAAAAACTTGTGATTTTGAGTTGAATGATATGCCTACATCAACTCATTTGAATGAATTACCATTAGGATCATACATTATGCTTTTGGGTATGGACAAGCTATATAAACATAGGATGAAAGTGGATTGTTATGACAAATCCATTAAATGTTTGGATGACAATGGAGTACAGAGAGTCTTACATGGTTAGAAGAAAGAAACATCAGTTAGTATGGTGACATCTATGAAGGAAAAACGTAGTCATATAAAAGGGTGTGTATTATTTGTAATACATATCTCCAGTGATAGAGGTAAGGAAGTTGAGGCCAATTTTGCAATAGTTTCAGGATGTGTTTCCAATAGAGATTTTAGAGTTTCCATCTCAAAGGGAAACGTATTGAGTTGGTACCTGGGGCAACACCAGCATCAAAGGCACCGTACAGGATGAGCACTCCAAAGTTAGTAGAGTTGAATTTGCAGTTGAAGGAAATTATTGATAAGGGTTACATTAGGCCAAATGTATTTCCTTGGAGTACACCAGTATTGTTTGTAAATAATAAGGATGGTATTGAGGTTATGCATCGATTAAAGGCAGTTGAAAAAGGTGGCCATCAATAGTAGGTATCCATTATTGAGGATTGATGATTTGTTCGACCAACTAAAGGGAGCAAGAATGCTCTTGAAGATTCATATGATATTTGGATATCATCAGGTACACATCAAAAAAGAGGATATCTACAAGAAAACATTTTGGTCCAGATATGGGCATTATGAGTTTTTTGTAAGTTCCATTTGGTATGACTAATGCTTCAACTACTTTTATATGATTTTTCGATAATGTGTTGCATCCTTATTTGGACAATTTTTTTGTTGTATTCATTGATAATATATTGTTATATTATAAAAATAAAGAAGAGAATTTTGAACACTTAGCAACTGTATTGAAATTTTTGAGAGAGTGTTGGCTTGATGGGGCCTAGACGCGGGTTCAAATATGGCTGCAAAAAACCAAAAAACACATTATTACCGACCCTTTTGGCAAAAATCTATTGTGCAGACCGAAGTCTCACCCGAGGAAATTTTGTGGAATTATAGAACCAGGTTTCTACTTCCAGAGGGACTATGGAGTGTGGCCTTAAGGATTATCTTCTCTTTAGAACTTATCAGGGCTTCATAGAACAAATATACTAACTACACAATTGTTTTTCAATACTTCCATTGAACTAACTTGTAGATGGTGTGATTCTTCTTTAACATGCATTAACCAACATAAGAAAATATAATCCATAATTCTTGATGCAAATATATATAAAACCCCTAATTGGGAAAAGATAACATAAAAATAATAGATAAATAAAAACACATAAGTAAAGGACACAAATTTTTCTTCAAGGCTTCTTTTATTACTTTAGATCTTTTCAATACAATACTTTCTTCCCTACACACACAGCTATAGGGGTCTGTGCACTCAGTTGCAGACTCTCTAAGGTATCCACACACTCAACTGTAGGAGGATCCCTTTCTGAAAAAAAATAGAATACAGACTCAATACAACCTTACATCCAAATGCATTCTATGCTAATATGCAAGATATCCTTAAACTCACTAAGATAGCTCCTTATATATTTTTCTCTTTTATAATACCATGGTCCAAAAACCATGGGTGAAGCTCTAAGTATTCAAAACATTCCCATCCATTTACAAAATACGGAGCTTTGAACCACCCCAAAGCCCCTAAGACTTTATTACATATTTTCACTACGCGCTTCGCTCCTCAAAATGCAAAGACATTATCCAAATCTTTGACCTAGGTGTACCCTGTCTAACAGGCCCCCAACACAAAAATGTGACTCGTCCCGAGCCACTTTGCTGGTGCGCCCTCAATATTTTCTTTTATTTTTCTCAACGCATCCTTTAGTGGTGGAACTATCTCAGCGCACTGCTTCTCAACTTCACAGATTTTGGTCAATAACTTCTCAGTGGGTGGCCCTGCAATCATTGTGGAAATATCATTATATGTCTGGTGTAGCGCTTTCAGATGTTTTTCCACATTGTGTGATATTTTATTGGCTTTGACTTCCCATGGTTGTGTTCTAGCTGTGATAAGTTATTCCTTTCTGTGCAGCTCATCAATCTATCCCTGCAAAAATTTACCCTCTTAGAGATGGGTATACAGCAGTACTGGTGATAGAGTCTTCGCGATAACCTTAATATGGTCCATTTGTTCCAATTTTTCGTGTATTTCCACTTAAATATTATACACATTAGGGTCCTCCTACAGTGAGGCCCAGACATCCATAGTGTCTTCAAAGACTTGGAGGCAATCTTGGAATGTGGAGTAAATTTTTTCATTCGTAGCCTTAATCTTTGCGGCGCGCTGCTCCAGACCTATGGTGGAGTAGCTGGCTATAACTACAACGGAAACTCAATTATATTAATTTATAGCCCAAGTAAGATCTTGTCAACTTTTGCATTCGGGTATTTTACGATCATCGTGAGCTTTTCAACTTTGTCATTTGGTGTTGCGTCGTCTTGAATCTGTAGATCAAGAAATTCACTACATACTTTGGTGATGGATGCCTCCAATTTATATCTATACGCAACTTTTGTATCTCGCTCCTATGCGGCCTGCTTATTTTCCTCGGCCATTTTATGTCGTTCTCTCTATACATCCTGGATAATCAACAGGGCATGTTTCTCACAAATCTACAACTCTTCTGTGATGCCCTGGTGGAACTCGTGCAATGCCTTCAAAGGTAGTGCAGTAAGGTTGAGCCTAGTGTTCTTGCAATGTGATACTTGCACATGAGTCTCAGTAGTGTCAAAGTATAAGGTACCTACAAGTATAAACATGACATGAATATTAGTCATAATTTCGAGCTCTTGCTCAGTTGTACTCACACATGCTGGTGCCCTGCTTTCTTGAGATGTGCTTGCTTGAAGCCCACTTACTTGCACTACGCTCATCTGAACGTGTAATTCCTTGAGGCCCTTGAGGCCTCTGCCAATACTCCCTTGTATTGGTCCTCAATATTTCCCCACATATGCTTGGTGACATGCCGAACAATGTCACCAATCTCATCGAAGTCCCCCTCCTCTTACATTCTTAAGAGACAACAGAAACTAGGTGGCAGAGGTGCACGGAAAAAGGTGAATTCAGAGAAGTACAGTAGCCTAGAATCATTGGGGCACGTTGTAAAGGGTACCCTTAGGTTGGATATTATGATAAATACTCTACATTTTGAGGACCAGAGTAAAAAATACGAAGATTTAATAGAGCCTTAGGGGCTTTGGGGCAGGTCAAAGCTCCTTATTTTTTAAACGGATGGGGAATGTTTTGAATACTTAGAGCTCCACCCATGGTTTTCAGACCATGGTATTTTAAAATGGAAAACTATATAAGGAGTTATCTTAGTGATTCTAAGGATATATTACATATTGGCATAGAATGAATTTGGATGTAAGGTTGTATTGAGTCTGTATTATGTGTTTTGTGTGAAAGGGAAGGCTCTTGCAGCTAAGTGTGCGGATATCTTAGAGATTCTGCAATTGAGTGCAGAGGGAAGAAAGTATTGTATTGACAATATCTGAATTTATAAAAGAATACTTGAAGAAAAAATTGTGTCCTTTACTTATGTGTTTTTCTTTGTTTGTTCTTTTTCTGTTATCTGTGCCAAGTTAGAGGTTTTATATATATTTGCATTGCAAATTTTGGATTATAGTTTCTTATGTTGGTTAATGCATGTTAAAGAATAATTTTGCAGCCTTCAAGTTAGTACAATAGAAGTTTTGAACAACGATTGTGTAGTTAGTATATGTGTTCTGCAAAACTCTGATAAGTGCTAAAGAGAAGATAAGCCCTAAGGCCACACTCCATAGTCCCTCTGGATGCAGAAACCTGGTTCTAGCATCCCCTAATATTTCATTAGGTGAGAATTTGGTTTGCACGGCATATTGTTTCCAAAAGGGTAAGTAATAGTGGGTTTGTTGGTTGGCGCAACCATATCTAAACCTAGGTCTAGGCCCCATTAATCCAACAAATGGTTTAGTTTCCAGGACTAGGATCTGAATGAGGGATATGTGGATGTGGCATCCATCCATAAAAGTAATTCAAGAGTGGGTAGATCTGAAAGAGCTCAAAATTTCATTACAAGAAAACATTAATCTATGCCTATCAACTAAAAAGTTGTTACAAAAGTATATTTTCACAAATCAGCACGAGATATTTTTCTCGTTGTTCGCTAAAGAGTTGCATGAGTGGCTATCTAGATTAGCTAAGAATACGATCCATTTCAACAATAGGCCTACTTCATGGAACTGAGAGTTGATTAAGTGACTCAAGGAGACAAACAACAATATCTCAAGAGTTATCGATTATTGGATCGATAATATCATTGGAGGATTTATTACTGAGTTTGCAATCGATACATTTGTTTCTTGCAACAAAGCCAAGCGCAATTTTTTCAAAGGCATGGCAGGTAAGTACTTTAACTCATTGAAGCTTTGGATAAATATGTTATTCTGTGAAAAGGGTATATAACAAATGTAATCTAATTGATGTTCGAAGGAAGAAAAACTAGAACTATGCAACGTGGTAAGATATTTAGGGTAGATCTTGATAGTTTCATTGAATATGAGTATAGTCCATCATTTGGGTTTGAAAGAGAAGAAGGAGAAAACAACCCTGAGACCCCTAGAAGTGTGTCGATATAATTTAGAGATCATCATAGCACTATTGGGATTCCCCAACCCTCCACCCCCATAATTCATCCTCATATTGTTCCTCCACCTCCACCTCCATGGGACCATTTGTTGGCTTGATGGGGACTAGATCCAAGTTCATATATGGCTACACAAACCAAAAAACCCAATATTACCATCCCTTTCGGCAACGATCTACTATGCATACCAAAGTATCACCCAAGGTAATATTACAGTTGCTAGAACCAGGCTTTTTCATCGAGAGGGACTATGGATTGATGCCTCAAGTCTTATCTTCTCTTTATCACCTATCAGAGATTCGCAAAACACATATACTAACTACACATTTTTTGTTCAACACTTCTATTGAACTAACTTGCATGTTACGTGATTCTTCTTTAACATGCATTAACCAACATAAGAAATTATAATCCAAAATTCACAATGAAAATATATATAAAAACCCTAACTTGCCACAGATAACAACAAAATTACATATAAAGTAAAACATATAAGTAAAGGACATAGATCTGTCTTCAAGTCTTCTTTTATTACTTCAAATATTATCAATACAATAATTTCCACCCTGCCCACTCAACTGCAAGGGTCTGCGCACTCAGTTGCAGAATCTCTAATGTCTCCACACACTCAGTTGTAGGAGCCTTCCCTTTCACACAAAACACAGAATACAGACTCAATACAACCTTACATCCAATTGCATTGTATGCCAAGATGCAAGATATCCTTAGAATCACTAACATATCTCCTTATATAGTTTTCTCTTTTACAGTACCATGGTCCGAAAACCATGGACGGAGCTATAAGTATTCAAAAAATTCCCATATGTTTACAAAATAAGGACCTTTGACCCGCCCCAAATCCCCTAAGATTCTATTACATTTTCCCCCTGCACGTTCCGCTCCTCAAAATACAGAGTCTTTATCACAATATTCAACCTAGGGGTACCCTGTCCAATAGAGAGCATAAGTTGTATGCTAAGCTCAGTAAGTGTAGTTTCTTTTAGAAATAGGTAGATTACTTGAGGATAGTGGTTTCCAGGGAAGGCATAGCAGTGGATCCAAAAATGATAAGGGCTATCATGGAATGGGAAGCTCCTAGAAATGTGGATGAGGTAAGGTCCTTTATGTAGCTAGCAGGTTATTATAGTAGGCTCATTAAGAACTTCTTGCAAATTTCTTATCCTATTACTTCGTTGCAAAGGAAAGCTAAGAAATTAGAATGGATAGAGGAATTTGCAACTAGTTTTGAGCAGTTTTCGATAAATGCTCTAGTTCTAAAAATTGCAAATACAGACAAAGAATTTGTGGTATGTATAGATGCTTGAAAGAGAGGACTTGGTGGAGTCCTTATGAAGGAGGGACAGGTAGTGTGATATGAGTCATGGAAATCAAATGAGCATGAGTATAATTATCCAACACATGATCTTCATTTGGAAACGATCATCCATGCATTGAACATGCGGAGGCATTATCTTCTTGGCAGGAAGTTCATATTGATGAGTGACCACAATGGGTTGAGATACTTGTTTGACCAGCTGATCATGTACATCAAGGGTAAAGATAACATGGTTTCATATGCTCTTAGCAGGCGGATGCAGGTGAATCATATAACAATTATTATTACTTATGCGACAGACTTACATGATTGGATCTTATAGGAATGTCAATAGTAGAATAGGTAAATGGAGCTTAGGAACAGGTTACAGTAGAGTATAGGTACAAGTACATGTAGTGGTACAGGTATAGGTACAAGTATAGATACAAGTGCAAGTACAGGTGCACAAGATGTGAACTATTGTCTCACAATAGATGGCTTGATCAAATTTAGGGATAGGATATATGTTCCAGAAAATACTGATCTCAAGAAGACTATCTTGAGAGAGTTTCATGCACAACTATATTTAGGTCACCCAGGATATCAATATACGCTGAAAATAGTGAAAAATTTTTATTATTGGCCGAATCTAAAAAAAGGACGTGGCATAATTTGTGGCTAAATGCCTAGTATGTCAATAGGTAAAAGAAAAGTGTAAACATCTAGGTGGACTACTACATCTGATTATGATTCTAGAGAGGAAGTGGGAGGTAATTTATATGGATCATATCACGGATTTTTCGATGAGATCTAGACAGAATTATTCCATCATGGTTGTGGTGGACATATTGACAAATATAGTGTACTTCCTTCCAATGAAATCTAATTATTTGGCTAGTAATGTAGCACAGGTCTTCATCAGATATGTCATAAAATTGCATGGTGTTTTGAAGAAGATTGTGTCATACGGGGATGTTAAGTTCACTTCCAAGTTTTGGAATGATTTTTTTACAAGATTGGGGAAAATTTTGGCCTTCAGTACAGCTTATCATCCACAGACAGATGGACAAACAGAGAGGGTCAAAAAGATATTTGAGGACATGTTGAGGATGTATGTGATGCATCAGTAGAAGAGAAGGGAAAGGTACCTTCTATTGGCTGTGTTCGCTTATAAAAATGGGAATCAAAAGTCATTGAGGATGATTCTGTTTGAGGCATTGTATGGGTAGAGTTTCAATACTCCCGCCAATTATATTGATCCAATAAATAGGGTGTTGATAAGACCGGACATGTTGGCAGATATGGAAGGGGAAATGAAATTCATCGGGAATATTTTGAATATAACGCAAGATAGGAAGAAAATATATGCAGATCAAAACATTTTTTTTAAGGATTTTTAGGTTGGGGAACATGTGTACTTGTGCATCAAGCCCAATAAGCGATCCTTGAAGATTGGATCATGTTCAAAGATCGCACCACGGTATTGTGGACCTTTCAATATTCTTTCAAGGATTGGAATAATAGCCTATCGACTTGCACTGCTTGCAACATTGAAAGTACATGATGTTTTCCATGTGTCATTGATTAAGAAGTATGTTAAATATGTTGATCATGTGCTTGACTAGTATGTATTGCAAGTGGAGTGAGAAGGCGAATTCCACCCAGAACCACAACGTATTTTGCAGAGAAATATTCTCATGCTCCAAAACTGAGAAATCGAGCAGGTTAAAGTGCAATGGAAGTACATTGGGCCCGATGAAGCTACATGGCAGATGGAGGATTAGATGTGGGCTATGTATACTTCTCTATTATTTGGTTGATAAAATGTCCTTGATATATGATTTTGGTATATGTTTAGGTGTGATGTTTTATTTTATGTACATACGTATATGGATGTAAATACCGCCATGAGTTTGGTTATAATGCTCCAATAAGTGGTATGGGATTCACATCATTGTGGTTGTTACGATTGTTATAGATGTCATGTTTGTTTTCTTCTCAAAGGGTTAATAATTGTAAATACTACAACGAGCTAACTTATAAAGCTCCATGGGTAGTATGTTATTTTTTCAACAATCTTGTTGGTTGTAGGTGTCATTGAACACCAGGAAAGGTGTTCGCCCAAGGGGGAGGGTTTTGTAACAGCCCTGGTCAAAAATCCATGTAACAATGTTAATAAAGATAAGGTAACACCAAATTCGTGGGATTGATATTTCAAGATGAATGTTGGGAAAAAAACATAGCGATGGGGATCACTTGTGATTAATTAATGGCTAAGGAAATTGGCAAAGGAAATGACATAGGATTTGGAAAGGAAAAGTGGCATTTATTGGCATTTATTTATAAAAATAATGGAAAATAGGAGAAAAGGAAGGTGAAAGGTCACACATTTCATGTTAGGAGAAAAATGAAGGAAAATAATGGAAATTGAAGAAAATAGATGCCTAATTAATAAAAATGTTTCCCAGTATCAATTTGTACCCTTTTGTCAGTTCAAATTTTGATCAATTTAGTTTTGGATCTCTAATTTTCTTTCTTTATCTCTCATACTCTTGGACACTAGAGTTTCCTTGGAGCATTCTCTGAGGAGTGCAACATACTAGGGATTTGGAGAAAGAGGGAAAAGGAATAACATGAGAGTGCAGGATGACATTGAAATAAAAAACTACAATGGGTTTTTCTTGCAGGTACCGAGGTGCATGTATGATTTTATTGTTAGTTTTGGCATGCATGACATATGCATGTGGTTTCCTAGTTATGATTGGTCATTGGCATGGAGGATTTCTTGGATTAGCAGTGGTTTTTCCTAGCCTTTCCAATTCCTGGATAGCCATGGTGTTGTGGGTTTTACTTTCCTTTTTTGGTTGGTTCTCATGTACATTTGGTTGTGGGTTGAGTTACTAGTTCCTGGAAGCCTTGGTTGGAAAATTGCTCTGGAAGCCCTGTAACAACTTGGGTTTAGTTACTAGTCCTGGAAGCCTTGATTAAAAAAATTCTATGGAAACCTTTGGTGGGTTGAGTTACTAGTCCTGGAAGCCCTAGTTGGACAAACGATTGGGAATCCCGATGACAACTATGGGTTGAGTTACTAGTCCTGGAAGCCTTGGTTGGAAAAACACTCTAGAAGCCCGACACCAGTTGTGGGTTGAGTTACTAATCCTGGAAGCCCTGGTTGGAAAAAATGCTCTGGAACCCTTGAAAACTTGGGTAGAGACCGATTTGGTGATGGTTATTGATTTTTAACTATGAGGTGGAAACACTGGTTGAGGGTTGAGGTCGTTTGGCCTCTGGAAGCTCTAATTTGGTTTTATTTGGATTGTTCCATGAGATCCCACATTCATTCTTGGAATATGGCATGGGGGTGACTCATTAAAAGAAATATTTGGTTTAGCCTAGTCTATGGTTGGGTGGTATTTGGAAGTCCTAGACATGGTTGCATTTTAAACATGCTAATAATAAATTATCTCCTCTTGTATTTGATGGGTAAATGTACTTGTTATAATGTGGTTTATATCGCTATTATATTCTTGCTATTTTTGTTGGTTATATGCTTGCTATGCATATGTTTTATAATGGTGATAATGTATGTCTTTCATCATGTTTTGATTAATAGATGAATGAATAATGGATATATGACCTAATAGTGTATAATGTTGCTATTGTGATGAGGTATCAATGCTTCCTAACGATTCTGAGATAAGTATGGGATACTAAGATTTATTTTTATAACCTATAGGATGCTATGATATTTTTTTACGAAATTATGGTCATGGATAGTAGCGGTCTAGTGAATTCCTTGATCAAGTTTGTTATCAAAAGAATTATCTTCATGTATTTTATGAGTTCTGGAAGTTTCATATGTTTCTGGGAAGTGATTGGGTCCTAGCCATGGAAAATAAACTTTAATCCAGTAGTCGTTGGCTTAGCATTGGTAGAAAAAGGCTACAGTCGCACTTAGGCAGGCTCATGGGAGCAACTGGGGCTCTTAGTTGCTCAAAGTCTTGGCAAGGGAGTGACTAGGGCTCTAGGTCAGTAAAATGTTGAGTTCCCTCAGGGGTTGGTCACCTAGAAAGGCTAGTTGCCTCCTGGAGGTTCTTTAGGATGTGTGAATGGTCAGGTTGGTCATATTTCGTCAATTCCACTTCCTTAATGTGACCTAGGAGGTTGAATCACATCATAGTGGAATCTCGTCACATGTTTATCTAGGTGGACTGGTTAGCTTGGGTAAATATGGGAGGATGGTGTTACATTTTCTGAAGTGTTTCATAGAGACATGCCTTGCTTTTTATAGTTCATATGTATTTTTATCGCTTTTTACTCAGGTTTGAGCTCTATTCATGATATATATTGTTTCCCTAACTTTCTCCCTCTAGAATTTAGCATGTAAGTCATCTTCCAACAACATTGTTCTTGTAGTATCTTGTAGAGATCTATTATTTCTTTCTACTACTCCATTTTATTGTGGATTCCTGGCCACAAACAATTCCCTCTTGATTCCATATTTTTCACAAAATTAATTGAATTCTCCTAAGTTAGGTTCTCCACCTCTATCCATTCTTAAGAATTTTACCTTCAACTCACTTTCATTTTTAACCACTAATTTGATTTTTTTTTAATAATCTAGCTCTTATAATTATATATTATGAAAATACCAACATCATTCTAGTATAATCATTTATAAATAAAATAAAGTACCTTTATCCTTGTAGAGTTGGAATTCCAATTGGACCACACATATCTTCATGAATGATTTATAGAGGCTTTAATGTTGAATATTCCTTTTATTTGAAGTCTGTATCAGTTTTTTTTTTCCATGTTGACATGGTGCAAAAATATAATTTGTTGTGTTTGAGAGTCTGGGGATATATCTTACTACTTGAGTTTTGCTAATCTTAACCAAGTTATCAAAGCTTAGGTGTCCCAAAGGTTTGTGCCATAGCCAACTTTCATTTTCTTGAATCATGTAACATATTTATTCTTGAATTTAACTAAGAATGTATCATATTATCTGTTGCTCTTACTCTTTTTCCTACTAGTTTTCCTGAAGATGATATCCTTATCTCACAATCCCTAGAACGAAATAAGAGATCATGTCCTTGATCACATATTTGGATGACGCTAAGAATATTAAATTTTAACCTTTCAACATATAGAGAATTTTTTTCTTTCCCCTTTCCATTGATGAGATTCATTGTGCCTTTCCCAACAATTTTAGCAGATCCATTGTCTCCAATGTAGCTTTCAACCCTGTACAAAAATTGTCTGCAAAATAATTCTTAAAATAGAAAAATAAAAAATAGTGAGAACATAAAACAAATATACACAGATATTTTCCCCTGGATGTCAAAACCGAGACTACCAAATTTATTTTTCATTATTGCATATATATACATGCCGAAGAATTCATAAAACCTAATCCATTAACCCTCGATTATAACATAATTGTAGTGCCCTTGACCTGATATACAAAATACCATGGGCAGAAAAACATTATGCAAAATCATGTGCAAAACCCATGCACAAACCATGGGTAGGCCCGCCCCCCATCCTTGGAAAGAATATAACACACACCCAACATCCAAAGGTCACATTTAAATAATTTTTTGTTCTTAGTGATATGAATTTTTTCTAGTCACCTTTCATGTTCCAAGAACATCCACTATCTACAAACCATTTATTTTCCTTTTTCAGATTATATAAAGATATATTTCATTTCTCAAAGATATATTCTCTAGTCTTCCTTCTTCAAAATTTATCTCTTGGCTCTAGTGGAAACTTTTGTGATTCATGGCCTAGATTATTGCATTTGTAACATTCTAGACTATAATTTAAAAGTGGAGCAAAGGAATTATAAGTTTTTATTTGGTATTATCTGTTTATGTTAAAAATATTGTCTTGGTGATTTTCCCTATATACCTTGTAATTTTTTTCTCAATGACTAAAATTTTTACAATAGAAACTATTGCGAAGAAAAATAGTTTGATACCTTAGATATCAAACTATTTTTATTAACAGTGGTTTCTATTGTAATTAGAGAAATTTCAAGGTAAAAAATGAGGCTAAAAAAAAAAATGTACAATGAAAATCAACTTTATAAGAACCAATAGGGTTTAAGATGATGATGTCAACCATGGGGGATGATTCGCCATTTTTTGAGTAAAAAAAAAAAAAAAAACTACTTCTTCAACTTCTATTTTCAACTTATCTCCGTATGGGTTTACTCAAATTTCAAGAGGGAGCACTCATTGGATGTTGAATATAATTCTTCATCTAAGGAGTACCCATGTTATATACTTTCAATGGACCTTTCTAGACAAAAAATGAGAAATACATGAAAAATGTGTTTGCAATCATGCTTTTTCATGTATTTCTCATTCTTCATGTAGCAGGGTCCATCGAAAGTATGCAATGTGTTTAATACTTAGATAAGGAATTAAATTATACATCTAATGAGTGATATCGCTCAAAATTTGACTAAAAATGTAGGGAGATGAGTTGAAAAGGTAGTTTTTTCCCCCTTCTAAAATTTGATGATGTAATCTAATCGTATTTTATTATTTCCACTCTTATTTTATAATATTCCTCAGGAGGCCCATTTTAAACCTCAAAATATCTCTAATATTAGTATAAGTTTTCCTTGATGAGATATTCCTTTTGGGGAGAGACCTCTTCTTCTAACGATTCAAAATTCAAACATATAGCTAATTACATCAAATTATGTGATTAATAATCAACACACAAACGATTCAACTAATTAGCATTGGATTTTGAAACTATTAGAAGAGAAGACTTACTTGTAGTGACGATAGAGATTACATGTGATTTTAGAGTTGTAACTCTACTTGGATGTTGCTAACGACAACAAATTTTTGGGGACGACTCTCTACCCAACCATAGGTGCAAATGCATATATTCTTTCTACAACTAGCCACCCTTGAGCCCTCAATCAACTAATACTGCGATGGATTCCTTTATATCACAACACTCTCCTTCGAAAAGAATGAATGAATGTTTCCCATCTCTCTTTTCACCCCTTAAATAGAAAATATTGTTCCAAAAATGGAAGAGGATTATGAATGGATCTACATGCACACAATTCATGTGTAAATATGCCATATTTTATTTCTTTGTCTTAAGTTTTACTTAACTCAACCTTTTTATTAATTTAACTTTTGTTTATTTTATGCCCTTTTTTTTAACTTTACTTATTCTTACTATTAATATATTTTATTTATATATATTTTTATTTAGAACTTCAAATTTTTATTATTATTATCTTGTATTCTTTACTTATTCTTTATTTTGTATTATTATATTTTATTAATTTTTAATTGTTCTTTTTATTTGTATATTAATATTATTTCAATTGTAATTATTATTATTATTACGAGGAATTACATGGTCATTACGTATGGTATCAGAGAGAGGTTACAACTCTGGAGACCTATGAACCATGTACATGCCAAATATTATTAAAATTTGTTGTGCCTTAGCTTTTTCCCTGCTTATTATACATGTAAAACTTTAATTTAAAATAATACAATTTTGGGAAGGCATAAATCACTAAGCGCGACTTATATTTTATAAGTTAACACATATATATATTCTTTTGGAATTCAAACAAAAGAGAGACAATGCATCAATTACCATTTATATAAGTATTTAAATACCCTTTATATATTTAATATGAGGGAAAGTGAAAATTAAAGGTCCTAAATACAATAGATCCCTTTTTTGTTGAGAGCATATTAGAGAAACCTCTTAAGAATATTTGAAATTTGTTTAATAAAGAGTTATTACAGACAAAAATAAGAAAAATGTAAAAGTCCATGTAGTTTCACATTTACTAATCATTTTTATTCACTATGTAGATTCATTTTTCCAATATAATTGTGATATATATATATATATATATATTAGTGCCACACTCTAATTTACTTTTGATAGACATTCTTCTAACTGTGAAATTTCATTATGACATATACATTATTCTTTGAGGACTTGAGGTTGAGGATTTGGACATTTGACACTTATTATGAGTGAATACAATAACAATTGTTTTTCCAATTTGATGTTATAATGATAATAACTTCGATGGATATGTTTTATGACTATGTCCAATCATGTGATGGATTCATTGTGTGTCTATTTACATTAGTTCTTTCTCATGGTTACAAATATGTTGATGATTGTCTCATGATGATTATTTAGCATACAAAAGTGTTGGCAATATGATGTAATGAGTTCTCCTTGATGGCAACATACTTGCTAAAGTTGTTCTTGATGGAAACCTACTTGATGAGTTGCCTTTTGATAGCAACCTATTTGTTAAAGAAGTAAGAATGATGTATCTACAGATTAGTGCAAATGTGACAGAGAAAAAAATTCCAGTAAGTGCCAGAGAAATGATAAATATAATATGTCACAATGTATATGCTACTTTTGTGAAGGCAACCCGCGTATGGATGCAATGTATACGCTACTTTTGTGAAGGCAACCCGTGTATATATTCAGGGTTAGCATATACGCAGTTTTTATGAGGCAAAGTTGCGTATACACGTGGAAACGAACGCTCCAAGTCGCGTATGCCTTTTACGCTCTAAAATTATGATACCAAGGGGCATTACCATGGTATTAGCCCACCGTATTGAGCGTTGTATTGTCTATTTGATTCCGTCCAAGAATACCATTGGAAGTTGTGTGGTTTTGGCTCATGGTATTGATAAAGGCTAAAACTATATAAGGAGAAGAAGATCGTAGTGAAAGGGTGTGCATGTGTCTAGGTATTGAATGAATACTTAACTCTGAAGTATATCTATATGGAATGGGTTGCAGTTTATTGGTAGATCTGAATTAATAATGCACCTATGAATAAAATGATGGATCAAGGTCTCTAGACCTGAAATGACTATAGATATTCTAGATCTGTTTATTGAATGTTTAGATATGATATGTGGCGAATGTTTTCTAAAGTGAAGGGTAAGATCTGAGTTGTTTATCTATTCAGAAGAATTGCGCAACCTTGCAATGTTTGCAGATCTATACGCAATTTCGTCACAGTGAAAGTGCATATATACGCGGGTTAATTTCAGCAAAAGCGCGTATGGAATCTAAGGTTAGTCCTGAAATAGTTATATATATATATATATATATATATACGTAGGTTTGTCTCTGTGAAAGCGCGTATACACGCGGGTTTAGTGAAGTAAAAGCGTGTATGGAATCTATGGTTTTACTGAAGTGTGCAGAAGGAAATGGCTGATATGTTTTGTTGTATAATCATTTTCTGTCAATGATGTCTTCATAGAGATCTGAGTTGTTTGAATACTGATTATGCTGCTAGTTTATTATGATTAAAGATCAGTGGTTGGTTGGTTGATTGGTGGATTATTCAATGAATGAATTGAACGGGTTATACGTTTCAGTTTGATGTATGTTATTTGAGCTTAAATGTGTGGAGTGGGTCCAGTCTGAAAATATGATGAAAAGTGGCCTACAAGGTGTGTTGTGTGGAAGATATTTGATCCAATATGAAAATTCATGAAACGTGGTCCATAGTGGTGCTGAGGGTCGAAGCCTTCAGTGAGGGGGTTGTAGCTCCCTTCTAGTAGTAGCTAGATAACGAGAGAAGGTTGTAGCCTTCTATAGGTGGGTGCACGTGTGCTGGTATGAGTCTGCGCCAGTACATAATTGTAAGCAGTTTTCTTTATAATAAATATTGAAGATAGAGACAACAATAGTGGTGGTTTTCTCCCGAATTGGGTTTCCACCTTAAATCCTGGTGTTCATGTGTGATGATTTATTATATTCTTAATGCAAATGCTTACTGCTTACTAAACATCTGATGAATGAATGATGCACTGATCTAAGTAATGAATTATATGCATAATAAGATCTCTGGTAATACGCAAGTTTTCTTAAGGATATCCACGTGTAGACGCGAGTTGGGTTCATTAAAGTCGTGTATGGAATTTAGTAAGGAAAAAGTAAAAATTTTGAGTAAGCTCTAAATACTAATTCACCCCCCCCCCCCCAGTATTTTTCCCAACAATTGGTATCAGAGCAGGTCCTTCTAAAGGAGCTTGATCACTTGAAGGAGATCCGTCACAATGGGAAGGAAGAAAACAAAGAAGGCTACTCAAAGAAAGAAGATATCTCAGAAAACATGTACAACAGAAAATAAACAAGATGAAACAGGTATTGATTGTAGTTCTTGTGATTTACTTTCTTGTGCATGAAATGGTGAAGATAGTGAAAACCAAAGTGAAAGTAATGATCTAGAAGAAGTAATTCCAAATCTCAAGATTAAAGTTGAAGATCGAAAAAGATTATTTAATGAGGGAATCTATCTATAAAGATATGATCTATAGAATGAATGGAAAGATAAACAAGTATCAAAGGCTGCAGGATGAAGTAACCAATCACAGTGAAGGACTTGAAGCAAAAATCATCTCTCTTAAAGTAGATCTAGAAAAATCAAATAAGAAGAATGAAGAACTTCTACAAACATGTGAAGAAAAAGAAAATGAGTTGAAAGAAGAAATTATATCTTTGAATAAGCAAGTAGAAGAAGGAAAGAGGGCGGAAGAAAATATGAAGAAGTAGTGCCAAAAGTTGGAGGTTGAGGTAAATATTTAAAAAGGAAAATTAGAAGAAAATGATAAACGCTTGAGGTTTCAAGATAGTACTAAGATTTTGGATAATATTATTAGTAGTCAAAGGTCTCCTTATATTAAATTTGGTCTTGGTTTTCATGAATATGTTAAAGGAGAATCTAGTTCACAAGACAATGCTAAAGATTCAAAGGATATCAATGCAAAACCTGAAGTGTTTAACGAGACAAAAAGGAAACCGACAATCATGAATTTTCAAAGGAAATCATTCGCTCCTAAATATAGAATTATCAATCGATTCTCTCCTTTGATCAATAATGTTGAATGATTTATATGTCATAATTATGGACATGTTGCATCCAAGTGTAGAAGAAAATTGTTTCAGTCAAAGACAAATAGACACTACACAAAAAGACAGTCAGCTCCCAGGTACTCAGGTTTCTTTAAGGGATATTGTTTTTCATGCATAAATTTTGGCCATAAAGCAGTTGATTGCAATAGAAGAAAAATTAGAAAAACATATTATGATCCCTATGCTCCATTTTCTGGTCACATAAGATGTTATTCTTGTAACAAATATGGACATGTAGAAAAAGAATGCAGATTAAGTATGATGAACAGATCTGAGAAATTGGAGAATTTCCAGCAAAGCTGGAAAAAGAAGAAGCTACAGTAAAAAACGTAGGGAATGTTGACCCTATTGTAGTCATCCACTTCTAAATTTTACTTCTCATAGGGGGAGCAATATATGGTGATTCCCATGGTTGGTTTGGTAATTCTAGTTGTGTTTATTTCTGATAGTGCATCTGATGTGACAAGAGAAGACAAGTACAAGTGGTACAAATTCAGGGGGAGATGAAGTTGTGAAATTTTTTTGTATTTCACTTTATATATGTGGGTTTCTTGAACTAAAGCCGCGTATAAACGCGAGTTCCATTGGAAACAATTGTGTATGTTTTTCTCTGATAAGAAAAATAGTGAATCAGACTCAAGATTGGTTTCTGATAGGCTGTTGACAGTTGTAATTTTCTTGATCTAATGTTGATGGTTTCAGTCTACTGATATGATATGGTCATACTTGACTATGAACATGTAACACCGGTTCAGGGGGAGCATTAGCCTAACTACTAAAGTTGCATTGTTGGCATTGTGTTTGCTTATTCTCGTGATGATCATGTTAGAATGATGTTGTCATGATACATAGATTTCTTATGATGAGATTATGGATGAGCCCTGATCGCATTCTGCAGAAGAGTATCTTTAATTTCACACGTGGATTTGATGAAAGTATAATGATTCATATATAAGGACAAAACATGCAGATTTTGTTGTTGATGAACATCATGATTATATAAGACCTTGTTAATAACAGATCACATGATTGCTTGACACATATTGACTATGATGAAGTTTTTCTGGTATGACAATTATTCTTGGCAAGAATATGATGTTGCTACAAAGATCCCGATATTGGTTACTGATGTGCTTATGCTACAACTGATGGATGACACTTGAAGACATGGATACATTGTCTTATCTTTCTTCTCTCAGATATTTGATGATACAAGTCTATGGTGTTTTCTCGTGCTATATGGTGCCACTCTACTCTATTTTATGATGATTCCCACATATGTTTTTACAAAGAGGAAATGGAAAGTTCACCATGATAAATACAATAGATTGAGTTGATAGCTGATTTCTACAGAAAGACACTATGATGCTGGAAACATAGACCCGGTCACAGGTTGATGATCAAAAAAGCACTAGTGGTGGTGCATTATTTATGGGGCCCCCGATTAGTATCTTGGTCCAACAAGAAACAAATTTCTATTGCCTTATCTACAACAGAAGAAGAATATGTGGCTGACGCATCATGTTGCACACAACTACTTTGGATGATGCAGACTTTACAAGAAATTCAAATCAAATGTTCTCCTCCCATCTCCATTTTGTGTGATAATACAAGTGCCATTAGTATCTCAAATAATCATTTTATGCATTCCAATACCAAGCATATTCCTATCAATTATCACTTCTTACGTGAACAAGTGTTTGAACAAAAGGTGAAATTGGAGTATGTTCCCTCCAAAGAACAAGTTGCTGATATATTTACTAAACCTCTTCCCAGGGAAGCATTCGAATATCTCAGACAAAGGCTGGGAGTTTTCTCTGCCATTCAGAAGATCAGATCAGCTTAAATTTAGATTATTAAATTGGATACGTGGATTTCATAAAGGAAAATCACGTATATACGCGAGTTTCTGTGCATAAAACCCTGTATGGGTTTTTGCTGAGAGAAATTCTCTGGGTCAGAATTTCAGAAATGTGTGGTGTTATTGGGTAGTCTCTATTATTGTTGTATCATTCTCTAATATTTTTCTCCTTGATGGATATGCTTTGATAATTTTCTTGCTAAAGGTGTTCAAGATGCCAAAGCTAAGGGAGAGCATTTGTCTTGTGGAAAAGGATGCATTGTTGGCATTATGATTGGTTGTTGTGTTATGATATCATGGTTGAGATTCTTTGGTCTTGGTTATAAAAATTCATATCTAGAATTTGATGAAAAGGTCATAATTGTTGTATTCAGTCATGTAAGGACTTGTTCAAATTTGTAAACCCACTTGGTTGGGTAGTTGAGTCAAAATTTGTAAACCCTCTTAGTTGGGTAGTTCATTCAAATATGTAATTCCACTTGGTTGGCTCATTGATGTAAGTATGAGTCCTTGGTGATAGGAAAATTCATACTCAATTGAGTTATAGAGTCATGTACTTCATTGAAAAATCTGTCTAAATATTCAGCATGAACTCAGGGGGAGCATGGTAAATTCAGTGCACTTCAGATCTACAGAGCTCATCTTTCTACAAGGGAAGAGAAACCTTGTTTTGGTTTTGATCCACCCTTTTCCCTTGATGTCAAAGAGGGAGAGTAGTATCATGGTGTTTGAATAATGTGTTTGAATACTGGTTATGATTAATGTATCTATCTGTTGTGGTGATCAAACACCATTGTGCTTGCCATAAAGTCCAAAGGGAAAAATTGTTGCCAATATGATGTAATGAGTTGTCTTTGATGGAAACCTACTTGTTGAAGTTGTTCTTGATGGAAACCTACTTGATGATTTGCCTTTTGATAGCAACCTATTTGTTAAAGATGTAATAATGATGCATCTACAGATCAGTTCAGATGTGACAGAGAAAAGAATTCCAGTAAGTGCCAGAGAAATGATAAATATAATATGTCACAATGTATACGCTACTTTTGTGAAGGCAACTTGTGTATGGATGCAATGCATATGCTACTTTTGTGAAGGCAACCCACGTATACATTCAGGGTTAGCATATCTGCAGTTTTTATGAGGTGAAATTGCATATACACTTGGAAACGAATGCTCCAAGTCGTGTATGCCTTTTGTGCTCCAAAATTATGATACCAAGGGGAATTACCATGGTATTAGCCCATAGTATTGAGCATTGTATTGTCTATTTGATTCTGTCCAAGAATACCATCGAAAGTTGTGTGGTTTTGCCTCATGGTATTGATAAAGGCTAAAACTATATAAGGAGAAGAAGATCATAGTGAAAGGGTTTGCATGTGTCTGGGTATTGAATGAATACTTCACTCTGAAGTATATCTATATGGAATGGGTTGTAGTTTACTGGTAGATCTAAATTAATAATGCAGCTATGAATAAAATGATGGATTAGGATCTCTAGACCTAAAATGACTATATATATATTGTAGATCTGTTTATTGAATGTTTAGATCTGATATGTGGCAAATTTTTTCTGAAGTGAAGGGTAAGATCTGAGCTGTTTATCTATTCTGAAGAATTGCATAGCCCTGCAATGTTTGCAGATCTATACGCAGGTTCGTTGTAGCAAAAGCGCATATATACGCGGGTTAGTTTTAGCAAAAGCGCGTATGGAATATAAGGTTAGTCATGAATTAGTTACAGATATATACGCAGGTTTGTCTCTGTGAAAGCGCGTATATACGCGGGTTCAGTGAAGTAAAAGAAAGTATGGAATCTAGGGTTTTGCTGAAGTGTGCAGAAGGAAATATATGATCTATTTTACTTTACTACTGTTGTCTGTCAGTGATGTCTTCATATAGATTTGAGTTGTTTGAATACTGATTATGCTGCTAGTTTATTATGATTAAAGATCAGTGGTTGGTTGGTTGATTGGTGGATGATTCAATGAATGAATTGAATGGGTTATAAGTTTTAGTTTGATGTATTTTCTTTGAGCTTAAATGTGTGGAGTGGGTCCAGTCTGAAAATATAATGAAAAGTGGCCTACAAGGTGTGTTGTGTGGAAGCTATTTGATCCAGTATGAAAATTGATGAAACGTGGTCTATAGTGGTGTTGAGGGTCGAAGCCTTCAGTGAGGGGGTTATAGCTCCCTTCCAGTAGTAGCTGGAGAATGAGAGAAGGTTGTAGCCTTCTACAGGTGGGTCCCTGCGTTCTAATATGAATTTACGCCAGTACATGATTGTAAGCAGTTTTATTTATAATGAATATTGAAGACAGAGACAACAACAGCTGTGGTTTTCTCCCGAATTTTGTTTCCACCCTAAATGCTGGTGTTCATGTGTGTTTCTTATGTGTGATGATTTATTCTATTTTTTCTGCACATGCTTACTACTTACTAAACATCTGATGAATGAATGATGCACTGATCTAAGTAAAGAATTATATGTATAATAAGATCTCTGGTAATTTACAATTTTTCTTAAGGATATCCGCGTGTATACACAAGCTGGGTTCATTAAAGTTGCTTATGGAGTTTAGTAAGGAAAAATTAAAATTTTTGAGTAAGATCTAAATACTAATTCACCCCCCCTCTCAGTATTTTTACCAAGAATTGGTATCAGAGCAGGTCCTTCTAAAGGATCTTGATCGCTTGAAGGAGATCCGTCACAATGGGAAGGAAGAAAACGAAAAAGGCTACTCAAAGAAAGAAGATATCTCAGAAAACATGTACAGCAGAAAATGAAGAAGATGAAACAGGTATTGATTGTTTTTCTTGTGATTTACTTTCTTGTGCATGCAATGGTGAAGATAGTGAAAACCAAAGTGAAAGTAATGATCTAGAAGAAGTAATTGCAAATCTCAAGATTAAAGTTGAAGATCAACAAAGATTATTTAATGAGATGGAATCTATATATAAAGATATGATCTCTATAATGAATGGACAGATAAACAAGTATGAAAGGATGCAGGATGAAGTAACCAATCACAGTGAAGGACTTGAAGCAGAAATCATCTCTCTTAAAGCAGATCTAGAAAAATCAGATAAGAAGAATGAAGAACTTCTACAAACATGTGAAGAAAAAGAAAATGAGTTGAAAGAAGAAATTATAACTTTGAATAAGCAAGTAGAAGAAAGAAAGAGGGCAGAAGAAAATATGAAGAAGCAGTGCCAAAAATTGGAGATTGAGGTAAACATTTTAAAATGAAAATTAGAAGAAAATGATAAACACTTGAGGTTTCAAGATAATACTAAGGTTCTGGATAATATTATTAGTAGTCAAAGGTCTCCTTCTATTAAATTTGGTCTAGGTTTTCATGAAATTGTTAAAGGATAATCTAGTTCACAAGACAGTGCTAAAGATTCAAAGGATATCAATACAAAACCTGAAGTGTTTAATGAGACAAAAAGGCAACCGACAATCATGAATTCTCAAAGGAAATCATTCGCTCCTAAATATAGAATTATCAATCGATTCTCTCCTTTGATCAATAATGTTGAATTATTTATATGTCATAATTATGGATATTTTGGAGCCAAGTGCAGAAGAAAATTATTTCAGTCAAAGACAAATGGACACTACACAGAAAGACATACAGCTCCCACGTACTCAGGTTTCTTTAAGGGATATTTTTTTTCATGCAGAACTTTTGGTCATAAAGCAGTTGATTGCAATAGAAGAAAGATTAGAAAAACATACTATGATCCCTATGCTCCCTTTTCTAGTTACATAAGATGTTATGCTTGTAACAAGTACGGGCATGTAGAAAAAGAATGCAGATTAATTATGATGAACAGATCTGAGAAATTGGAGAATTTCCAGCAAAGCTAGAAAAAGAAGAAGCTACAGTAAAAAACGTAGGGAATGTTGACCCTATTGTAGTCATCCGCTTCTAAATTTTACTTCTCATAATGACTACAGGAGTGATGTAAGATACATTATAGGAATCAGTAATGTATCATCATAGGGGGAGCAATATATGGTGATTCCCATGGTTGGTTTGGTAATTCTATTTGTGTTTATTTCTGACAGTGCATCTAATGTGGCAAGAGAAGATAGATACAGGTGGTACAAATTCAGGGGGAGATTAAGTTGTGAATTTTTTTTTTATTTCACTTTCTATACGCGGGTTTCATGAACTAAAGCCGCATATACACGTGAGTTTCGTTGGAAATAGTTGCATATGTTTTTCTCTGATAAGAAAAATGGTGAATCAGACTCAAGATCGGTTTTTGATAGGCTGCTGACAGTTGTAATTTTCTTGATCTAATGTTGATGATTTCAGTTTACAGATATGATATGGTCATACTTGACTATGAACATGTAACACCGGTTCAGGGGGAGCATTAGCGTAACTACTAAAGTTGCATTTTTGGCATTGTGTTTACTTATTCTCGTGATGATCATGTTAGAATGATGTTGTCATGACACATAGATTTCTTATGATGAGATTATGGATGAGCCTTGATCGCGTTTTGCAGAAGAGTATCTTTATTTTCACACGTGGATTTGATGGAAGTCTAATGATTCAGATATAGGGACAAAACAAGCAGATTTTGTTGTTGATGAACATCATTATTATATAAGACCTTGGTAATAACAAATCACATGATTGCTTGATACATATTGACTATGATGAAGTTGTTCTGGTATGACAATTATTCTTGGCAAGAATATGACGTTGCTACAAAGATCCTGATATTGGTTACTGATGTGCTTATGCTACAACTGTTGGATGACACTTGAAGACATGGATACATTATCTTATCTTTCTTCTCTTGGATATTTGATGATACAAGTCTATGGTATTTTCTCATGATATATGGTGCCACTCTACTCTATTTTATGATGATTCCCACATATTTTTCTACAAAGAGGAAATGGAAATTTCACGTTAATAAAGACCAGAGCTTGAGTTGATAGCTGATTTCTACAGAAAGACACTATGATGCTGGAAACATAGACCCGGTCATAGGTTGATGATCGAAAAAGCACTAGTGGTGGTGCATTATTTATGGGGCCCCCGATTAGTATCTTGGTTCAGAAAGAAACAAATTTCTATTGCCTTATCTACAACAAAAGCAGAATATGTGGCTGTCGCATCATGTTGCACACAACTACTTTGGATGATGCAGACTTTACAAGACATTCAAATCAAATGTTCTCCTCCCATCTCCATTTTGTGTGATAATACAAGTGCCATTAGTATCTCATAGAATCCTATTATGCATTCCAATACCAAGCATATTCCTATCAAGAATCACTTCTTACGTGAACAAGTGCTTGAACAAAAGGTGAAATTGGAGTATGTTCCCTCCAAAGAACAAGTTGCTGATATATTTACTAAACCTCTTCCTAGGGAAGCATTTGAATATCTCAGAAAAAGGCTGGGAGTTTTCTCTGTCATTTAGAAGATCAGATTAGCTTAAATCCAGAATATTAAATTTGATACATAGATTTCATAAAGGCAAATCACATATATACCTGAGTTTCTGTGCATAAAATCGCGTATGGGTTTTTGCTGACAGAAATTCTCTGGGTCAACATTTCAGAATAGTGTGGTGTTATTGGGTAATCTCTGTTATTGTAGTATCATTCTCTGATATGTTTCTCCTTAATGAAGATGCTTTGATTAATTTCTTCCTGAAGGTGTTCAGGATGCACAAGCTAAGGGAGAGCACTTGTCTTATGGAAAAGGATGCATTGTTGACATTTTGATTGGTTGTCGTGTTATGATCTCATGGTTAAGATTATTTGGTCTTGGTTATAAAAATTCATATCTGGAATTTGATGAAAAGGTCGTAATTGTTATATTCATTCATGTAAGGACTTGCTCAAATTTGTAAACCCACTTGGTTGGGTAGTCGAGTCAAATTTGTAAACCCACTTAGTTGGGTAGTTCAGTGAAATATGTAATTCCTCTTGGTTGGCTCATTGATGTAAGTATGAGTCCTTGGTGATAGTAAAAGTCATACTCGATTGAGTTATAGAGTCATGTACTTCATTGAAAAAACTGTCTAAAGATTCAACATGAACTCAGGGGGAGCATGGTAAATTCAGTGCACTTCAGATCTACAAAGCTCATCTTTCTACAAGGGAAGAGAAACCTTGTTTTGGTTTTGATCCACCCTTTTCCCTTGATGTCAAATGGGAAGTGTAGTATCATGGTGTTTGAATAATGTGTTTGAATAATGGTTATGATTAATGTATCTATCTGTTGTGGTGATCAAACACCATTGTGGTTGCCATCAAGTCCAAAGGGGAAAATTGTTGGCAATATGATGTAATGAGTTGTCCTTGATGGCAACCTACTTGCTGAAGTTGTTCTTGATGGAAACCTACTTGATGAGTTTCCTTTTGATAGCAACCTATTTGTTAAAGATGTAAGAATGATGTATCTACAGATCAATTCAGATGTGACGGAGAAAATAATTCCAGTAAGTGCCAGAGAAATGATAAATATAATATGTCACAATGTATATGCTACTTTTGTGAAGGCAACCTGCGTATACATTCAGGGTTAGCATATATGTGGTTTTTATGAGGCGAAGTTGCGTATACACGTGGAAAAGAACACTCCAAGTCGCGTATGCCTTTTGCGCTCTAAAATTATGATACCAAGGGGCATTACCATGGTATTAGCCCACAATATTGAGTGTTGTATTATCTATTTGATTCCGTCCAAGAACACCATCGGAAGTTGTGTGGTTTTGGCTCATGGTATTGATAAAGGCTAAATCTATATAAGGAGAAGAAGATCATAGTGAAAGGGTGTGCATGTGTCTGGGTATTGAATGAGTACTTCACTCTGAAGTATATCTATATGGAATGGGTTGCAGTTTATTGGTAGATCTAAATTAATAATGCACCTATGAATAAAATGATGGATCAGAATCTCTAGACCTGAAATGACTATATATCTTCTAGATCTGTTTATGGAATGTTTAGATCTTAGATGTGGGGAATGTTTTCTAAAGTGAAGGGTAAGATCTGAGTTGTTTATCTATTCTGAAGAATTGCATATCCCTACAATGTTTGCGGATCTATACGCAGGTTCGTTGCAGTAAAAGCACGTATATACGCCGGTTAGTTTCAGCAAAAGCGCGTATGGAATCTAAGGTTAGTCCTGAAATAGTTACAAATATATACGCAGGTTTGTCTCTGTGAAAGCACGTATATATGTGGGATCGGTGAAGTAAAAGCGCGTATGGAATCTAGGGTTTTGCTGAAGTGTGCAGAAGGAAATCTCTGATCTGTTTCATTGTATTACTGTTGTCTGTTAATGATGTTTTCATACAAATCTGATTTGTTTGAATACTGATTATGATTCTAGTTTATTATGATTAAAGATAAGTGGTTGGTTGGTTGATTGGTGGATGATTCATTGAATGAATTGAATGGGTTGTAAGTTTCAGTTTGATGTATTTTATTTGAGCTTAAATGTGTGGAGTGGGTCCAGTCTGAAAATCTGATGAAAATTGGCCTACAAGGTGTGTTGTGTGGAAGCTATTTGATCCAGTATGAAAATTGATGAAACGTGGTCCATAGTGGTGCTGAGAGTCGAAGCCTTCAGTGAGGGGGTTGTATCTCCCTTCCAGTAGTAGCTGGAGAATGAGAGAAGGTTGTAGCCTTCTGCAGCTGGGTGCCTGCGTGCTGGTATGTTTCTGCGCCAATACATGATTGTAAGCAATTTTCTTTATAATAAATATTGAAGACAGAGACAACAGCAGTGGTGGTTTTCTCCTGAATCGGGTTTCCACCTTAAATCTTGGTGTTCATCTGTGTTTCTTATGTGTGATGATTTATTCTATTCTTTCTGCACATGCTTACTGCTTACTAAACATCTGATGAATGAATAATGCACTAATCTAAGTAAAGAATTATATCCATAATAAGATCTCTGGTAATACGCAAGTTTTCTTAAGGATATCCACGTGTATACGCGCGTTGGGTTCATTAAAGTCGCGTATGGAATTTAATAAGTAAAAATTAAAAAATTTTAGTAAGCTCTAAATACTGATTCACCCCCCCTCTCAGTATTTTTCCCAACAAAAAGTATATTGATGATTAATATTATGAATCAAATATTGTTGATGATTACTAATTATGGTAGGAGACTTAGTAATAAAAATAAAAAGGAAAAAGAGGGGGGGTGTAGGACCTGAGAATTTATTGATTTGGCTTCTATTCCATCCAAAATCTTGTAAGAGAAAATTTAATTTATTGGTTTGGCTGGCTGCTCCAAATTGAAAAATATTGGTTGGATTTTTGATCATCTAAGTGGTAATGATAGTATATTTTACTCGAACCGATGGCTTACTTTTTCTTAGTAATGGGGAATAGGACCAAAACGACTATCCATATGCACTTGCATGTGATGAGTCGAAAACCTATGGTATCGTTTGAATTACATACTATTGTCTCAAGAAATTTTTAAATTTAAAGTTAAAATTATGTTTTGAATTCTAATGAGATGATAGTGGTTGTAGGTACAGGTTAGTTTCTTGGCCGAACGACTCACACATGGGTGATGGGGTTGTGTAAATAGATGAAAATTCATGGGAAGGATGGGACATTGTCCCTGAACTCACTGACTAGCACTCTCAAAATGAATTAGGATGTAAGGTGTTGGGATACCTTCGCCTTGAATATCATGATGTCGTGGGGGAAGACCTAAAATTTGGGCCACTCATGAGGATTTTACTAAAAGGCACACATCAAGGCGGATTCCTTGATCCCAAACACCATTAGTCTCAATATAGTAGGAAACATAGGAAAAGATAGTGGTCTCCTTCATTGCACTCATTTTTTACCCTCATAGTCACTAGATGGTTCAAGGGAAATAAATATAGCACCCTTGCAACTTTAGGGGAAGTTATTGAAGGGAACGACCGACTTGGCACCTTTGGCATAAAGAAGGAACAGATTGGTGTGGAACCCTTGGAATTTCTAAGGGAACTTCTTGAAGGGCACAACCAACTTGAAACACTTGCAATCAAGAAGAAGCTATGTAAATATAATCAAAAGATGATAAGCATAATAATTCACATAATGTGGTAAATGAGGTTTTAGAACCAGGGTATTTAAATCAAGAATAAAACTTGAGGTAAATGGAGAATAGGAAGAAATAAAAATAATGCACCACTTGAGATCTCTTCCTTTCCCATGTTTGGGAAATATTAGGTAGATGATGTGCATAAGGGTTTCAATAGTAGAAGGGGTAAGGTACATAGAGTTAATTAGAAATATTAATCGTAAAATAGTTTAACTTAAATAAGAAAAGAACGTGGTGAATGAAAATAAGGATTAATAAATTAAATTAAAGAAAATTTAGAGAACCTCCATGTGGCAAGAGCCAACACAAGAATCTCCATATAAGAGTCAATTTTAGTTAAGCTAGGATGTATTTGGGGGATAAAATATAAGACATGTCAATTGAATTTAGTAATGAACACAAATTATGGAGTAGAAAAGGGGGATCAAGAGACAAGTAGGACAGAAATAGGGAGTCATGTTGGGATGAGGAAAAATATTATTTTTGAATTAAAAATTAAGTAAATAATTTTGGAGAGCCTTGGTGAGAGGTTTACACAAGGGTGGGTAAATAATCAAACTTTAGGATTATTAAAAAAAAAAATTACGCATGAAGTTCCAAGTGTCACCTATGAAGCCTCCTATAAAACAAGGGGAAACGTATGGGAGTGGGGACCTTCTTACATTATTTATGGATGAATGAGATAATGTTATGGTGATTGAATATGACCTATAGTGAGTTTAGTAAGGTGGAGATATTTAGAGAGGGTACTCTTGACCCAAGAGGAATCGCCTCCATTAACTATCACTCTTACTCTATTGTACAACCCTATTGTAGCTCGAGGGTCTGCAAGGAAGAAGAGTACCCAAGGAGTAGGTTGGGAGATAAAATGGTGGGTCGATAAAATTCGGTCAAAAAACATCAACATTCTCACTTAGACGTGGATGAAAACATGGGAGCGCAAGCAAAAACAAGCCCAAGAAACGAAACGAAACTCTTTAGTGAATGGTACATTGTGTATTCATAAATTTTGTTATATGATTTGTTGGGTGTGGAGCCTGATTATCTTGTTTATTTTGCATCATAGCGTTGGACCCCTGTACCTTAATGAGGCAGCAACGCCGCTCATAATTAACCCTGCGTTGTAAAAGTATAGTAATTTCTAGTCAAATTGGGTCGTTCATTAGGCGGATGATCTGACGGTAGAAGTTATATTTAGTTTAGGATTTTTTTCCCTAGAAGGAAACCCCTCTTTTGTATGAGGGTATTATATTGTGGCTGTGTATTGCATGTGTATTCTAAGAGCGAGAAACAGATAGGGAGACTGTGAGAGAGAACAAAGGATATTACATCAGATTTGCTATAGGTTGTGTCTCTTCATTTTGATGGATAATAGAAAGGAAGGACTGGCTTTTCGGGGTGGACATAACCCAAACTGGGTGAACCACGTATATCTGTGTCTCTCTGGTTTTATGTGTTTCTTGTGTTTGTGTTTCCGCATATATTTTATTTGTTCCATCGCTCTATAATATATAATTTTTCTAACATGATTAGTGATGTATTTATAATGACTAGAATGTAAATGTGAATGTCGTGATTATTGAATTGAAAATTATGGATATTGATGTATGTATATAAACTTCATGTGTTTTTAGCATTGATGAAATTTTAAGTAGTGTGTGACTTCATAATAGGCATGGCTAACAAATGACTTGTTGATTGGAATTATTACTTATTATTTTACTATTGCAAATTAAATATGACATGGTCCTTGTATGATCCAGGTGGATATTGGTGGCCACCTGCATATTCCACTTGGACCCCCACCATTATACCATTATTTCTTTCAATTTCTGTAATTTTAGCACATTTTACTATTTTTGGCTATTTTTCGGGTCGTGAACTTCTGCAATCATTTCGAGGCCTTAAACGACGTGTTTTTGGAAAATGGAAAATTTGAATCTTTAGCTACATTTGCAGTTGAAAATTTTAGTCCTTAGATAAATATTTCTAACAAGGTATCGTGTGCATCAAACATAGATTGTATGCCAAAATTATGACCCCGAGAAGTTTTTGTATCAATTAACCCCAATGGGGCCCAAACTTTTGGCGCTTCATCTCCCAGGGTTAGGTTTTTGGATATTTAGGGTTTTCCATTGTTCTGAATAATAAATTGGCCCTCAAGCCTCATTGTAACAAATTTCATAAGGGATGTAGTCACCACATATCTTCTAAGAGATAAGCTACCCTCGCCTAAGATAGTTTCAAGTTGAGTTATAAAGAGTTAGGTCTTGAACTAGTTGAACCTTTGCAATACCAGCCTCGCCAACCCTGGTGACATCCTATGGTAGAAGGAAAGAAAGACGAGGGAGTAGGAGATCCTTTCAAAATATTGCTCAAAGAATCCCTCAAGCGATAAAGGAATGAGATGATGGACAAATTTTCCCATATCCTTCGACGAATGCCCACAAGCGATGCATATTCATCCAATAGCCACCCTGGAGGTGCCACTCCCTTTAAGGTACAATTCAACCTTGATATTCCCATATTTGAAGGCCAGATATATGCAGATGTCGTAGATAAATGGTTAAATATGTTAGAAGGATATTTTTTAGTTCATGATTTTTCCAATAGGGAAAATATTACTTTTTCACTCCTCAAAACCACCCCCCACATCAAATACTAGTGGGAAACATACTGTGAGCAGAGGGACAAGAGGGAATGCTCATTGTTTTCAGCCACACCCACTTGGAACTCTTTCCGAGACACAATCAAGGAATAGTATTACCCTGTTAGGAGCTATGAATATAAGTACATAAATTGGAACATAGTGTGACAGGGAAGGGACTAATACATGCCAAAGTTCACACATATTTTTCATACCCTTCAGATGAAGTTGGGTATCAAGTATTTTTAGCAACATATGGTACTCATGTACAATGATTGTATACATAAATACATGTAGGATGATATGGATTTCTTGGACATATCCTTTCTCTCCACCGCCTATATGTACAATTTCAATATTGAGCAAAATTTTAAATAGAAGAAGAGATAATTTGGATCTGCATATCCAAACCAAGGGAAAATCCCCCCCAAATTGTAGAAAGAGGAAAATTCCAAGGCAGGTGTACCCAGGAAAACCCCTCGAAGCTGTAAGAAAACAACAACACCACAAAGGCAAAGAAGGACAAAGGAAAGTGATGTGAGCTCCATAAGATCCCCACTCACAACACAAGTGAGTGTCGAGCCAAGCAGAAACCGGTGGTTGAGTTGAAGACTTCAGAGTCAGATGCATGTTACGAATCTAAGTCACAACTTGACAAGGGGAATGACAAAGGGAAGCAAGATATTGATGTGGAGCCTAGCGCCTATGTTGCCACCACCAAGATCCAGAAGATTGATCCTAGAGATCTAGAGGAGGGGGGGCATCTCTTCCACTCATAGATGTGGGTGAAGAGTTCGCCGTTACAATTCATTGTCGATAGCAGGATCCAAAAGAACCTCATTTTAGCAGAGGTCATGAAGTGGTTGGGCCTACTAATCATGCCAAACCTTAAACCGTACACTATTGGGTGGATTCACTGAGGATGAGATCTTTGTGTCAACCAACATTTTTTCCTTATGTACAACATCAAGCCCTTCACAGATGAGGTATTGGGTGATGTTGATCCTCTTGAAGTTTGTGATGTATTATTAGGTTAGCCATAATAGTGGAACAATCATGATGTGTATGAGTCAAGGCCTAACATTGTTATTATTTCTTTTGGAAATAAGTTACACAAGATATTGGAGGTAGCCCCACCATTCACCATCTCTTTGATCTATGTTAAGCAATGCAGTAAGATCATCCCTTAGAGCGGAAAATTTGTTTTATTTATGATTTCTCTTAAGGTAAGGGGAATATCATGGCCACATTCATGTCACCTAGGAACGGTTCCTCCACGCAGCAAAAGAAAGTGGATAAGGTTTTGGAAGAGTACATGGACATATTTTACTCACCCACAGGGGTACGCTTGCATTGCCAGGGCAAGCATTCGATTGATCTGACTCTCAAAGCACCTCTACCCAACGGGTCAATATATTTTTTCTCCATTATGGAAAATGAAGAGATCAAGTGGAAAATACAGGAGTTGCTACAAAAATGGCACATCCAACCAAGTTCCTCATCCAGTGGGAGCCCGATTGTACTTGTACATAAGAAATATGGGACTTGGAGGCTCTTCATTAATTATTAGACACTAAAAAAAATCATTTTCAAGAACATGTATCAAATCCCATGGATTTATGACCTTTTGGACCAAATCAAGGGAGCCTAGTATTTCAGCAAGATCAATCTGAAGTTTGGATATCACTAGGTTCCAATAGATCCCACAGTTGTATGGAAGACCGCCTTTAAATCCAAGGAATTACTTTTTGAATGGTTGGGCATTCCCTTCAGGTTAAAAAATGCCCCTGCTACATTTATTAGGCTAATGGATGACATCTTGTGGCCCTTCACCAACTCATTCGTGGTTTTTTATGTGGACGACATCCTCATCTTCAACAAGATTTGGGAAGAGCACTTACAACAAATTCAATAAATCTTTCAAACCTAGTGGCAGCACAAACTATGTACCGACTTGGAGAACTACACCGTTTGCATGATTCAGGTCCAATATCCGAGTTACATCATAGATGAGCAAGTTGTGCATGTGGATACGCCTAAGATTCAAATTATTTGGGATTGACCAACCTCGACCACTCTAACAGAGCTTCACATCTTTTTGGGCGTTGAAATTTTTTATCGAAGGTTTGTGTTGGGATCCTCTCATATCACTTAGTCTTTGATTCAGTTTACCAATGGAAGAGTGAAAACCAAGTTTTCCTAGTCTGTTATGAAACCAGCTCCCAAAATAGAAGAAAAGAGAGGTCAACACCTTATAAATCAGCCACTTCTAGGGGGAAACCTCCTTTACATTACATAATGAACAATTCTTGGATGATACAAATGACAAAAGCTCCTTTCTATAAGCTCCTTTCTATATATAGGAGTCCATGGGGTCACAATATAGTCCTAGCTGGCCTAACACTAATAATGTAATGGCACAACAATAATAATAGTGGCCTTTTATGGGGCACAATAATAACAATATGGGGGCTAAAGGGGTATAACAATAACAATAAGGGGGCTACACTAACAAAAATAAGGGACTACAATTGTAATATAGGGATCTAACATGCCCCTCTCCTTTAAAAAAGTGTTGTCCTCAACACTTGAATAGCTCTAGATGCTTCTGTATAAAAATCATATCCGCCCATGTGGAATCTTCAGTGGGTAAATTCTTCCACTTGATGAGATACTTTGAAATTGATCGATTTTTAAGTTGTCGAGTTCTAGTTTCCATGACTGCTTTAGGTTCCAATATGATTTTTCCTTCCTCGTCAAGTTCTAGCAATATTTTTTGAACGGGAAGTTTGTCACCTATAACCTTTTTTAAGCATGAAACATGGAAAATTGGGTGCACTCAAGACGAAGAAAGAAGCTCTAATTTGTATGCCATAGTACCAATATTTCGCAACACCTTGTAAGGACCATAATACTTTGGTGATAATTTATTATCCTTCTTAGGTTGCTTGAGGTACATTTTTTTTTATGGTTATAGCCGTAAAAATACCCAGTCTCCTACATCAAAACTTCTCTCATTTTGATGCTGATTTTCCTGTTGTTTCATTCAATTTTGTGCCAAATTCAGGTTATCCTTTACGAGTTGGAGAACATATTGTTGATCATGCTCGATATGATATTCCACTGCTTGAACCTTAGAATTTTCTCTCAAATATGATGTGATAGATGCTGGATGATATCCATAAAGTGCCATAAATGGGGTAATTTTTGTTGCAGTATGGAAGGAAGTGTTATACCACCATTCAGCCAGAGGTAACCACTTGACCCATTGTGTTTGTTTATCAGATACAAAACAACAAAGATATCCTTCCAAAAAAAATATCATTATCTTAGTTTGCCCATCGGATTGAGGATGATAAGATGAGCTCTGATCTAGTTGAGTACCCAAACAAGAAAATAATTTCGTCCGAAAATTTCCAATAAAAATGGATCTCTGTCACTTACAATAATCTTTTGGTTTCCATGTAGCTTTTGAATTGTTTCAATAAATGCAGTAGAAACTGTAATTGCTTTAAATGGATGAGATAATGGACAAAAGTGTGCATACTTGGTAAGCCTATCAACTACCACCATGATGACACTCTTTCCTTCGGAATTAGGTAAAATTGTGATAAAATCCATTGAAACCTCTTCCCAACATTGACTTGGAATGGATAAAGTTTGTAGAAGACTTGTGATCTTAACTGTCTCAACTTTATTTTGTTGGAAAACCAAACATTCCACCACAAAGTTTTGAATATCATATTTAAGGCCATCCCAAAAAAAATATTTCCTCACCATGTGGTAAGCTTTTAAAAATATTGAGTGTCCTCCAAAGGGATAGCTGTGCAATTCCAAAAAAATATTTTGTTTTAGTTGGGAATTCTTACAAATATATAAGCGATCTATGTACCATAAGGAATCATTTTCCAACTAAATGTATCATATGTACTAGGATATTGCTGCAAATTTTGAATGGGTGTCCACACTTCTTCATCATTCTTCCATTCACACCTTGCTTCGGTTATCCAATCTGGTTGGATAATAGAAATAGCACAAAGCAATGCTTCCACCTCTTCATCCTTTCTTGAGAGTGCATCTGCAACAACATTTAGCTTCCATTTTTTGTATATGATTTCAAAGTCATAACCCAACATCTTTGTGACCCATTTTTACTACTCTTATGAAGATAGTCTTTGTTCCAAAAAGTATTTAAGACTATCATGATCAGTTTTTACCTTTAATTTTCATCCCATAAGTTAAGGTCGCCATTTCTTTAGTGCGTGTAGTATCACCAACATTTCCTTCTCATAAATAGATTTATGTAAATAATTTCCTTTGATTGGATGAATTTCAAAATAAATGGGTCTTCCTTCTTGCATTAAAAAAACACAAATTCCATTTCCTAAGGCATGACATTCCACAATAAAGGTTTTTGTGAAGTCTGGCATAGCTAAGACCCGTGATAGGAACATTTCCTCTTTAATATGTTCAAAGGCCTTAGTTGCTTCAAGAGTCCATGAAAATGCATCTTTCTTCAATAATGTTGTTAGAGGTGCTTCTATTCTCCCATAATTCTTAACAAACTTGCGATAATACCCTCTTAACCCGAGAAATCCTTGCAACTTCTTTATGGTTGTGGGGAATTCCCATTCCTTAATGGCTTTAGTTTTGTTAGGGTATACCTTAACACCCTCCTGAGATACAATATGAACCAGATATTCCACCTCTTGTACTCCAAAGAAACATTTGGAGATTTTTGCATATAATTTTTTCTCCTCCAATAGTTTGAGCACCCTCTCAACATGTTGAACATGATCCTTCCAAGAACTATTGTAGATTAGTATATCATCAAAAAATACTAACACAAATTTTCTAAGGAAGGTTTTGAAAATGGAATTCATCAACCCTTGAAATGTAGAAGGTGCATTGGTAAGGCCAAAAGGCATGACCAAAAAGTCATAATGACCCTCATGATTTTGAAAAAATTTCTTCAGAATATCTTCAGTCTTCATTGTAATTTGATGATATCCTGAACGAAGATCCAACTTGGTAAAATAAATTGCTCCATGTAATTCATCCAATAATTCATCAATAAAAGGAATGGGAAATTTATCTTTAATAGTGAGCTTATTGAGCTCCCTATAATCCGGACACATGCACCATGATCCATCCTTCTTGTGCACCAATACTACTGGAGCAAAGAAATAACTTTTACTAGCTTGAATTATACTAGCCTCTAACATTTCTGCAATCATACATTCAATTTCTCTCTTTTGGACATAAGGATATCTGTAAGGCATGATGTTTGGAGGAACACTTCTTGGAATCAAATGAATAGCATGATCATGATCACAAATAGGTGGGAGTCCTTTGGGAGTTTCAAACACCTTGGAATGATTGTCCAAGAATTTTGGTAGATATGGAGAAATAGATGATTTTTATGTTGGAACCTCGAGTGAGCATAATTGTGCAATTACGCCTCATTGTTCTTTCTTCAGAAGCTTTTTCATGAAATTATAGCTTATTATATTTCTTGGCTTCCCTGCGATACCCTGTAATTAAACTTCCTTTCCTCCGAAAAAAAATTCAAGAAAATTTCTTGAAAATTAAAAGTTGTTGTTGGAGACGTAAATCCCCTCTACAGACAGACACGATCCATACTAGCCCAGATCGGGTCTATCAACATCAGTCACGCAGTGACATAGGTCTCTAGTTACAAAACGACAAAAACATAACGATTTTCCTACCTTAGGTCCTACGCAATGGTCGTCGAGGAAAGGATGACGCTTCCCGTCCTTCACTTTGGCAGATCACGATCCCTCTGCTTAACATGTATGAACACCTACACACATGAAAATAAACACAATGATACACAACATAGAATCTAAATCTTGTAACTATACATTAGTCATAGAGGATGTAATTCATTGCATCGAAGGAAAAGACACATGAATGAAACCATAATCAAATTCGCTTATCATTAAAATAACAAAGGAAAGATACAACCCAAAGCTCTGACACTGGATCTTCCTTCCGCAGGGCTGACAGTGGAGCACGTCTCAATGAAGCTCGTTGAAAATGGGACAAATCTCTCTCTTTGGCTTGGCTCTCAAAGGCTATCTGGCGATAGTCTCCTTGCTACAGGTTCAGCTCTTGCTTCTAGCTTGCTAAGGGAAAAAGGCAAGCTTATATAGATGGTGGAAGGGGATTTGGGATCCCTTCAATTATGGGTTTGGCCCTATACTCAAGGAAGCTTCCCTGATAGGTGGAAAACCACCTCCCCTACATGGAGATTCGGAGCCAAACCTCCCAACTCATTTTAGAGACTCGTTCAGGAGTTTGTTGGAATCAAACTTCTGCCATTTATTTTTTAAAAACAATCCTTATTAAGCTTGGCGCGAGTGAGACACTGGGACAAAGCACCAGTTGGCATGCCTTCTTTGGTGGATTTTCCCCATTGGCACGAGGGCTGAATTGGCTAGTCGCGCCAAGGCTAAAAGATCATTTTTTAGGGTTTTTCAAATGAAACTTTCTTCAGAGGAATGATTTTCCTTTTCAAGGGGGATTCCATGAAAGTGATTTCAGGTTACATCACTACTCACAGGTCATGGGAAAGGCCCTCCAATGTGCGGGATGGGGGATTGCAGGGACGGTGACAAATTACTGTGTGACAGATGCCCCCTAAAGCATGAGGCTCGAGAGAGAGAGAGAGGGGTGAAATGCTTTATGATAACGTGCCCAACTAAAAACACTACCATCGGAAAACCTGCGTAGAAAAATATAACTAATATCTCAAATACATGATATGTGGTATGGGCACAGCCATCCATAATAGAGTATACAATAATCAGGATCCAAGGTATGGACGCAGCCATCCAGTAAGGATCAACAAGTAGACTCAGGTATGGTCGTAGCCATCCAATCAATGAGTCATGTGACTAATCATGATAATCCACAAAGAATCTGTAGCCTGAATTCCATCAGACAAAATCCAGGGTCTTGTGCTCCATCTCGACCCGAACAGAGTACAAGTCCAAGCATGTGAATAAGTGAGCTGAAGTTGAGCATGCAAGAACATCGTCTGATTACCAGCAAATAATGAAAGCCATTAATAGATGCGAGAGGAACCACCAATAATGACGATGGCCCTCAAGGTACTAGAGGTACAATCCACGGAATGTGAACAGTGAGCTGGCATCGAACATCCGCAGAATCATTTGATCGAAGGCCCATGATGAAAACCTTGCGTCGAAGGTACCATTGAGGCATGGAGGCTCTAAGGTACCATAAGGGAGTCTCTAGATCAGCTTCCTGGATAATAAGCTGAAGTCGACAAGAAGTGACTTTGATCGAAGGTGGGCCGTAGTGTTTCCCACATCATCGAAACGAGACAGAGGAACATAGTGTTTGTGAATCATGATCAGTAGAGAATTAGAGGAGGGTTGAAAACTGCAGAGGCCAACTTCTCTTGAACATATCAGCGGCACAACACTACATTTGGCAGTATTCGACATCAAATGATCTGAGGTCATGATGACGAGGAAAAGAGAAGATGAGAAGTAAAAAAGGATTACCCAAACCCATGGAGGCAAGCAGAAAACAAGATGAGATGTCCCCAACCTGACATGAATGCAGACAAGTGCCATGTTCAAGAGCGACATACTGCCGACACGATGATGATACTGGTTCCATTTTTTTCCCCACCATTTCTGGCGAGTACCTCTTTATTTTTACACAAGCTTGAAGAGGATACCATATGCTTGTCATATAAGTTTTTCCTTCTAACAAATCCATCCTAGTACATTTAACGAGCCCTAGGAAGGAGGAACTCGCATATCATCATTACGACGGAGTCCGATGTCATCAGGTTTTAACGAGTCTGACAAAGGAAGATCTCGGTGTCTTTTCATGTTTAGGTTTGAAAAGACAGCGGAAAAGTAAACTCAAACAGTCCCTTTTCGTAAATAGTTCCTCAGATCCGAAAAGGGAGAAAACTGTGTATGAGAAAACCTCCTAGTCGTGATAGAATAGGGTATTCCTTTTTCGTAAATAATCTATCCTAGCCCGAAAAAGGGGTAAACGTATACTGGGTAGATGTCATTTCGAAACCAATTTAACAAGATCAAAATTATGAGCAACTCGGAAATATTTTCATTTTTAGAGAGTTAGAAAAGTGCTGAAAGGTGACTCCTCCTAGAGGAACGAGTGGTATAAAGGGTAGCAACTGGTTTCAGTGATGGTGGAACTACTCAGAACAAGTAAAGATCAAGAGGATGGCTAACAAGACCACTCATCACAGTGGTTCCTCAGGAATGGGTAAAACAACTAAGTGAAGGCATATGATCGGTCAAGAAGATACTGATGATGGAATGAGAAAACCAAGGCTCATCTGGAAAAAACAGGCTGATAAAATGGCAATCACGAAAGGTAAAATGCGAAAGGTTTCATTTTTACACAAGCTTGAAATCAGGAAATTTTGCTTGAAGTTGGTTTCATTTTTACACAAGCTTGAAACAAAGATTAACTATGCTTGAAACTGGTTTCATGTTTACACAAGCTTGAAATAGAAACAAACTATGCTTGAAAAACATGCATGCCCCCTAGCATGGTGGCTCAATTCGAGGTTTGCATGGCCCCCAAGCTGCAGTCCATATGAATGGAAGATGGAGTGAAGGTTCAAATTATGATATCAAGAGAAAGACTCGACTAGGATTTTACGAGATCTTATCAAAGAATCTAATTGAACAAGAAAGTGTTTCGTTTTTCTAACGAGGTTGACACATTAAAAGAACTATCCTCAGGACACCTTGTTTCATAGTTTAAGAAGCTTGGCACAAGACAAGGAACTTTTCTCCGACAATAACTCATCATGATGAATAAGAAGTCATCGCTTCCAAGAGGTTCTCAACCGATGGAAAGAAAACATCTTGGAAGTCTGAATCCAATGCCCCCAACACACGATGTACAATGACACTATCACCGAATGCAGGCATGTAACAGGTAGCCACATAATTGACATGTGGCGGGGATGACACAACCAGCGGATAAATATCCGGCAGGGATGATGGTAGACTAGCTACCATATTGGGACCAAAGAACGCAAGTTGATCGATGGTCACAATCTCACCTTGGTGCGGAAAACACATCACACGAAAGAGGGAGGAGACAAGCACTCCCATGGCATAAGTATAATCGTGGCCCAGGAGTATATTAAAGTTCAAGGGGCCAGGAACAACCATCACGTCCATATGGACGATTTTCCCTCCCAAAGTAACAGGCAACTTCGGAAGGATCCCTAATGGTTGACTAGTTCCTCTGTTAAATGCCAATAGATTCTGCATAACAGGCACAAGCGGTGGCGAACCGAAAGCTTGCCAAGTAGCCGAGGATAAAATACTAACAGATGCGCCTTCATCTATAATGGTGCTGGGTACTACCAAACCAAAGGCCTATACCTTTATCTCAAAAGGCACATAAGACGGAAGGCGGTATACCGCAAATCGATTACAATCAAAGGAAGCGACCAAACTACTCGGAGGGGCTACCATCGAACTAAGATGGTCTTCCCCTGGTGTTACGATAGAAGAAGGAGCATCCTCCACGACCTCCATTTCGAAGGCGGGAGGGACATCCTCCGAGACCTCTATCACGTGAGGCAGAGGAACATCTTCTTGAGATATAGGGATAGGATAATCTTTCTCCAAGTCCAAATAATCTAAAGAAACAAGAAGAACCTGAGGGATGTGAGATCCACTCTTAATGGAAAAGACCTAGTGCACCGCAGACGGGGCCAGCTCAACCAATCCCACGACCAATGGTTGGTCAAGGATGGATTCATGAATTTGAATTTCTGGGTGAGCGAGATTGACCAAGGATGAATTTTGACCAATCATTGAATCAACTGGTGAAGGACTCAAAGAAAGCTGTTTATAACGAGCCAGAAGGCGTGGTGCAAAAACAGTAAAGTTTTCCAACACTGTCTTGGCTTCATCCATATACGGACAAAGGTGAGTAGCATGGTGCCCTTCACACAACCTACAGGGATTGGTGTTTGGTCAATTTAGTGTGTCCTAAATTGTTACATTTAATTTGTCAATCCGGGATTTGTAAGCTGACGAAGTGTGGCGCACTATATGTGCAAGATAACCTATCTCTTACTTTTTTGTCGTTTTTGGATTTTTGTGAAATTCTAAAAGACAAGTATGGAGACAAATATTCCAGACAACAATGTCTTTCTAATGATTTCAAAAAGAATTGGACTGCATACACAATGACAAAATTAATTCTTGAAAATGAAATTGTACTACTTTAGTGAGCAAACAATGAACTACGATCGTAAAACTCATTATTCTTAACATTTATTCGAAACAAAAAGAAACTATCTTGAAAGAAATCCAAAGAAGTTGCAACAAAGTAAATCTAAATCAAATTACATCAACTTATCTTCGATCCCTCATCATTAGTCGGCCTGATTTCGGGTAACCATAAACAACTTGAGTAACCTGATATCTAACTTGCAGAAAGTAAACTAATATCAAACTACACATTCATAATTCAATCCCTCACCATCAGTCCAGCTGTGGCTTTCGGAGGTAACTGAAGATGTCATGAGCAATTTAATATATCTAACTTGCAGAAAGTAAACTAATAACAAACTACACATTCATAATTCAATCCCTCACCATCAGTCCAGCTGTGGCTTTCGGAGGTAACTGAAGATGTCATGAGCAATTTAATATATCTAACTTGTAGAAAGTAAACTAATATCAAACTATACATTCATACTTCAATCCCTCACCATCAGTCCAGCTGTGGCTTTCGGAGGTAACTGAAAATGACATGAATAATTTGATATATCTAAATCTAACTACTGAAACAAATGTGCAAGACTGAAATAAACAAAGCAGTACTGAAATTAAACAGAAACTAAGAAAAGTAAATTAGCAGCAAAACAATATTAATTCCATGTCATTAGTCAAAAAGTTATGCAAATGCTCGGGCTGCCTATTTATAACCTGAAACAAGAACACTGATCAGTTAACAATAACATAAAACATGAAAGATTATGGACATAAGCAAGATGTAAAGCATGAAAGATTATAAACAGAAATGAAACATATATACTATGAAAGATGCAATGTATAAACACATGAATGACTTATGGCACAATGATCTTAAAGAAATAAAAAAAGAACTATACAATAATGCACAAAAACTCAGCGTGTGCAGGGGCCCTCTACACCAGCCTTGGCAACAGACTTCAAGTACGAATTACATTTGGAAACAGAGTCTTCTTATATATTAAAATGCAGTCATAACAGAAAGGTGATATTACGACACAGTGGCAACGTAATTACATTACAGAACTATCTGGAGGCTAATGGAGACTAATGTAATATGCGTATGCAAACGCATTATTTATAACAAGGAAATATAACTAATTCCCTAAAGTTTGTGCTGATGGAGAACACGTAAACCATTACGTCCAGAGATCTAGGATCATGGCCGCGTTGAGGAGTAAATCTATGCAGAGTGGATGTTGGATTTGGCTATGGAGCCGTGTACAGGTGTTGATGTGTCTCCCGCAACTCAGAAACGGCCATATGAATCTTCACGTGACGAGAAACAGAGTCCTGTCACCGTGGGACTCTACGGTTGACTTCCACTTGGCCACCTTTGACCGCAGCTTCCTTAAGTGAATTTTCTCGAGCCAATAGGACACGATCCATGTCCACATCATTTCTGACTTGCCCATGTGGCTCGTTTTTCCTGAGGACACCTGTAACATAGACTTTCACAAAATGGAGGCTATGAAATTTGCATTAAAAGGAAAATGTGGGTCATGACTAAATGAGAAAAAATCTAAATCAAACAGCAGACACAAAATATAGTTAAAAACCATTTTAGATTCTCTTTTGCAATTAATATACAATGATATTGACAACTGGGAAGGTTCAGGTGAATGAAAAAGGTATAGAAAGGTGTATGGAAAAGATGCAGATTTGAGACTCAACATACCCCCACTGTGAAGGTGTTGCATGTCCTCATGCAACCAAAATTTTGATAATCCTTCTTCAGTTCATATGCCTTGACACTTCAGCCAATACATCCAATCCTCTCCTCTTCTTCCTTGGTGCTGCTAACATCCCGGGCTTCTTCATTAAGCATCTAAATTTGATATTAACCAGTGCTCTGCTTAACTTCTGGCATTTCTTTTTCAATTTCTTGTTCTTCTTCTGCCATATTCCCAGATGTAGCATGGTATTATCATGAATGATTTTGTCCAATTTGCTTTGTTCCTTCAATGTCTCATTTTCATTTTTAATGTGTCTATTTAAAAGCTCTAGCTCAAAGACTTCTTGTTTTAGTGATTGGACTAAATCATCTTGTACTGTGTGAGGCTGAATGGACGAAGTACTGGGACCTGTAGCTGCTTTTTCTAAATATTCTATATAATCATATACTTCCTGCTGCTTGGGGTCTATATCAGGTGTCATTTTTATTGGGATGTCCCCAAAATTCCGTGAAGGAGAGTTATCTTCAAAATCTGGCTGAGAAGGGCTCACATCAACATCTTGCTAAGAATGGGATGGACTATGTTCAATGTCTAACTGAGAATGAAATGAACCAGGTTCACTAAATGACTGAGAGTAAGATGGAATATGGTCAGCTGGGGATTGTTCAGATGTTTCTTCTCCCAAATAAATAAAATGAGGACCCTTCATTTGCGTTTTCCTCAATTTCCCCTTAAGTCTGGAACTTCTTCTCACACGATGTGGACCATTGCCCTTTTGTTTTTGTTTTCCTTTCCATGTCTTCTTGGCCATAGATGACTATTTTTTAAGATAAACTAATCTTTTAGATAACACTTGATGATCTTCTTCTTCGGAAGAAGGGGTTTGATGTATAGCCTCAATACTTTTTCTCTCTTTTGGTGTTATTGGCTTTTTACCCTTGGTTTCTTTCTTCTTCCTTTTTGACAATCTCTCTTCCCTACTGGTTCTTTCAATTGCAGTAGTAGGAGTACTTTGAGTTTCATCATTTGTTCTTTTTCTCCTACTCCTTCTTGATGTGCTACCTTTAGGAATTTCTTGAGGTTCCTCGAAGAAATTTCTAATCAAAAATTGTTCCCATGTTTCCTTCTTCTCCTTTAACTCTTTTTCAATCAAAATTTTTACAAGACCATGGTGATATAGATGTGGTTCTACATCCCCTAAATGTTTCTGAACAGTCACAAACATCTTCTTCAAACTATTTAATAGAAAATATGGGAGATTGAGAGTTTGATTATCTAGAAAATTCATCATCAATCTGGTATGGTACATATACATGGACCCAAAACGGCCTTCACAGGTAATGAATTTTTGAACAACTAGCAGCAAAGTAGCCCATTCCTCTTTCAATGCATGAACAGGAATTCCTCTTTTAAAAATAGTTATGTCCATACCTTGGTTTCGTAATATTATTCTCCAGGCTTCATCACTAATGCTTTTATTCTTAAACCATCATTCACCCTCTTGAGGAAGTTTTGTGGCAGTAGCTATAGATTCCTCATTCACCGTGAACTTAAGGTCTCCAATCTCTACCTCTAGGCCATTGAACGACCTTGTGGCTGTAGGTAGATATCAGAGAGTGGGTATACAGACTTTATCGTAACAGAGAATGAAATGGAGTGAAGCGGAACAGAGAGGGGTTTCGTGAGCACGGCAGAGATACGACTGTGAGATTAACAGAACAATAGGAGGAGTATAACACATCCAGCAGTGTTTTGAAATTTGGTGGCTGCAAAATAAATGTAAGCACGTTTAAACAACGACTATGGATTTTATGCAGCTGAAAGAGGTCGTGGTCAAATCAACTACGTCTCATTGTCATAGGTGGAATATCAGAGTATGAGTGAAGATCGGAGGTTTAATTATGGGACCGTTTGAGAATGAATGCGGGAGGATCATATGGAGATCGTGAAAGGGTTACGGAGTTTGTCAATATAATCATTGCACATAATGGATGGAGCTTATGGTTTAGAACTATATAAAAATGTGTTTTCAATGCTATTTGAAATGAATTTTTACTCATACCTTGGAATCTTTGCCTTTTCCCTTGGTCTTCAATTAGTTTCTCCTCATTGGTATCTTGAATGCTCCATGTCTTCATTTTTTGGTCCTCATACCTACATTTTATTTCATGATTATGGAAATAACATCTAGCTGTACATTCTTTTGAAAAACAGAGTAGTAGTTGCGGAATCTGCTTCTGGCTGCGGAAACTGGAGTCAGCTGCGGAAACAGATGTCAGCTGCGGAAACTGACACAGCTATTATTTGGGTGAATGAACATGAACGGATGACAAATGACTAGATGGAAATGGTCATGAAAAAGAATTTTCTTGGTGAAAATGGAATGAAATAGATAAAATGAAGTGGAATGGAGTGAAATGAAGTGAAATGAAGTGGAATGAAGTGGTATGAAGTGGAATGGGTGGTCACAAAACTTGTGAAATGAAAGAGAGATTTTTTTTGGAAAATATAGAGTGTCAGGTGTTCCTGATTTTCACCCTATATTTTCTGTATAAGACTGCCAATCAGTGATTGGTTTTCAGGCTTATACAATTTTTTTTATTTATTTATTTATTTATTTTTTATTTTTTATTTTTTTTTATGCTGAAAGAACAAAAGCTAGGCTGGTGGAGAAGAAGAATTCTTCTGTACCAGCCTGATTGCAGAATTTTCTTGAAACATTTTGACAAAATCCTCTTTTGAGAGTGGCTTATGATAAACTTTCAATCCGTGGCCATTCACAATAAGAGGAGTTTGAAACTCATCAATGGTCTTGATTCTTACCGCTCCATTGCTAAAGATCTTGTCAATCTCATATGGCCCAAGCCAATGAGTCTGAAATTTTCCTTGAAAATATTTAAACTTGGAATCAAATAACAATTCCCAATCTCCTTCTTGAAACTTCTTCTCTTTGATGTACTTGTCATGCCATTTAGCTCTTTGATATTGAACTAGATCAGTTCTTAGAATTGCCTCTTGTCTGATTTCATCTAGCTCATTCAATTGCTCCATTCTATGCTTTTGGGATTCTGATAAGTTCATCCCCAATTGAACTGCTATCTTGAAGGTCTTGACTTGGAACTCAATGGGGAGCAAGAATTCTTTCCCATAAACAGGTTCATAGGGAGAATGTCCTGTTGTATTTCTCCATGTAGTTCTGTAGGCCCACAAGGCTTCAGGAAGCCTTTCTGCCCAATCTCTTCTATGTAGATGAACAGTTTTGGTGATGATACTTTCAAGAACTTTGTTTGTGGACTCCACTTGACCATTTGCTTGTGGATGGTAAGGAGTAGATCTTCTGTGCTTGATTTTGTATTTTTCCATCAATTTCTCCACCAAGTTGGATGTGAATTAGCTTCCTTGATCTGTCACAATTTCTCTTGGAACACCAAAGCGAGTAAAAATATCCTCATAAAGAAAATGAACAACTGAATTTTCAGTAGCAGATACTAATGCTTTGGCTTCTACCCATTTAGTAACATAATCAGTACAAACCAATATATACTTCTTTTTCTTAGATGGTGGATTAATAGGTCTAATGAAATCTAAAGCCCATTTTTCAAAGGGTTCAATGAGTACCTGTGTTTGCAATGGCATTTCATTTGAAAGGGTAGGTTTCCCTGCTCTTTGGCAGCTATCACACCTTTTGACATATTGTTTTGCATCTTTGAAGAGAGAAGGCCAATAATATCCCAAGGAAAGGATTTTATAGGCCGTCCTTTTGTCCGCAAAGTGTCCGCCGCATGGTTCATCATTACATGCCTTAAGAATATCAGGCATTTCATCTTCCCTGACACATCTTCTGATCACAAGATCTGGCCCTGTTTTAAACAATTCGTTAGAAATCCATGAATATTTTGAACTCTCCTGAATAATTTTTCATTTTTCACTTGGAAATAAATGTGAAGGTAGTTTTCCTGTAACCAAATAGTTAGCAATATCTGCATACCAAGGAGTTTTAATAGTTACTGCAAACAAGTATTCATCAGGAAACTTATCCTCTACAGGAGAATCTTCTTTAGTATTCTAAATCCTAGACAAGAAATCAGCTACTGTATTTTGTTTTCCTGGTCTATCCAACACAGTAATATTGAATTCTTGCAAAAGTAAGAGCCATCTTGTCACTCTGCCATTAGTAGCAGGTTTGTTCATTAAATATCTAATTGCAGAATGGTCAGTATGAATAAAAGTTTCATAGCCTGTTATGTAATGTCTAAACTTATTAATTGCATGAAAAACAACTAAAAACTCTTTTTCAGTCACAGTATAGTTCAACTCTGTGGGAGTCAAATTTTTACTGGTATAATAAATGGCATAAGGAACTAAATCTTTTTGACCCAACACAGCTCCTAGAGCTGTATCTGAAGCATTTGTAGAAATATGGAAAGGGAGTTTCCAATTTGGTCCTCTCAAGATAGGTGCTTCAGATATTCTTGTTTTCAAAGTTTCAAAAGCTGATTGACAATCAGGGTCCCATTTGAATTCACAATCTTTTGTAAGCAATTTGAAGAGTGGAGATGCTATTTTAGTGAAGTTTTCTATAAATCTTCTATAGTAACCAGTAAATCCTAGAAAAATTCTAACATCTCTTTGACAATTTGGAATAGGTAACTTGAAGATGACTTCAACTTTTGATCTATCAACCTTAATCCCATCTCCTGAAATATGATGTCCTAAAACAATCCCTTCAGTAAACATCATAAAGCATTTTTCATGGCTTAATGAAAGATTTGTTTCTTTACATCTTATAAGAACTTTTTCCAAATTTTCTAATGCCTCTTCAAATGAATTACCATAAACTGTAAAATCATCCATATAAACCTCTACACAATCATGGATTAGATAAGAAAAAATTCCTAGTACTGCTCTTTGGAATGTTGCTGGTGCATTACATAACCCAAAAGGAAGCACTCGGTAGGCAAAAGTTCCCCATGGACAAGTAAATGTGGTCTTATCTTGATCTTCAGGTGCTACCTGAATTTGATTATAGCCACTAAAACCATCCAAAAATGAAAAGTAATTTTTACCTGCTAATGTGTCTAATACCTTATCGATAAAAGGCAAAGGAAAGTGATCCTTCAAAGTTGCTTTGTTCAATTCCCTGTAATCAATGCATACCCTCCATTTACCATTCTTTTTAGGTACTATAACCAAAGGAGAAACCCATCGGCTATCTGAAATTGGATAAATGAAGTTTACATTGAGTAGTTTTGGAGCTCTTCTTTCACTATCTCCCTAAGATTTGGATTCATCCTTCTTTGAGGTTGTCTGATTGGTCTACTGTTTTCCTCAATATAGATATGATGGATGCAAGTCTTAGGATCAATACCTTTCATGCCAATATACTCCCATGCAAATGCAATAGAATGTTTTTGGAAGATTTTGATTAGTTCTTTTTGTTGTGACTTTTCCAAATGTTTGTTGATATTCAATGTTTTTCCTGGAAAAATCTCAATGGTAGAACTACCAAACTCTTCCATAGAGTAAAGAGACATTTGTCTTGATGATAAATATTCTATGTCAGATTCCATCTGAAATTGTGTGGGGTCATATTCTGAAGATATCTCAAAATTTTCTAATGTGTTCAGAATTTGACTATCCTCACTAATTTCCGAAATGGTAAAGACAGGTTGTATAGTGTGCTCATCATCAACCCATTCATTGTCTCCTACTTCTGTGATTTCTTTTGCTGGAGGATACAAATTGAATTTCTTTGTTGAATTACCATTAGAAATGTACATATCCCCAGATCTACAACTAATAAAAGCATCAGCTGTGGCTAGCCAAGGTCTTCCTAAGATAAGTGGGTGCCCTCCTAGATTACTCTTGGGAGTCAAAATCATAAAATCTACCGGATATTCCAAAGAATCTAAGGAGACTGAAATATCTTCTAATACACCATCTGGTTTAATAATTGATCGATCTGCAAGTTGCAGTAAAGTAGGTGTAAAAATAAGGTTAGGAAGTTTTAGCTGGTCCATAGTCTGTCTACTCATAATGTTGATAGCAACCCCTAAGTCAATCAATGTGTTTGGAATTTCTATCCCATTTATATGTGTCTTGACAATTGGACTTCATGGATCTACATACTTCTGCATGGTAATTTTTCCCATCATAATATCTGCAATCTTTCCTACCAGGTGGATTCTTCTTGTGTCTTTTAGTTTCCTTCTTGGTCTTTTGAAACTCAACTCCTTTATGGTTTTTGCTAGAATAGGAATCTCTCGAATGGCTTGTAACAAGGGAATCTTGATACAAACATTCTTCAATTCATCTAGAAAGTCATAGTTAGGCAACAAATTTTTTTTTTCCACCCCCTTGTCAATTTGTAGTCTTTCAGGAAAAGGAGGTGTAGATGAAGATGCAGGTTGCTCAACTATAGGAGTTGTGGGTGTTAATTTTTCTTTTTATTTTTGAATATTTGAGTTTTGAAGAGATGCTTCCTCAGAACCCTTATTGGCTTCAAGAGAGTCCTCCTCAGAGGTATCCTGCTCTAGGTCATCTATAGAAGGTTTTTCTAAAACTCTACCAGATCTGAGTTGTACATCGTTGAGAGGAACAATCATATAGGTAGGAAATTGTTGTCCTTCTACCATGTAAGTGTTCTGAGGATTTTTATTGTTAGGATTTGGCAATGGCTGAGCTGGAAGTTCATTTGTCTTTTGTTGGTATGGGAGCATGAGTTGAGGATTTGAATTTTGTTGAGAAGGTTGTTGTTGTGGAAATGGCAATGAAAGTTGTGGATTTGTGTTTGGAAGTTGTGGAGCTTTTTTGATTTTGAAAAGATGGAGGATATTGATAAAATTGAGCAAATCTCCCATAAGGATTTTGCATCCCTTGTACCCATGGCTGATATGGATTTTGATGTTGGGGCCAAGGTTGTTGCCAAGGATTCAAATTTGGTGGGGTTTGAAGATTCATAGGGTTGTTAAACCCTTGAGTTTTTTGTCCCTGCCAAGGTCTTCTTGCAACAAAACAGAGAGATTCTACTGAATTTGGATCTTCTTGAAAAATAGCTTTGAGTCCAGGAATTGAAGGACAATCCTTGATCTCATGATTCTCTGAGAAAATCATACATGTTTCTACAACTTTTGCATCCAAGGGACATTCCCTTAAATCATGTTTCTTCCTACATTTCGGACAAAAGATGGCTAGAGCATCTGTTTCTGCTTTCTGCTTGTTTTGGATCTTAAGGGTGTCTAGTTGTTCACTAAGGCTCCCTAAGATATCAGTTTTGAATTCATCAAGCATATTGCCAATCTCTGCCCTACTTACTGATCCAGTTGCAGATTTGTTAGCCCTTATAAGAGAAGGATCCCTAGGCCCTTTTCCTATTTTAGATTTTCCTCTTGAGAGATGGACACATAGTTCTGTTATGTCACGAAGTGGAAGTTGAGAAATGTCTCATTTCCCCATCATGTTTAAAATATCTATCCATTCATCTCTAATGGGTTTTAATATGAGGGCTTTCAAGGTTTCATCATCTAAGTTGCTCATCTTTTCTCTTTTCAAGTTGTATTGAAAATTTTCAAGTAAGTCTTCCAATTTTTCATCTTCTTTTTGCATCATTTTGAATACCTCATCCTTGTGATTGGTGGGCATACAATAGTCCAAGTATCTATCCAAAAAAATTTGTTTCATATTATTCCAAGTCCTAATATATTGAGTGGCTAATCCCATGAACCATTTCAAAGCAGCTCCCTTCAATGTTGAAGGAAACAGTTTGAGTTTTTGAGAGTCTTCCATATAGTCATAAGTTCGGCACACAACTTCAAACTCAAATAGAAATGTTTCAGGATCCTCACTTTGCAATCCATAAAAGTTAGGGAGGACAGATGGTGAGATATTTTTCATCGTTGTATGAGTTTCCTCATCAACTATAGGGAATCCAAACAAGTTGTCTCATTCCCTATTTATTTCATTATTTCCTTCACCATTGTTGTCTCCATTGTTTCCTCCTCTTCTACCTCTACCTCCAAATCCATCTATTATTTCCTCTGCCATGATAGTTTCTTTAGAGTCCTTAAATTCCTCTAGTTCTTCTATCAAGGGAGGATGAGAGGGAGTCTCTTCCTTTTCTAAATGAGATTTAGTAGGTGGTATAGGAGAATCTTCTAATTCAGCTGCTCCTTGAATTCCAAAAATCTTAAGGCTAGGGGTAGATGGTGGTGATTCTTGTCTATGCCTTGAAGAATATGGAGTTGTGAAAATCGAACTCTTGGCTTTAGCTATAAACCTTCCCCTAGAATCTCTTGCTCTATGCATGTCATTTTTTTATTTTTATTTTTAAAAAAATTTGGGCTAATAATTCTCTTTCTGATCTTCCAGATCACACTAGGTGCAAGAAGAGAGCATACTTAAGAAATTACTAAACCAATAACTCTCTTTTCTGATCCTCCAGATCACACTAGGTGCAAGAGGAGAGCATACTTCAAGAAGTTATCAAGTTTTCCCTTCTTTTGTTATTTTGTTTTTTTTAAAGAAATTGGCTACCTAGTTACACTTCCCCGGAAATGACGCAAAAATGTTTGGTCAATTTAGTGTGTCCTAAATTGCTACATTTAATTTGTCAATCTGGGATTCGTAAGCTGACGAAGTGTGGCGCACTATATGTGCAAGATAACCTATCTCTTACTTTTTTGTCATTTTTGGATTTTTGTGAAATTCTAAAAGACAAGTATGGAGACAAATATTCAAGACAACAATGTCTTTCTAATGATTTTCCAAACTTCAACAAAACTTTAAAAACACACAATGAAAAAATTAATTCTTCAAAGAAAATGAAATTGCATCACTACTTTAGTCAAACAAAAAATAAACTACTGATCATGAAACTCATTATTCTTGCTGCTGTTCAAACACAAAAGAAACTATGCTGAAAGAAATCCAAAAGTTGCAACAAAGTAAATCTAAATCAAATTACATCAACTTATCTTCTGATCCCTCATCATTAGTCCAGCTATGATTTTCGGAGGTAACCATAAATAACTTGAGTAACCTGATATCTAACTTGCAGAAAGTAAACTAATATCAAACTACACATTCATAATTCAATCCCTCACCATCAGTCCAGCTGTGGCTTTCGGAGGTAACTGAAGATGTCATGAGCAATTTAATATATCTAACTTGCAGAAAGTAAACTAATAACAAACTACACATTCATAATTCAATCCCTCACCATCAGTCCAGCTGTGGCTTTCGGAGGTAACTGAAGATGTCATGAGCAATTTAATATATCTAACTTGTAGAAAGTAAACTAATATCAAACTATACATTCATACTTCAATCCCTCACCATCAGTCCAGCTGTGGCTTTCGGAGGTAACTGAAAATGACATGAATAATTTGATATATCTAAATCTAACTACTGAAACAAATGTGCAAGACTGAAATAAACAAAGCAGTACTGAAATTAAACAGAAACTAAGAAAAGTAAATTAGCAGCAAAACAATATTAATTCCATGTCATTAGTCAAAAAGTTATGCAAATGCTCGGGCTGCCTATTTATAACCTGAAACAAGAACACTGATCAGTTAACAATAACATAAAACATGAAAGATTATGGACATAAGCAAGATGTAAAGCATGAAAGATTATAAACAGAAATGAAACATATATACTATGAAAGATGCAATGTATAAACACATGAATGACTTATGGCACAATGATCTTAAAGAAATAAAAAAAGAACTATACAATAATGCACAAAAACTCAGCGTGTGCAGGGGCCCTCTACACCAGCCTTGGCAACAGACTTCAAGTACGAATTACATTTGGAAACAGAGTCTTCTTATATATTAAAATGCAGTCATAACAGAAAGGTGATATTACGACACAGTGGCAACGTAATTACATTACAGAACTATCTGGAGGCTAATGGAGACTAATGTAATATGCGTATGCAAACGCATTATTTATAACAAGGAAATATAACTAATTCCCTAAAGTTTGTGCTGATGGAGAACACGTAAACCATTACGTCCAGAGATCTAGGATCATGGCCGCGTTGAGGAGTAAATCTATGCAGAGTGGATGTTGGATTTGGCTATGGAGCCGTGTACAGGTGTTGATGTGTCTCCCGCAACTCAGAAACGGCCATATGAATCTTCACGTGACGAGAAACAGAGTCCTGTCACCGTGGGACTCTACGGTTGACTTCCACTTGGCCACCTTTGACCGCAGCTTCCTTAAGTGAATTTTCTCGAGCCAATAGGACACGATCCATGTCCACATCATTTCTGACTTGCCCATGTGGCTCGTTTTTCCTGAGGACACCTGTAACATAGACTTTCACAAAATGGTTGCGGAAAGTTGCAGCAACTGCGGAAAATGGCAAGATTCCGCAGCTAAATGAGCAAAAATCTAAATCAAACAGCAGACACAAAATATAGTTAAAAACCATTTTAGATGCTCTTTTGCAATTAATATACAATGATATTGACAACTGGGAAGGTTCAGGTGAATGAAAAAGGTATAGAAAGGTGTATGGAAAAGATGCAAATTTGAGACTCAACAATTGGTAAGCTTACCCTACTTCTTACGAGTCTTATCAGCACTAGTTGAAGAAGTGCCCCTAACCTGACTCCCGGAAGCCAAATGCAATGGCGGACGACCGTTGGACCATACTTCAAGCACATTAGGAATGCCAGGGAAATATCGAAGAAGATGGTTTCCCTGACACAACATGCAAGGGAACTTAACTTTTCGTGGAGGGTTGGAAGGTTTATCAATGGATGGTTTCTTAGGCGCAATAGCCACAGAGCTAGCCTCCCCTTTATCTAACTTCTTATTCTTAGTCTTCTTCTTCTTCTTCTTAGCCACTTGGTTACTCGAATCTGGACTTTCACCAGGTGAAGTAGAAGAGGAGGACACAGAAACATGTGAAGAAGGGGAGAGGTCCACCTTGGAATCAACATGATGTTGTTCAGGCGGAGGAACTAATTGAACAGTAGCCGGGACATTCGGGACCACAGAGGTTGAAAACAACCAAATAGGCAACCCAACAGTTAAACCAAGAAGGGACAATGTTGCCATATAAGGAGCACCAACATTTCCAAAAGGAGGAAAATGACCAGGATTCCCATCGGAGGGGATTCCTTGGTTGGTGAACTCTGGAAAAGTTGCCATCAGAAACAACTGTAGAACAACACCCTAAGGAAAGTAACTTTAACCAAGAATATTTCGTGGGTAGTTAATTTTTAAAACATTGAAACAAAACTCTGTTGTTTCATATTTTAAGAGTCGAGAAACAAGCAAAAGATGACTCTAATGAAAGGACAAGCGCTTGATGATCTTTTCAAATTTATGGAGTCAGTAAAGATCAAAAATGACTGCTCAGGTAATCTAGGCAAATGGGTGTACCAGATATCCGTGAACTACCATATACACCTTGGTTAAAAATGAAAGAGAAATCAATGAAGGACTTGACGTACGTGTAGGTAATCTCCCCGAATGTTGTGTCTAGTGTATCATGGGTAAAAGGCGGTAAACTCGGCTTCCTACAGATAAAGGATAGCAACCTAATGGGGTCTCCCTTTATATACGCAACGGTACGAGGAGCACAAGTCCGTACTAGCACTGTCTGTAACTAGATGGTGAGTGACAACTGCTAGGTTTAAAGACGCCGGAACATGTCTCTAGCCTAGACCACTAAAATGTGAGCATTAAGTTTAAATGCTTCCTTAGGTTGATTGAATAAATTTTATGGTTGATATTCAATTATGTCTCGGTTTCAAGGCCCTACCACATGCCATCTGAAAATCTTCATATGCAGCTATATGAGGAAATAAATCTTTCAATTCGATGAATTCTATCTAGTTAAGGGAAGAGTCTCAAACAATGATGCAACATACAACAACACTGCAAATGAAATTTTTCCAAACTAGATGACTTTCACTATCCAAAAGTACTTTCAAACACTCAATGATGTGAATAATGCAATGTAATCTATGCAAAATTCTCTTTTTTGAAAACTATGCAATTTTAATCTATGCACAATTTCCCTTTTTTTTGAAAGAATAAAAATGCACTCAATGCATTTTTTGATGAAATGAGAATCTACTTAATGCATGCTTTTAATGAAAGAGAATGCACTCGATGCGATTTTTAGCTTTCAATCATTAAACAATGTGATCTAATTTCAATGATAAATCTCAAAAATACTTTTCAATGCAATGTGATCTAATGCATTTTAACGAAAAGCAAACTCTAAGATGAAAACTAAATGAACGCAAAACTCCTTAATGGAAGAATGAATGCAATAGGGATGCAAAACCACACTAAGAATGCAATCATTGTTTCAAACACTTTGTAACAAAATTCCTCAAAATGCTACAAGACATATGAGGTCAAGCACAAAAAGGACTTCCAAAGCATGAGTTCAAAACAAGGCATTCATTCCCTTTTACATCAAGCAATCATGGAAAGAAGATATTTCAGCTGAACAATGAGCAATGTAATCTATGCTCATACAAAGAAAAGACTGGAAGGGAAAGACACACTGGTGAAGGATTTAGGGAAAAAATCTCAATTTTCACACACCCTGAAATTGGCATGACTTTTGTGGGTGAAACTAGTGCCAACTGGCGCGCCTTGCTCACTGACAACTAGCGCCAATGGAAAATTGGCGCGGGTTGCTAACTGAAAAAAAGTGACAACGCCTCAAAATGAAAAAAAAAAAAAATTCTCCCAACCAAGACCAAACTCACCACTTCAAGCAAAATCTAAAAATAACCCAGAAGCAAAAGTACTGACCAAAACAACTCTCGAACAAGGGAAAACCCTAGCACCTATAGGAAATGGCACGACTGTCTGGTTGTAATTCGTGCCAGAAAATGGATGGTGCGAGTGATGAACTAGAAACATACACCAATGAGCACGACTTTTAGGGTGGAAACCGCGCCAATCAATTCAACCATGAAAAGATGAAAATTTCAGAAAAGCAGAGGTCAGATTTGATCCTCTCGGGGCTGAAATGGGGGTTTTACACCAAAGGAGGGAAACCAGAAGAGAAAATAAATCAATAAAAATCCAAAGGTAACCAAAACAGACAAAACTAACTCCAACCACGTCCCCAGCGGAGTCACCGGTTTGTTGGAGAGGTAAATCCCCTCTGCGGACAGAGGTGGTCCCTACTAGCCCAGATCAAGTCTAGCAACAATCAGTCACGCAGTGACGCAGGTCTCTAGTTACAAAACGAAAAAAACATAATGAGTTTCCTACCTCGGGTCCTACGCAATGGTCGTCGAAGAAAGGATGATGCTTCCCGTCCTTCGTTTTGGCAGATCACGATCCTTCTGCTTAACACGTTCGAACACCTGCACACATGCGAAGAAACACAATGATACACAACATAGAATCTAAATCTTGTAACCATACATTAGTCAGAGAGGATGTAATTCATTGCATCAAAGGAAAAGACACATGAATGAAACCATAATCAAAGTCGCTTATCATTAAAATAACAAAGGAAAGATACAACCCAAAGCTCTGACGTTGGATCTTCCTTCGGCAGGGCTGATAGCGGAGCACGTCTCAATGAAGCTTGTCGGAAATGGGACAAAGCTCTCTCTCTTCGCCTTGGATATCAAAGGATGTCTGGCAATAGTCTCCTTGCTACAGGTTCAACTCTTGCTTCTAGCTTGCTAAGGGAAAAAGGAAAGCTTATATAGATGGTGGAAGGGAACTTGGGATCCCTACAATTGTGGGATTGGCCCTATCCTCAAGGAAGCTTCCATGATAGGTGGAAAACCACCTCCCCTACATGGAGATCCGGAGCCAAACCTCCCAACTCATTTTAGAGACTCGTTCAGGAGTTTGTTGGAATCAAAATTCCGCCATTTATTTTTAAAAAACAATCCTTATTAAGCTTGGCACGAGTGAGACACTGGGACAGAGTGCCAGTTGGTGTGCCCTCTTTGGTGGATTTTCCCCATTGGCGCGAGGGCTGAACTGGATAGTTGTGTCAAGGCTAAAAGATCATTTTTTAGGGTTTTTCAAAGGAATGATTGTCCTTGTCAAGGGGGATGCCATGAAAGTGATTTCAGGTTATGTCACTGCTCACAGGTCACAGGAAAGGCCCTCCAATGTGTGGGACGGGGGATTATAGGGATGGTGACAAATTATTGTCTAACAACTATCATCCCCAAAGATTGTAACCATTGTACTCCTAGTACAACATCAGCAACTCCCATTGGAATGGAAAAAATTGGACTTTTCAATACATATTCCCCCATAGTTAGCTTGATATTATGGAATTTTCCAAAGAAATTTATATTTCCTCCATTTGTAACCATCTATTGAAACTCTAGTGCTATGTATAGGAATAAATTCAATTCCTTGGCTACCTTACAATGAATAAAATTATGGGTATTACCTGAATCAATCAACACTATTAACTTTTTCTTCTTGACATGTCCTTCTATCTTGAGAGTTTGAGGAGTGGTAATTCCTGCCAATGCATTACAAGATATGGTTAGACTCATTTATTCTTTCTCTAGGGTTGGTTCCTGGTGTATATCCTCTTCTTTTGAATTTTCTTTCTCATTTTATTCCTCCTCTTCACAATATATGTAAAATAATTTCTTTTCAGCACACATATGACCTTTAATGTATTTGCTATCACAATTGTAGAAAAACCCTTTTGCTCCTTTTTCTTCCAATTTTTGTGGTGTCAACATTATAGATTGTGGAAGTCTAGGAGTAGCAACACTTCCATATTTATAGATGTGAGTGGTAGGATTCCTTGTCGCCATAATGTTACATTCAATTTCTCTTGCCAACCTGAATGCCTTCTCTAATGAATCAGGTTCACAAAGGTGCACCTCATTTTCGATGTTATCCTTTAAATTCCCTACGAAGACATCAATATTGTGTTCCTTTGGTATTGTTTGGTAAATTATATGTTTATAGTTTCCAACATTAAATTATCAATCTGAGACTCGTAATCTTTTAGGCGCAAGCACAGGTAACGCAGGATCAGGGCATCTAACCTAAACTAGAGTATGAAAATCAACTTAATTCCTAAGTACATAATCATTGTTTCTATGAAAGAACACACTGGAGACTCTCTATAAAAGAACGCACCATTTATTTTCCGGAAGTAAAATCTAATTTACCACTCATTTGCTAGAAATAACACTCATCTAAGGGATTAAAAGAATAAAAACTTTTAATTTAAAGTCTCCTAATATAGATGAAACATGAAATTCATAATGAAAGGAAAACAAAACCAAATGAAATCTAACTAATGCCTCGGAAATTTTATTCATGCTTTATTAAAACAACAAACTTAAACCCTGGGTATGAACACTCTCTGCATTTAGAAACAAAATCAAATTACTGCTCATGAAATCAACTTCGGTACTTAAAATCGAAAATCAAATTATACATACTACAATTAAATCAAATTTCTATGCTAAAATGGAATTCAAATTCTTATATTATATCTCAAGAATTAAATTTAATTCACACTCTTCAACAATTTGAAAATCATATTTCAAATTCAAGCTCACACCTTCGATCAAATGAAACTCACTCTAAAACTATCGAAAAAATTAAAAACCCAAATGCAATTCAAACTCACACTTTATTTAATGAAAATGGAAATGACACTTCTGGCAATAAAAATAGACCACTGACAACAATGCTTGTCCTATGAAGTAGTAACTCAAACCTAAGTAACTTGATTCTAAATGTAAAACACTACTACTCTAGAAATGAAAGTATACAACTCCAAGAATGAACTACCAACGCTTATTTCAAACTTGCACTCAGGATTCTAGGCCGGCTTTTAAACACACTCACGCCATGAATGATTTGGCTTTCAAATCATACTCATTTTTCAATGAATTAGATTACAAAGGCTTGAAACGTAATTCTCACACAGAAATACTTCTAAATCTGAATGTAATTCACAAGAAAACAGATCTTGTAAATGTGGTTTGTAACTATAGTCACGCCCTTACGCATTACCCTAGAATTATCTATGAACTTCACACTTTGTATGACCACAAAATTCACTCATTATAATTGACAACATGCACGGGAAATTCACACCATTAAACCATTTTTTCTAATACATGCACCTGATAATTCAATCTGATTATGCCTATAAATGCTTCCATAAATTATGTGCCTTATGAAAATAGAGTAACGTTCTATGAAAACACAAGATGAAATGATTATCATTAACTCAAAAACTGAAATAACATGATGCCAACATAATCAAAATCTTAAATGAGTCAAATCACATACTACTTAACCATTCTATTAAATTCACAGTTCTATAATGAAAACACAATGTAATTCACATATGCCTACAGAAAAGAGCTAAGTCTCAGGCTATGGTGGGCCTTTGCCACACCTGGGAAGGTTAAAACTTACAGCAGGAAGATTATCTTAACACATTCAAGCTATAAATGCACTATAACTATACTCACAGCAACTCGAATTAACACATGCTTATGTTGTGACACTGGAACATAAGTTTTCAATTGAAATAAAAGGGTGTTACAGTAGCTCAAATCTTACATTCAAAACTGATAATCTCCAATTACAATATCCCCCTATGCTTGTTACAACCCTGGGCTTTATAGGCAGCGATATCATACATAAAATAGCAATGGATCTCTTCACATGGAAAACTCAGAAAACTAAAACTAATCTTAGAATTCCCAATCTGATTGCCATAAAAATATTTCTCTTCTTGGCATAACTACTCCCAACTAATCCCTAACATTAGGATGTGTTGGCTTCACATTGATATTGGAACATTGCCAACTGCATTTGACCCAAAAATCCAAAACAAGGTTGTTTGGGAGATTTTGCAAATCTAAAATTTTTGGAATTTTATACAAATTGGCCCCAAAGGACCCATTCTATCTCCCAAACTGTAAGGAATTCTTGAAAAATATTTTATTTGTGAAAAATAGGCTATACTAGACCAAAAACCATGTTTCATAATTTATCCATTATACTTCAGCGACACGGAAATTGATGTGTAAGTTGGCAATTTAAAATTTATTGCAGATTTGGACAAATTGGCTAATTTCCTTCTACAGACTGACATGAGTGAGATGGGTGGAATCCAAGTTATGGAATGGTATTATAACACTAATTTTAACAATAAATCTCTTCATTTCTCCGGAAGCATGCCAAAAGTGTCAAAGCCCTAAATTAGGCATTTTCGCACTCAACTGGCTTGTGAAGGATTTCGGTGATGGAACCTTGTGATAAATGTACTCAAAAAAACCATCATCAGTAAATCATAGCATAATCATATTTAATCATATATAATTGAATAAAACTAGTGATAATCAACCACGGAGTGTATTTGACAACAAATTATAGAATTAGGGTATGGAATGGGCTAAAAACCTAGGGTTTTAGGGCATGAATGGTGATATTGCATCATGAAAACATGGGCATATGTGAGGCCCAACATCCCCCCATGCCTGAGGTTTTGCATGTCCTCATGCAAACAAATACTTTTCTCATATATAGGTTTTTATGGCATCATGGCTTTAGGTAGGGTTAGTTCTTGTGGAGAAACATTGCATGAAGATTTGATTCCCATAGATTTGATTTTAAGAGCGATACAAATTGAGGAGAAGCAACAGATATGGTAGGAAGAAAATGATGAATAGGATGATAGGTGACAATGGGAATGGTGAATGAGATGAGGTGGTGATGGTAAAATGGGTGCTTGCATGCTCTATTTTTGCGAGGCTAATGCTTATGGATGGTTCCTTCATGAAAGACAAAAATGAATTCACTCTTTATTGGATTGAAAATATGCGTGAATGTAGGAGGGGAAGGAACTATAGTTACTACTTTTTTTTACATGAGCCAATATGATTATGACTGTGGTGGTGGATTTGATGCACGGGCATACAAAATCGCACCAGCTTAAGGGGTGTGGTCTACCCCTATAAACTATTGGTCACAGGCAGAAAGGTGTGGAGCTCAAAGGCATATAATGTAGAGGAAAAAATATGCGAATGTATGCTCAAAGTAAACTAAAAACTAAAACAAATATATAGAAGCTATTAAAGAGAGTCAAAATGATAATAATGCAAAAAATGGCTCAAAGGCCTCTTCTTATTAAACATTTGATATGGAGAAGAAATTTTAACCACTTGCCAAAGGGCCCCTAGACAATGGTTCTAGTTCCCAATGCAAGGATGTTGGTTTCCAAGCTCTGCCTCTGATGCAGTCTCCCTCTCTCTCCACTGTGATGGACTAGGATTGTTGGGTGGCCAAAAATCAAGTCCCCTCTATCTCCAGCTCTGGGTCACACACTACTGGTATTGCTTGGGCAATTCTGGCCAGCATAACAATGTGATCACCCTTTCTTCATCTTTTGGTGGCTTTATATAAGGGATTTAAAATCCTCCTTCCCTCCCTTGGTACATGATGGATTGTGACCCAAGGGAGAGGTATGATTCCATTATGTGCTCCAAATATTCCTTTGTGTGCTTACATAGTGTCTAAGGAGGCGTTGGTGGTTGTCCTTAGGAGGCTTCATATAAGGATTAACTGTCCTTTGCTTTGTGTGGTCCTAGAAAGTGACATTTTTCCATTTCCAGTAATGTGTGCTTATCAGGAAAAAAGGTGTGCAGAAAGAACTCTTGTCGAAGGATTAAGCGCACAATTTAGCATTTAACACTAGTTCAAATCTGATTTTCTCAAAACCTTAGAGATTTTAAATACTTCTTGATTCCATAATGTGTTCCTGCCTAGTAAATCCTTAGGCTTGACATTAATTAATTTCATATTCTGTTGTAATATTTTCCAATGTTAATAGTTTCCCCCTAATGTGTGAGGTCTAGGAAGGACTGTATAGCTGAAATACATTATAGTTTCTTTTATGTATCGTGCGAAAATTGAGAGAGAGACCTACGCGAATCTTGGAATTGACAACACCTTGCACCATTTCCAAGATGACCATGGCCTAAGGGACCCCTGCAAGCAAAAAAAATGTACAACATATATACAAAATTTCAATGAGGCGGGCATGTCCCATGCTTATGGTGCTATGGCTAGTTAAACAAAATTGACATATACATGTGTTGTCTGCGTCACTAATGTGGTAGTGATGCTGGCAGTTGCTGACAACAACTGGTGATGCCCTCAGGGGAATTTTTTCTTTGATGATAGGTGGAAATTGGTACCCATATGCGTAACCTTGGTATGGCATATAATTATACAATGTACGCATATGTACTGGTTGGGACATTCTCGTGTAAGCATCGTTAACAGAGACGCTTATGGAGGAATGGGTCTTCGACGGATCTTATCAAAGTGCAATGGTTGTAAGGTACGATACCATCTTGACATGAAATCTTTTGTCATAGTCGAATGTTAAGAGGATCAATGACATCTGTGGATAATGATGTCTCCCACAGTGCCACCCGAGGATACCCCTTTGCATGGGGAGGGGTGATCCAAGGTACCGCTTCCTTTTTGGAAAAGAGGTGTTTAGGTCGACAAAAAGGAAGGCTTAACGGAACCATGGGTTGTCGAACTGAGGGGTCGGGGACCTAGATGTGATGGGTTTAACATAGGCATGTTGGTGAGAGGTGATTGAAAATGGATGATGGGGATTCAGTGGCCCGAGGTCCGAGTATACTTTAGCATCTTGGCAGCAGTCATATTTATTTCTGAAGGGAAAATCCCTGGAGTCGGTAGGACTTCCAGGGCAGGTGTGAATCGACTATGAATGTCATGATAGTGTGTATGTGGGGTTGAAATACTCCGACCAAGGGGAGTGAGGGACTACTGCCATGGGGTAAAAGATGAAATATGGGGTGAAGCAGCAAAGTGCATCGTTTGCAGTCTTTGTACACTTACCAAAAGAATAAAATAATGGCGTTTGTTTTGTACAAAACACAGAGACAGGTACCCCAAAACATGAAAGGGTTCACTCACTGAAGGTGTGAGGACGATGTTTTGTTGAGGGTGGGGGTCCCATTGGTTAGTCTCATGTGCAGGGTTGATGAAGCGGATGAAGAAGTGTCACAGATGGGATTATGATGATGGAGGTATGGTGGGCCAAATGCGATGCGTGGAGGTGCGCTTTCAATCTACTTGTACAACCTGGTTGTCCTGGGAAGGGGTTTTGAGTTTGAATGGTAAACTTGACCTTATGCATGATGAATGGATGGGCACGAGGTGCTTCCCAAACTGAAATGGTATGGCCATCGTGTCACTTGTGCTGTGATATATGGTCTACTTTGGGTTACGAGTGCCATGGAGGGGAGGCTCTACCGACCAATACGGATGTTTATCATGTGTAGGGTGAGGTAATGATAAACATGGTCAGATATGAGGACCCTATGGTTTATTTCTGATGGGGAAATGATTTCAGGATATGAAACGTTTTCTGGGACTCTATCATGTTGGGGGTAGAATGATACCTGCTCTAGAACCTTCAGTAGATGGTGCTGTGAATGGTTTGTGGGTTTTTCCTGCAAAAAACAACTACCTCAAGTGAAAGCATCTTCTTTATCAAATATTATTGAAAGTATGAGCTTTAAAAAAGAATATGAGAGAAGGCATACCTGCCGACGCTGAAAAATTTATTTTTTCGGGAGTGCGAATGTGTGGCATCACCTCTGTTCTGTTGGGAGCTGTTAATTAGCTCCTAGTTTTGATTTCAGTTGTGGTTTCCCCCAGAATGAGATCATGGAGGGGGGGCATTGTTGGTTACTGCCCCCTGTCTAGGATCTCCCTGAATATAGATTACTGCTACCTAGGTGACCTTAGGTCAAAGACCCGAGCAAGCCGTCTGCAGTAATCGATGTGCCTAATAACTCAAGACGATGAGGCAACCAGTTTCCCTTTTCCCAGGTTGGTGTATGGTGGCTTGGGGTGAGGAGAGACAAATGGTTGTCTTTCTGGTGAGTGTCATTCCTCCTACATGTACAGGACGACATGAGGTTCATCTCGAACAGATTGGGCGGGAGAATCCTCTTGGTAGGGTAGCTCGATGGCATGTAAGGCATCCCTATATTGTGGTATCTCTGGAAAATGGTGGATATAGTACCCATAGTTGCTAAAAAGAGTGCATGTGTGATTGGTATGCAATGATTTGCCTTTACCTTTGGTGGTAGGTTCCTTTTTATGGGAACGCGACATCAAGATGTCTGCTTTGGAGCCGAGGAGTGTTTTTAACTCGTCCAACTCTGGACATATGTGGGTAGGGTGGCCTATAACATCACATAAGGCACAAACTGGTGATTCCCTTTGAATGACGGGGGTGACCATCTTCTTTCCTCTATTTTTGGTTCTCTTGGCCGTGATTATCGGTTTTGCAATGGGAACTTCCTTTGTGGGGGTGGTTTCGACCATTTCTTGGGTAGGTTGGGGCTCCTCCGGATTGAGGGGCTTTAACCCTATGGCAGTAACATTGGTGGCTCCTATTCTAGATGGGGGAACAAGGTACCAAACTAGGAACGCCAACGATATTTTGGGTAACACCAGTGTTGCCAAAACTTGCTGGGAGACAAAGCCAGCTGGGGGGTAGAGGAAAGGGGTTTGGGAGGTGGTGGAGGCTAGAGAGGTTGTCGTGGTCGATGCCTCAGTGTCATTACTACTTGAGTCTATGTCCTAACTAACCTCAATGCTTGATGTAGAAATCATGCACACCGGGGCCCCTATGGCATTAGGTGATGCTTCAAGGATAATGGGAGGATCTCCTAGGAATGACGCTAGGACAGACGGCGGTTTGAATTGGCCAGGACCATATTCTTGGTACCGTGAAAGATCATCTGTGACTGTATCTACATAGGGTATAATTACATCAGTGTTGGTTAAGGGATGATTCTCGTTGTGTGTCAGTTGTTCTACAGTAATGATGTGATCCTCGTGGGGGAACATCATAATGCAGAAGACGGAGGAGGCTATAGTGGACATGGCGTACATATAACTCCGCCTGACGAGTATATTGTAATCCAAGTGAGTGTCCAAGACTTCAATGTCTATGTGGACCGTCTTGCTGGCTAAATAGTCTGGAACATTTTGGTAGAGGCTAACGGGGGTTGAGGACGATCATCATAAGCTCGAAGCATTATGACCGAGGGTTTTAGTTTGGGAGAACCCAACTTCTGGCAAAATTTTTTGACATGATGCATGTCGATGTAACCTTTTCAATGACACATCAGTGAATAGTGATATTCAGGACCGATACTGGTATCTGGAAGGTGACCATGGAAGGAAGCCTAAGGGTGGCTTTGTCTAAATCAAAAGCCATCATGTGTATATCGGCAAGGTCGATAGCACCCAACGCAGAAATTAGGGCTTTTTGTTGCTTTGGGCATGATTGTAGTACTTCTAACGCAGACATAGTAGTGGGTGATTGAGCTAAATCGTCCACGATGCTATAATTATGGGCCACTTTGGAGTAGTTACTTGCATTCTTATTAGGTCCCTTTTCCATATTTGGCAATGTTTTTATAGGCATCTTTCAAATGGTCAAAGGTGTAGTCAATGCACTAGTACTAGCCCCTGACATAGTGGAGTCTGGTGGGGTGTCATAACTACGATTTTGTGTTTGGAAAAACATCTCTTCCCCAGTCATGTAGATTTCATGGCTTCTTTTCTTGGAATCATTTGGGTTTTGTTGTTGAGTGTTGACTGTCCCTTTGTGGGGGAAAGGTTCTTGCATAACAGCGGGTTGCTGGGAAGATCCTCCTTGTCCTCGGTTACTCTGAAGCTTATTTAGCTCAGGGAGATTAGGACAATGGTGAGTATAGTGCCCATACGCACCACATATTGAACAAGAATGGTTTTTTCACAGAGGTGGCATTTTGCATTGCCATTGGGCATTATTTGGCTCCTGGTTTTGATTCCTGCTAGATTTGCCTCCAACCTGGGATCGTGGTGGGCACTGTTGGTTACTGCCCCCCTGTCCAGGGTTCCCTTTTGGCTTTTTTTTTAATTTTTTCTTAACTACATTAGGAGGGTAGTTCTCCTGGTTATGTTGGTGTGGTTTATTTTGGGATGGCTGCACAAAGTTCACATGTGCATTGGTTTGCATAGGTGTGTCTTGTGCTTGGGACTGAGCATAACACTATCCCTTATTTTCACCTGGCTGCTCGGGGTGAGCTCTTCCATCAGTGTTTATTTCTACGTACTGGGTCCCCTCAACTGGAGGATAGGGTCCTCCTTGGTGATATGCTTGCACCCTACTAGTCAAATCTTGCTGAGGCATATGATGACTTTGAAATCTGGGTTGAGACATGTTTTGGGTAGAATTGTGTGCGTAACCAGGATTTTGACTACTTCTACCTAGGTAACCTTAGGTCATTAACCCAATTAATTTGTCTACAGAGTTCGATGCGCCTAGAAATTCTTGGTAAGTTTGCAGGCACGGGGCTTTAGGTAGGATATTGTAAATGTATCCTGACTGCGTATAAATCAGTTCAAGCTTCTAAGATTTACTGATTGTGTCCTCTTCAGATGTGGGGTATTGTTGTGCCACATCCTTTGAAATCTCCGTCATCAGAGTTTTCAAGAAAAAATCTAAGAGAACTCGATTGTCGAGTTTAGCTTTACATAAACTGCGACGCCACTTCCATTCATGAAGATGGTGAGAGATATGAATGGCGAGGGTTTGTCTAAAATGAGTCAGTAACTCCATTCCTGAATCATGGTGAATGGGTAACTGAGGATAAGTGAGGAATGCATTAGCGAGGGTGCCAAAGGTTCCATTTGAAGTAGGAGGTTTCTCCACGTACCACTTCGTGGCTACTCCTGTAAGAGTGTGTTGAAATAACCTCAATCAAATAGTGTCATCGATGATACTATTTGATGAGCACCACAGGTGAAAGGTCATTACATGATTACCTGGTTCTTCCACTTGCTTTCCTTTGAACTTTAGTATATCTGTAGGGAGCTTTGTGGGCATGGGAGGCCATGAAAGATCGTGTGCAATGGGGTCATTTGTGAGCTTGGTTAAATTGGGTAGATTCAACGCAGCTAAGAAGGGTGACTGGGAGGTTGACTCCATAGAAACGTGTGAAGACATGAAGTTCTAGTTAGAATGAGGGTTAGCCTCTAATGTACCCTGATGTGTGTTCAGTGAGCTTCCCGAATGGGACATGCTCCTCTGCCCCCTAGGGGTCAAGGGGGGAGTGGTGTGCGGTGTGGTGTTGGGAAACCAGCTAGGGTTCCCAACTATGGTTTCTCCAATGAAGGATGAACCAATGACGGTGGCAATGTTCCGTCTTTGACGCCTGAATGGAAAAAGACCTGGAACCCCTCCCTATAATTGGAGGAGGTCCAAAAGACGCCTGGACCGACGAGGTTCCGTTGGGACCATTATGGTGTCGACCGAGTTAGGTTTTGGAAAAAAATTGAGAGGATAGAGTCTATGATCATGACAAATTTATGGCCACATACATAAAAAAAAGCAAAAATGAAATGAATTTTCCCTTTAACTTAATCTATGTGATCAATCAAGAAAAAAAATAGTTTTTATTTGTTTGCATGTGATACTCAAAATCCTAGAAGACCTATGCGTCCTCACACACTCAAAAGTAACTGGGCCTTGAGAATATTTCTTGTGAGTGCTGGCACAACGTCCCGTAAGAGCTGGTGACGCCCCCAATCAGCCGAAGAGAATCCACCAAGGTAAGGGTAGAGGGTATGGTGCTTCCCTGCACCATCACCTATAGGGTAAAGGATGCCCTAGTTTTCGGTCACTAAGAACCACCGTCCCACGTGAGCGTTCGAGTCTTGGGCTTCTTGTTATTCAGCTAACAGTACCAAGTATCAGTTGGGTCAGGTAGCCCCAACTGATACCACATGCACTGCGCCTAAGCCTAACCCCCTCTGAATCAGGTCTCTGTTGCACTCAGGTTTTCTTTTTCGTGGGATGATAGGTGGATTTCAAGCTCCCTAAATACACAACTTCTATGTTTCAATATGAATTATGATCAAGGCGTCTTATTGGATGCCTACCCCCTTGATCCTAACTTAAACTATAAATTATTTTGTGGTCCCTATGGGGAGAATTTAGTGAGTTTAGTTAAGTTAGTTTTAGGTGTCTTCCTTTGCTTAGTGGGTGAGTGTGTGTGAGCATATGGTGAAAAATTTCATATTTTGAACATATGGATATCGGTGATCCTTTACAAAATTCCACTAGTTAAACTATGTGATGTTGTTCCTGGCTCAAATGGAAAACATTTCAAATTTTCCTAGTTAATCTATGTGACTAACTAAAGGGAGATGGAAAAGTGTAAATATAGAGCCTTCATATGCTTGCCTAGGATCACCGAATGGTGCAAAGGTAGAAGATATTACTTTCTCTAATCGACAAATCAGTCCTAGTCCCGCAATCCCTAATGCATAAATTGAACTAAACTAAACAATTTCTACACTAGAAAATGAAACTAGCCTATGCATGTGTGATATTGGACCACTTACTTAGACTAGTTAATCTAAGTGTACATACCAAAATTTTCAAAACATAAATCGTTCGGAATGCAATGGTTAATTTTCCCCCTACTTAAACTATGTGAAGACTTTTGCAAAAAACCAACTTAAAGGAAAACTAACTCTAAGCCTACAGAAGGCAGCTAAAAGTAAGTTCTCGGAAGCTGTGGGGTATCAACACAAGTGATAGAAAATACATTAGGGGTTTTTCAGCACACTTACAAGCAGAAAAATGCAGAATATAGGGAGAAAAATCTCATTCTGTAATTTGTGCAGAAAAGGCTCTGACAGGTGCGCTTTCCTATGCGCAGGTCAGTCCTGAACGTGCACACTGCACGTCTATGAGAAAAAACTGCGCGCAAAACTCCTACAAGTAAAGAATTTAGGAGCTCCCCTCTTTATTCTGTCACTCCAAGTGAATCTAGGGACTGTAATATGGATTAGAGGACTGTCAGCTCCACTCTCCAACATAGAAAAAGGTCTCCAACAAGAGATGGCACAACCACATAAACTTGTAAACCGTTAGTGGAGTCGTCAATCCGGTGGTGGTGGATTTGATGCACGGGTGTACGAAATCACACCAGTTTAAGGGGTGTGGTATACCCCTATAAACTATTGGTCACAAGAAGAAAGTGGTGGAGCTCAAAAGCATATAATCTAGAGGAAAAAATATGTGAATGTATGCTCAAAGTAAACTAAAAACTAAAACACAAATATACATAAGCTATTAAAGAGAATCAAAATGATAATAATGAAAACGATGGCTTAAAGGCCTCTTCTTATTAAATTTTTGATATGGAGAATAAATTTTACCCACTTACCAAAGGACCCCTAGACAATGGTTCTAGGTCCTGATGCAAGGATGTTGGTTTCCAAGCTCTGCCTCTGATGCAATCTCCCTCTCTCTCCGCTGTGATGGACTAGGATTTTTGGGTGGCAAACAATCGAATCCCCTCTATCTCCAACTTCGAGTCACACACTGCTGGTATTTCTTGGGAAATTCTGGCCAGCATAAAAAGGTGATCACCCTTTCTTCATCTCTTGGTGGCTTTATATAGGGGATTTCAAATCCTCCTTCCCTCCCTTGGTACATGATGGATGGTGACCCGAGGAAGAGGTATGATTCCATTGTGTGCTCCAAATATTCCTTTGTGTGCTCACATAGTGTCTAAGGAGGCGCTGGTGGCTGTCCTTAGGCGGCTTCATATAAGGAGTAACTGTCCTTTGTTTTGTGTGGTCCCAGAAAGTGAAATTTTTCCATTTCCAGGAATGCGCACTTATCGGGCAAAAAGGCATGCAGAAGGTGCTCTTCTCAAAGGATTAAGCGCACAATTTAGCATTTAAGACTAGTTCAAATATGATTTTCTCAAAACCTTAGAGATTTTAAATACTTCTTGATTCCATAATGTGTTCCTTCCCTGTAAATCCTTAGGCTTGAAATTAATTAATTTCATCTTCTGTTGTAACAATGACCTTATTAGAGTAGCATGCAAATGGAGGGTATATGGAAAACCAAATATACAGAATATGTGGTGGTTAATCATAAAATATTTCTTAAATATATAATCAATTAAAGAATCTTAAGCCATCTCTACCTCAAGTTTTAGCCTTTTTGTTCATTTCCTCAGCATTACAGGATGAAGTGAAGGATTGAATGGTTGGAGCTGATGCGACTGCTGATAGAACCTGCTAAAGAAGATGATGGATAAACTGAAGATGTTAAAAGGTCTCAATATCCACATTATTCTGAAAATGTTGATGCATGTGTATTCTTTTCCATGGCTTCTTGATACAACACAAGTACCATCATCAATAATCCTCTTTATTGAAATAAAGGAAATAAGTTAAATAAAGGAAATTTACCTAATCATGCTCCAAGCCCAACAATTGTGAAAAATGATAGTGAAAACCATGAGTAAGCATAAGGTGGAAATGTGAATTAAACATAAAATTCAAATCATTTCACTCTTAATATCTCCCTCTCCCCCCATGCCTATCAGCTTGCATGTCTGCATGCAAGAAAAACCTCTAACAAATACCAAATATTAATTAATATTGAAGGGTTAGGTTTCTATATTAGAATCAAGCTTTAAACAACAGGGCTAATTAAGTGAGAGCACGTCAGTATGTTTCATGTGATGCCAACTTCCTTTGCATCAATAAGATAAGAAATAGTTGCGACCAAGGATTCAATGATGTCAATAATTACCTTTATTATTCCAACAGAGTAACTAATGTTAGGGTTACTAATGTAATGCTAACAATGTTGTTACTGCAGGGATAGTGTTATCCTAAAAATGGTTAACCATAAAAATTTCCACAAAGCATCTAGAGAGTAGTCCAAAGAAGCAGGTCTTCACTTTCAATAGCCTCATTATTATAAATAGAAGTGACTTTATTTTTTTTTTAAACAAGGCATTAAAATGGATGGGAAATAGGGAAAAAAAAAATTACAAAATGAAACCTTCCGAGGATGATTGCCTTACCGTTACCTAAGCACATAGTTGAAGCTCTTCTTATTTAGCAAAGTGAATCACCTACACTAAGGGTCTCACATTCATGAAAACCAAATTATTTATGAAAGATAAAACTCCAAATCACATTACTGAAATGATTTTAAAGCCATTATCAGAGAAATATGATAATGAGTTTAGGGAAAGACAAAAACAACTGAGTAAATCATAGTGTAAAATGAACTTTAATACCACAGGCATGCCCCTACTACCAGTAGGTGTCTATAACCTCGGAAGGGATGTATTTTAACCTAGCGAAATGTCTGTGTCCCACTTACTAGATATAGTTTCAGAGTTAGCTTATTTGAATTTTAGATGAAGGCCATTTTCCTGGCTTGGTAACCAGCTAATGGCAGTGCCACTCACAATAAGTAACATGGATGAACAGGACGACTCCTGATGAGAGCTCTTGTCTTCTATATTTTGGGCTAAAATCCATTACTCTGGCTTGGTGACAAGGAACAGTAATGTCATGCATGTTAGGTCTCATGATCATCGTAGGTCGGCTCATTACGAGACCTCCTATCCTCCCCTACATCTTGTTATATACTTTGATTATGATTAAACTTAGAGGTCACTTAATAAGTGGGGAGATAGATCTACTCCTTAAGAGAGTAGGATAGTGTCAAAATTTTTTAATTACTAATATTTACTAGTTAATCATGATATCCTTAAAGACTCAAGAAAAATAAAACATCTCAAATGATGACTAAAATATTCCTCAAGTTGGTCATGATAGGGTTCTTATGAGAGCATATTAGGGTTTTATTGGAGTGGTCCACCATAGGAGGATTTTCTTTAAACCTTCGAAGAGAAACTTGAAAAGGTTTCTTGGATGATAGTTTGTCAAGATTATGAATGGAAAGTATAATAATAACAGATTCCTTTACTGTCTCAGTAAATAATCTTAGCCAATAATCAAAGTCACTTTAAAATATGAGGCATTAAGAGTGCTTCTTCTGACAAGTCTTACCAGAAGAGTGTATAATGATAAAAATTTCAATGGTTGTGCCTTAAGAATTGCAGTTTTAAGAATGTTCCTGTAAAAATTTTATTTCAAATGACAATACTACCCTACCCTAATTTAGAGAGAGAAATATCTCCTTCAAGTGTAGGAGTACTTCCAATGTAACCATGTGCATAGAATGCTAAATATACTCATACTCAATTTTAAAGAATAAACTTCAACACATACCAGAGTATGAGAAACCTATTTCTTTAATTCATATGGTACCAATAGTTTTTGAATGATGAGGGAATAGGGTGTATTAAAAACTACTTGAAACCAGGATTCAATTAGATCCACATATTTACCAACTTATGCAAGTCATCCACAATTTGATAATCACTCTTTTGGAGGCATAAGGGATCTGGTGAAAGACAAAATATAAACCCTGCAAGTTCATGCTCAAATATCTACTCTTCAAATTGACAAGAATGGTCAAGGGGAATTCTAGGGTTTTGAGCTTCAACAATAATTTTATAATAGGTTCCAATTATACATTTCTCCTCTAATGGTCTTTGAATTAGATATTCATGGGGTGAATGTTTTTTAGTGATAGGAGATGTTTCCAAACTCACCCCTTCCTCCACCCTTGAAGATATATCATTTTGTTCAGTGGAAGAATCAACAAGAAGGACAAGTGTTTTAAATTGTTGTGCAACCTCCTTGTTTGGATTAGGGTCTAAGCTATGGTTTGGGCTAGGGTTTGAACTAGGGTTTGGGTTAAGGCTTGGACTAGGATTTATATTTGGATTAGATTTAGGTCTAGGGTTAAATTTAAGCTTAGGGTTTGAATGAGGGCTAGGTTTAGGGTTAGGTCTAGGGTATGAATAAGGGCTAGGGTATAGATTAGGGTTAGGGTTAAAGAAAGGTAATTGAGACTAGGAAGGATGATAGCTTGATGATGCATTGAATGGAAATTGTGATCATTGTTAATTTTTTATGAAATAATGCCCTAGGGAAAAGGTTCCAAACCATGGGGATATATGACTCGAAGAGTAGGGACAAGGAGAGGGCCACTTTGGCCATGAATTATGTTATTCAGTTGGAGGTGGATTAAAAAAATTTCATGGAACTACAAGATTATAAATCTATTGAGGAACCTGCTCAGGAGAATAAACATTATTCCAAGTATAAAATGATAATGAGTTTTGAGTTATACTTGGTAGTTGATTTGATTCCTTACTTGATTCCATGAGTACCTTTCGTAATCGTGGTAGTGATGGGAAATGTTCATTTACATGACCATTCTCGCAAATTTTGCAAACTTCCAGACCGCTAAGTGGGCACTTTCCAAGGAAGTGCTTCTTGCTACAATTGGCACAAAGGATAAGCAGTGGTTCTTCATCCTTCTATTGTTCCAGCAAATCATCCGATTTCTAAATCAAAGATTTAATAATATTAAATTTATGTTTAAGAAAAATATTAAATTCTGCACTTGTGAATTCTTCATTAGATGACTTATATGTGTATGTAGCAGCATCAAAACTCTCCATTGAATGATTCCTTGAAATACCATTTTCCTGTTCTCAACAAGTCAATTGGCATATTCTGTGAGCACGCAAAAGGTTGTATCTTTAAAAATATTGAAATTTCAAAATGAATTAAAAAGTGATAATTGAAATAAAACTTACCAAACTTGCTTATTTGGACAACCAAACTTTGGAGAAACCTCACAATAGTACATGTGTGGTTCTTCACTCACGTCTTACTGTACACTCTTCACCCTTTGGTTTTCCTACAACTAAGATCACATAAAAAAAACTTGTGAAATTATATGTTTCTAGTTTCCAACATTAAATTATCAATCCAAGACCCGTAAGCTTCGAGGCGCAAGCACAGGTAACACAGGATTAGATCATCTAACCTAAAATAGAGTATGAAAATCAACTTAATTCCTATATACATAATCATTGTTTCTATGAAAGAACACACTAGAGACTCATTGTAAAATAACGCACCATTCATTTGTTGGAAGGAAACTATAATTTACCACTCATTTGATAGAAATAAAACTCATATAAGGGATTAAAAGAATAAAAATCTTTTAATTTAAAGGCTCCTAATCTACACAAAACATGAAATTCATAATGAAAGGAAAACAAAACCAAATTAAATGTAACTAATGTCTCAAAAATTAAGTTCATGCTTTATTAAAACAACAAACTTAAACCCCAAGTATGAACACTCCCTTCATTTAGAAACAAAATCAAATTACTGCTCATGAAATCAACTTTGGTACTCAAAATCGTAAATAAAATTATACATACTGCCATTTGTTGGCGCTGGAATCAACACTTGGACTGCAGCAAGCACCTCACCAGACACATCCCAAACTCTAAGGCAATTTAATTTTTTTTTATGAGATTGGTAGGTGGTATAAACTCTGAGTCACTGAAAAGAGATTTTAGTCAAATTTACAGTTCTACTAATGAGGGTATTTGTAACTTGATGGGGTAGCACAGTGCAAGTTTGTAGCCTATGAGGAGAGGAAATTGTGAGATGAGAGAGGAAACAGTTGGTCTGTAAAATAGAAATCTACTGCATTTGGTAGAAATTGACAAAAGTAGCAGTTTGAAAATATTCCATTAAGAGAAAGCTATTTCTATTCTAACAATATTCTCATTGAAATATCATGAATAATAACTATCACGAGTGATGCTCTTCCACTGTTATAACTTATATTTTACCAGGAATGCTCACTGTGTAAGACAAACAAAAACTGATAAAATACATAACATGTTTTAGAGACTGATGAGAACACATAACATCATAATGGTTTACAAACTGTAACTGAAAGAAAGAAGATATGGAAACACAAGAAAATTTGAAAATACATACAAAAAATTGGTAATAAGTCCTCAGTAGTATCATTCCATTTCATTCACAAAAAAGATTACAGATCATATGAGTCAAAAATTCTAAAACCACCAACCTTTACTTCATATTAGTTTGGCATATATATACAAAATATGATATTTTCATCTCCACATAAAAAGGTAAATATGTTTCAAAAGTCTTTACAACCTCGTGCAAGAGGTGAGGCTTATCCCTAATATTAAATACAAAGTGCTATATTAAAAACAAGATAAACGTCATGAAGGCATCATGAAGGATGTCACTCTAAAATGGTTGTATGAGGTGGCAGCCTATTTGAAGACCACTCTCCTATTCTGGTGCAACCAATATTTAGCAAAAAGTGTAAAAACAGTGGGAGTGACGTGTCTATCTCCTTCAAACGTGCAAAACAAAACCATGGTATTTTGGAGAAGACTAGATACAAGACACCTGGAAGCATCCATTACAACTGAAAAACCCCTCCACTTCACTTGTTTAATATCACCATCATGATTCAAACCAAAAAGTAGCCCCTTTCCATCACATGTTGATATTTCAAAATAATTTCTACCTTTGCAGAAAAGGTAGCTATATCCAAAAAACATGGAACATTAACCTAATAAATTTCTCCAAGGCAGCCCTGTTCTTCATTCATTAAAGGTCTAGAATAGAAGCAAAAATTCTGATGGCCTCTGCTTTAGTCACCCTTTTATCAACCTCATTCTCTGTTCTTGACTCTTTGACTAATTCTTCTTCTTCCTTTCAATTTCATCTTCTAGGCTCTCTTCAATGTTGATAATTTCATCTCTTAATTTAGGATTGGTAATCAACTTGTTGTTCAGCCTGAGTTTATTTTTGGGTCTAGTATGAGGTCTCTTGACACAAGGATTAGGGATGAACTTGGAAATATTATCTTCATGTATGAATTTTCTAGACTCCACCTCCTCATCTTTTGATTCTGTGTACTCAGGGTCATTGTTGTCTTCATAGGAGGAATAGGAGTGTATCTCATTTTTATTCCTCTTCTTGATCGAAGAAAAAATGGAGGAAACTAATTTAGCCAAAGTAGGCTCTTAAACTATGACAGGGTCTGAAATTTTTTTTTTTCCTTTCTTGAGATAAAGAAAAACATGTGAGAGAGTGGATTCTATGAGAGAAGTACCACTACTTGGTTATACTTGATGAGATGACTCAACAACATGGTTTGAAATTTTCATACCAAGGTTGACTTCCACTAGTTATTCTACCATGAAGAATTTATTCTTAGGTTGGCTCCGTGAAGAGGATTTTATTTGTTCTTTGTCCTTTGACATAGGCTTCTTAGGAGACTTTTCATTTTATGTTGCATTTTCTTCTTGTATTCATCCATGAAGGACCTTAGGGTTTGGGTTCCCTAGGTGAGATACTAACATGAACTTCATCAATTGGTGATACTATTGGCATTGGAATAGGATTTGCAGCCTTTTTACTTGAGCTTTGGTTACCCTTTTGGCTAAGATAGAGGTGGGGTTAATTTGACAAAATACTGATGAATGTACAAAGTTGCATGGTGAACTATGTGAAACAGGGGCAGCACTAGTTTTCTCATGGATTTATGTTTTCTTTGGTCTCCCTACCCCTCTCCTAGAACTTATGCTACCAAACCCTTCTTCTCTTAAAAACCTATCCCAAGTAATTTTCCTATTTCTGAGATGATAGAAAATTAATATTTTAATCAACCCTCTGTGATACAAATTGTACAACCAATATTTTGGAATTTTTTGTAGCTTGAGGGACATTTTGAGCAGAGATTTATACAAAAAATAGGGTAGTTTCGGGGGTTTATCTCCTGAGATGTGAGCAAGGAATCTTAACTGATAAGGATGAACATAAGAAAACCTCCCTTCGCATGTGATCTATTTTTGGACTAAGGAAATAACATGTTTAAACTCGGCCTTAAAACATGAAATGTGAGTAGTTGGATTCCACTTAATATTAGCATATTCAGGCTAAAGGTAAAAACTTAGTTCTTCAAGTAATGCTTTGCTTTTAAACCAATGTTCACCAGTTGTATAATTTTGGGTTGCACGGGCTATGATGGCCTCAGAAATGTTTAATTTTTTGCTACCTAACTTGACCTTTTCACCATCGAAAGTCTCGGCGAAAGCCTGAGCTAGAGCCACATTCTCCCCAGAAAAATTTTGCAGGAATTTATACCAGCCAACGGATTTGAACTATAATTTAGCCCTAGCATCCACAAATATTGTACTAGATGGCTCTGACCTATTGAAATTTCCTCCTTTCCCCATTTTTCCGAGAGCTAAACTGCTCATAAACACAACTGTTGAACTCTGGTTGCACCACTGTCGACGAAGCCTTGATTTGCCTGCTTTGAAAACTGAAACTGCTTATTGGAGGAATGGTCTATGTTTACCTGTAGCCGGCATAGAGGACTTAGGTTGAGTGAACACCAAGCTCTCTTCTCTAATTTCGCACCTATAATTATCGCAAGGAGTAATGAAATGTTTTGAAATAATTCAAAAACAAGTGCCAAGTCATGCCACTAAGCTTCAAACTCCACATTATCATTGAATGTCAGATTCCTCATACTATGATTTTTGTTTGTCTTAGTTGAAATAGCTACAGGTTAGCAGCCTATATAAATTAACCATTCATTAATAATAATCCCCTTGGATTGAATAATAATTAATATTAACTAAAAGGATAACTATATTCATAGCATAAGGGTTTTCAATGATATTCAAATATGAATGGTCCTTGCCTTTAAACATTCTTTGTTGCTCCTATATGATTTATGAACAACTGTCTTTACCTCTAAATTGAGATAAGAAAAATCTCAGTGAAATATTTTCACTTTTCACAGTGTGAAATATACAAATTTTAATTATGATAAATAGTTTCCCTTTATTGCACTATTGTTTTGACAATGAAATGACAACAAAGTTAGCTATTATTCTAGACAAGGTGATTGCAACTTTATTACCCAAATGACGGCTAACCTTCGACACTAGCATAAGCTAAAATAGTGATTTTAACTTATTTTATGACTGTAAAACAACAAAAACACCTATTCACTTAAAATTACCTTGATTTTGGGACTCTTTTTTACCTTTATTGGAAATTACTCAAACTTGGACATGGGCTAGGACGTTAGAAAAAAATTGAAAACAGTGACACAATAGCGATTACACCATTAACATTTTTAGTGCTAACAATGAATCCTATTGTGAATGAAGTCCTCCCTGTGAGGCTTCAAGAACTGTAGACCCAATGCCTCAAAAACTCTCGAAACTCAAAAGACTTCTTGAAAATAAAGACTAGGATTGACCATTGACATACTGGACTCAAGACTGACCATATATATAGACATAAGTACCATTGGGCATGGAGTTTATTGACACATCACACCAGAAATTTACAATGGAATGACTCAATTGACTTACTAAACAAAGAACTTCTTAAGAAAATGACCATTGACTAGGCCTCTAGTCAGCTGATCATCATCTAGATGTTTGAGTAGAAAAGTATTTTTCTCCAAAAGTTCAGCAATTATGAATGGCCCAAACCACAAATTTTCAAACATACCATGGTTTCCATGGTCTTCTCTCCTAACATCCCAATGCAGCACCAAATAATTCTCCTGAAACAACTGTTAATTTTCTCTTTTGTCAAAAATAGATTTGACTTTAGCCTGATACTTCTGTACTTTTTCGAGCAATGATTCTCTGATTTGGTGTGCCTCTATCAACTGTAGCATTCTCCTTTAGACTGGATTTTCATTATCAACTTCATCTTGCGGGAAATTCATCACAGGAAGAGCTAATTGCAAAGGAATTACAACATCATTACCATATACAAGCTAAAATGGAGACATTCCAATTGATTTTTACCACTTACTATATCTTCCCACGGAGTATGTATCACTTGAGCGTTCCAATTTCTCTTATTTTCAGGCAGCATTTTCTTAATGATCCTCACCAAACTTTTATTGGTTGAATCAGCCAGTCCATTACCTTGAGAGTAATAAGGCGTGGAATGAGTCAATTCAATCCCATATTGCTGAAAAAAGTTTTACATCTTAGCATACTTAAAGGCCATTGCATTATTAGTTACTAATTTATGTGGAAAACCAAATCTTGACATAATGTTTTCCAACAGAAATTTGATAATTACCGTATCAGTAGCATTCCTAGTTGGTACAACTTCAATCCATTTAGTGAAATAGTATGTAGCTGTGAGAATCCATCTATGATGTCCTGATGAAGGTGGATAAATTTCACCGATGAAGTCTAGCCCCCACTACTGGAAAGGAACATCTGCTGAAATAGGAATGAGAGGTAATGGTAGCAATTTCTGTTTTCCAGCAAATTTCTGACATTTGACACAACTCTTAACTTTGGAAAAAACATCAGATAAAATAGTTGGCCAATAATAGCCAACTCTTAAGATTTTTTTGTCGTGGCTCTCTAATACAAATGCCCTCCACACACTCCCGCATGCATCTATGCCATAATCTCCTGGGATTTTGCTTCATCTACACATCTTAATAAAACTCCAACAAGATCCTTCTAGTAAATATGGTCTTCCAAAATGCAATACTTCATAGATCTCAATTTAAAAGCTCTCCTTTTAGATTTCTCCATTTCAGGTGGAAAATTGAAATTTAATAAAAAGTATACTATATCCTTGTACCAATTTGAATTAAATATTTCAGGATAATTAGCAATACCTTCTCCATCTTCTCCTTCAGCTACCTCTACATTCAGATTTAAAGCTTTGCGGTTAGATTCAACCATCAAGCAAGCCAAGCCTTGTGCTTTTATTAATTTAGTTGGTTTGATTTCAACATCAAATTCCATAATTTTGGTCAGCCAACGTCCCTTTCTGCCATTTGTATCTAGCTTCAGCAACATGTCTTTAATAGTGATATCAGGCACAAAAGCAATTATTATTGAATGCAACACATAAACTTAAAAATACTTCAAAGCCTTAACTAGTGCATATGCTTGTTTTTCAGTCAAGTTGCACTTTAATTCAACATCCCCTAAAGCATGACTAAAAAATTAAATTGGCTGCTCTAAACCTTCCTTTTTATTTTTTAGTAAGACAACTGCAATTGTTTCTTCTGAAGCATATGAAAAAATCAGAAAATATTTTTCAAATTTAGGACAAATCAAAACTGGAGCTTCATTCAAGGAAGATTTAATTGCTAAAAATTAATTCTTTGCTTCATCTCACCACTTAAATTCTGCATCTTTTTTCAGCAAGACATTTATGTGTTTGATCAGCTCTGCAAAGTTACGAACAAAACGCCTCTGAAAATTGATTTTCCATAAAAACTACTGCAATTCTTTTTTATTCCTTGGAAAACCAATCTTCTGAATAGCTTCTACTCTTCCCGGATCAATAGAGATACCACTTTATGTTAGAATATGTCCCAATAATTTACCCTCTCAGACAGCAAAAGATGACTTTTTGGGTTCAAGGACAAACCAAACTTTCTGCATTTGTCAAAAACTTGTTTCAAATGTTTCAAGTGGTCTTCATCAGATTTTGAATAGACTATGATATCATCCAAATATATTACTAAAAATTTGTCCTTTTCTCCCAAAAAGGCAATATCCATTACCTGCAGAAATATTGCGCCTGCATTCATCAGACCAAATGGAATTTTGTTGTACATGAATGTACCCCAAGGTATGGTAAATGTTGACTTTTCTCTATCTTTCCTGTCAACTGAAATCTGATTATAGCTTGAAAATCCATTAGTCATTAACAATATTTTGGATCCTACAACCTTCTACAATATATAATCCATCTTGGGTAATGGATAGCTATCTTTCAATGAACACCAGTTCAAGTTGCGAAAATCGACACAAATTCTTATCTCTCCATTCTTTTTTTGAACTGGGACTATATTAGCTACCCAGTTAGAAAATCTCAAAGGAAGAATTATCTTTTCTTCCCATAATTTTCTGATTTGTTTCTCAATGATTGGGAGCAACATGGGATTGATATGTCTGATTTTTTGTGCTACATGATTTGCATCTGTTTTGAAAGGAATCTTGTGCTCCATTATGCTCCTATCATAAGTTTTCAGCTCACTACAAGACCATGCAAAAATATCAGCAATTTGATATATTTTGTTCTGGTTTCAAGAGAAATAAATTTGGAAACTTTGACTAATTTTGGCTGATCTTTCATACCAATGTTACATTCTATTGTACTCTCTGCATCAAATTTTCTTTCAGGCTTGAGAAAAACATCATTATTATCGAACAATTTCTAAAGGAACTAAACCCTTAGGAATATAGTTATTTTTCAAATCTATAATGTTCTTCCCATCCATGGTTTTCTTAAAAGGGCTGCTATTTTGGTTTTCAACAATATCCTACTCATCATCAATTTGTATGTCTGAAAACTATTCAACACACTCTAAAAATTTCTTAATTTCCTTGTCATCCTCAAACACTTTCCAGTGTTTGATGTTATCAGGAATTGAAGGTATTTTTTTTATTTGAACATCATAGCCTACCTTGACATCTAGAGGAAGTTTGAAATTACTAGCAGTAATAGATAGTAAATCAACAATTTGATTTTCTTCTCTAGTGAAAAAATTTATATTAAATGATGAAAAGTAATGCTCAATCAAATCCCAGACTTCATTCCTATAATTATTCAATTTGGAATTTTCCACTTGGTAATTATTTCTCACCTACTTAATCACCAATTCTGAATCACCAAAGCAATAAGTTTTCATGCTCCTAAATCTTTCGCTGCCTTCATACCCAGCAAAAGTGCTTCATACTCAGGAGTGTTGATTGTTGTGAAACTAGCTCCAAAAATAGAAGAAAAGAGATATCAACGCCTTAGAAATAAGCCAATTCAAGGGGGTAACCTCCAATACATTACATGAATGAACAATTCTTGGATGATACAAATGACAAAACCTCCTCTCTATATATAGGAGTCCATGGGGCCACAATGTAATCCTAGTTGACCTAACAATAATAATGTAAGGGCACAATAATAGCAATATGGGGGTTACAGGGGTACAAAAATAACAATAAGGGGGTTACACTAACAACAATAAGGGACTATACTAGTAATATAAGGACCTAACATGCCCCTCTCCTTCAAAAAAGTGTTGTCACTCCAGTATTTGAGTAGCTGCAGGTTCCTCGTATAAACTTCTCATCCTCCCATGTAGAATCTTCAGTGGGTAAGTTCTTCCACTTGATGAGATACTCTAAAATTGATCGATTCCGTAGCTGTCGAGTTCTTATTTCCGTGACCACTTCAGGTTCCAATATGAATTTTCCTTCCTCATCAAGTTCTGGCAATATTGTTTGAACTGGAAGATTTTCACCTATAACCTTTTTTAAGCATGAAACATGGAAAGCTAGATGCACTCGCGAAGAAGCAGGAAGCTCTAATTTGTATGCCATAGTACCAATATTTTGCAACACCTTGTAAGGACCATAGTACTTTGGTGATAATTTATTATCCTTCTTAGCTTGCTTGAGGGACATTTTTTTGTATGGTTGTAGCCATAAAAATACCCAGTCTCCTACATCAAAAATTCGCTTTCTGCGATGTTTATCCTTTAAGAGTTGGAGAGCTTCTTCTTGATGCTCGATGTGATCTTCCACTACTTGAACCTTAGAATTTTCTCTTAAATATTATGTGATGGATGGTGGATGATATCCATAAAGTGCCATAAATGGGGTCATTTTTGCTGCAGTATGGAAGGAAGTGTTATACCACCATTCAGCGAGAGGTAACCACTTGACCCATTGTGTTTGTTTATCAGATACAAAACAACGAAGATATCCTTCCAAACATTTATTGACTATCTCAGTTTGACCATCAGATTGAGGATGATAAGATGAGCTATGAGCTAATTGAGTACCCAAACAAGAAAATAACTCCGTCCAAAAATTTCCGGTAAAAATGGGATCTCTGTCGCTCACAATAACCCTTGGGCTTCCATGTAGCTTTTGAATTCTATCCATAAATGTAGTAGCAACTGTACTTGCTTTAAATGGAGGAGATAATGCACAAAAGTGTGCATACTTGGTAAGTCTATCAACTACCACCATGATGACACTCTTTCCTTCAGACTTAGGTAAACCTGTGATAAAATCCATTGAAATCTCCTCCCAACGTTGACTTGGAATGGATAAAGGTTGTAGAAGACCCGGGGTCTTAATTGTCTCAACTTTATTTTGCTGGCAAACCAAAAATTCCGCCACAAAATTTTGAATATCAAATTTAAGGCCATCCCAAAACAATTCTTTCTTCACCCTGTGGTAAGTTTTTAAAAATCCTAAGTGTCCTCCTAAAGGAGAAGTGTGAAATTCCAAAATAATATTTTGTTTTAGTTGGGAATTCTTACAAATATATAAGTGATATTTGTACCATAAGGAATCATTTTTCCAACTAAATGTACCAGATGTACTAGGATCTTGCTGCAACTTTTGAATGAGTGTCCACACTTCTTCTTCCTTCTTCCATTCATCCCTTGCTTCAGTTATCCAATCTGGTTGGATAATAGAAATGGCACAAAGAAACGCTTCCACCTCTTCATTATTTCTTGAGAGTGCATCTGCAACAAAATTTAGCTTCCCTTTTTTGTAGATTATTTCAAAGGCATAACCCAACATCTTTTTGACCCATTTTTGTTTCTCTTTTGAAGAAATTCTTTGTTCCAAAAAGTGTTTAAGACTATCATGATCATTTTTTACCTTGAAGTGTCTTCCCATTAGGTAAGTTCACCATTTCTTTAGTGCATGTAGTATTGCTAACATTTCCTTCTCATAAATAGCTTTATGTAAATACTTTCCTTTGATTGGACGACTTTCAAAAGAAATGGGTCTTCCTTCTTGCATTAAAACAACACCAATTCCATTTCTTAAGGCATCACATTCCATAATAACGGTTTTTGTGAAGTCTAGCATAGCTAAGACCGGTGCTAGGCACATTGCCTCTTTAAGATGTTCAAAGGCCTTAGTTGCTTCAGGAGTCCATGAAAATGCATATTTCTTCAATAATGTTGTTAGAGGTGCTGCCATTCTCCTATAATTCTTTAAAAACTTGCGATAATACCCTGTTAACCCAAGAAATCCTCGCAACTGTTTTATGGTTGTGGGGACTTTCCATTCCTTAATGGCTTTAATTTTGTTAGGGTCTACCTTAACACCCTCGTGAGATACAAATAGTTTGAGCACCCTGTCAACATATTAAACATGATCCTTCCAAGACCTGATGTAGATTAGTATATCATCGAAAAATAATAGCACAAATTTTCTAAGGGTTTGAAAATGGAATTCATCAACCCTTGAAATGTATAAGGTGCATTGGTAAGGCCAAAAGGCATGACCAAAAATTCATAATGACCCTCATGAGTTCGAAATTCTATTTTCAGAATATATTCAGTCTTCATTCTAATTTGATGATATCCTGAATGAAGATCCAACTTGGAAAAATAAATTTCTCCATGTAATTCATCCAATAATTCATCAATCACAGGAATAGGAAATTTATCTATAATGGTGAGCTTATTGAGCTCCCGATAATCCAGACACATGTGCCATGATCCATCCTTATTGAACTTTGACTAGGCTAAATTATACCAGCCTCTAAAATTTCTGCAATCATACATTCAATTTTGTTCTTTTGGAGATAAGGATATCTATAAGGCCTGATGTTTGGAGGAACACTTCCTGTAATTAAACAAATAGCATGATCATGATCACAAATAGGTGGGATTCCTTTGGAATTTTCAAACACCTTGGAATGATTTTCCAAGACTTTTTGGAGATCTACAAAAATAGATGACTTTGATGTTGGAACTTCTAGTGAGCATAATTATGCAATTACACCTCATTGTTCTTTCTTCAGAAGATTTTTCATGACATTAGAGCTTATTATCTTTCTCGGCTTCCCTACGATACCCTATAATTCGTCTTCCTTTTTTTTTGAAAAAAAATTCAAGAAAATTTCTTGAAAATTAAAAGCCATTGTCCCCAAAGATTGTAACTATTGTACTCCTAGTACAACATCAGCACCTCCCATAGGAATGGAAAGCATTGGAATATTCAATACATATTCCCCCATGGTTAGCTTGATATTATGGCATCCATTTGCAACCATCACTTGACATTCTGGTGTTGGGTATAGGAAACAATTCAATTCCTTGGCTACCTTACAATGAATAAATTTATGGGTACTACCTGAATCAATCAACACTATTACCTTTTTCTTCTTGATATGTCCTTCTATCTTGAGAGTTTTCGGAGTGGTAATTCCTGCCAATGCATTACATGATATGGTTGGACTCATTTCTTCCTCTTCCAGGGTTGGTTCCTAGTGTATATCCTCTTCTTTTGAAGATTCTTGTTCATTTTCTTCTTCCTCTTCACAATCTATGTAAAATAATTTCTTCTCAGAACACCTATGACCTTTAGTGTATTTCCTATCACAACTGTAGAGCCCTTTTGCTCTTTTTTATATATGTGAGTGGTAGGCTTCCTTGTTGCCATAATTTTACATTCATTTTTTCTTGCCAACCTGAATGCCTTTTCCAATGAATCAAGTTCCTAAATGTGAACTTCATGTTGGATGTCATCCTTTAAAGTCCCTATGAAGACATCAATCCTGTGTTCCTTTGGAATATCAGTTACCCTTATATTCAATTTTTGGAAGTCCTCAATGTGTTCCACCACTAAACCCTTTTGTTTGAGATTTATCAATTGGCTAAAGAAGGTGTTGCTTTTTGTATCCTCATAATGTGCTATCATTTCCTCCGTAAAAATTGACCAAGTGATAATTTTTTTACGGGAGCAAATCCATCGATACCATAAAAATGTATTTTGTTCTAAATCTAAAGTTGCAATGCGTACCTTTTTTGTGTTTTTCACATTATTGAGATCAAAATATTGATCCATCTGTAGTATCCATGTTACGGGATCATTGCCATCAAACTTCCTCATATCCATCTTTGGAATATGGTGGTTATTCCATCCAACATTAGAGTTTATGAAATCACGATTAACATTTATTTTGTTCTCATCATGAGTTTCGTCTACTATCTTTTCGCCATTAAGAAACATTTCTTGTATCAACTTTGTCAAACCGTCGATGTCTACTTTTAGATCATTCTTCATGTTTTCCATTTTTTCATCAATCTTAGCTTCCATTTCATCCATCTTAGCTTCCATGCCAACTTCCATGCCCTCCATCTTAGCTTCCATGCCTTTCTTCAAATCATCCATCTTATTTTCCACGCCTTTCTTCAAAACTTCCATTTCATTTTTTGTTGATCTTTGCAATAGGTGCACTTGCTCTTGTAATTTTTACATCTCATGTTTCATTTCTTCATCTTCATGAGTCATAGTAGAGTCTTCTGAAGGCTTAATAGGTGTTGAATTCTCTTTAAGGGGGATTTTAGAACCCAATACTGATATTTGTTCTTCAATATTCCCTTAGAATAAATTCAAACTAATTTTTTTCAAATGAGACTTGTAATTCGAAACAAATACACACCTTTTTCTTTCTTTTGAGGAGCTCAATATTGAAACTGAATTATCTCTATGATTTTGGATCTTCAATATCTGAATTTCTGCCCTGCAGTAGGTCTCTAAATCCTCCTTTGAATGCCACAGGTCTAACCTGCTTTGGACTCTTCAAGACAAAGTTATGTCCAATCTCCCGAAATGACCTAATTATGGACTGGTTCAATATAGTGAACTTATATGACTTGCCACGTGTCATTGTTTCCTCCTTCAGCTCTGAAATTTATAAAAAGGAAACTACAGTCAGTGTGTTTGCGGCCACTTTTTATAGAATCGCAATCCGACACTCGGAGAAAGGGTTATGACATTTTTCCCACGGTCACCTCTTTGAGATGAAATTCGGGAGCCTGAACAAATCCTAACGTCCACAGATCATATCTCCAAAAATATTGTGAACCAAGATCTGAAATTTTTAAAGGAGGTTCTTCAAGATTTCAGCTTCACTCTGCGAAACTTTTAGCTCCTGAAACCTCGTAAAAAAATATTTATAGCAAAAATTTTGCAATGACCTGTTTAGGTTAAATTCAGGAGCCTGCAAAAAGTCCTAACTTCCACAGATCATATCTCTAAAAATATTGTGAACCAAGCTCTAGAATTTTTAGACAACGTTCCTCAAGAGTTCGGCTTTGTACTCTAAAAATTTCAGATTCTTAACCTTCGTAGAAAAAATTTATAGTGAACATTCCACGATGACCTGTTTGGAGCAGCAAAACCCTAGAATCCAAAGCTCTGATACCAAATGTTGTGAAACCAGCTCCAAAAATAGAAGAAAATAGATATCAACGCCTTAGAAATAAGCCACTTCGAGGGGAAAACCTCCAATACATTACATGAATGAAAAATTCTTGGATGATACAAATGACAAAACCTCCTCTCTATATATAGGAGTCCATGGGGCCACAATGTAATCCTAGTCGACCTAACAATAATAATGTAAGGGCACAATAATAACAATATGGGTGTTACAGGGGTACAACAATAACAATAAGGGGGTTAAAATATCAACAATAAGGGACTATACTAGTAACATAAGGACCTAACATTGTTAGTGGTAACAAATTGCAGTTTATATGATATAGTTACCTTCTGCTGAATGGGATAAATGAGGACTACACCAGCTCCCAATCTCTCTCTTGATGAGGATCCACCAAAGTACAATTTCCAGAGCTACCCTCCTTCTAAATGTTGCTCATTTTCACCTTGAAAGTGTTGTTTTTCACATATTTTAGGCTGGAAATCATTATCATTAGTAGCAAGGTGAAAAATTGATGACCCCAATTCCTTTTCTTCAGCATATATGGGATGGTTTGATGGATTGTGTTGATCACTAATGATGTAAGCCATTTGGGTTTCCCTATATAGCCTTATGAATTCCCCTCCAAACACTGGAAAAGTGGCATATGACATGTCCATCTAAAGGGTACCTCCCAATTTCTTAGACCAAGATCTGGAAAGTAACATCCCAAATATAGAATGAATTTCAGCAACCACAATGTCCATGACTAAGCTCTTCATAGGTAGTTGGGTAAGGGAAACAACCAAGTCCTTAATTACTCCTAGAAACTTGAATATTTTGGAGTCAAAGGTGTAGAGGTCATGGTGCTGCTTGGTTATAGCTAAACCAATTCATCCATCACTTTCTTTGGAATGAGATTGTGGGAAGCTCCAGAATCTAATAGACAATTATGCAGCAATTTGTCATGTATATTGAGTGATAGGTAGAAATGTGGTGATTTATCATCATTTTGGTCTTGGACATAACAACCTAGATAAATAGTGGGCTTCTCATACTCAAGGTTGACTGAATCACGAGCGAGAGGAGGTTGTAGCAGACTTTTAAAAGACTCTTTGTATGCTGGATTTTTCAATAATTCCAGGAGTGGGACTGGAATTTTGATTTTATTCAATTCGTATTTGAAACAGAAATAAATTGGGACTAATTCCTTATTTTTTGCAGTAATTTTAACAATTGGGGCATATTTTTGAGGTGGAGGAACCTCATTTACCTTAGCCTTCTGTTTAGTAGCTTGTTTATCCGAATCTGACTTTTTTTGAGGCTGTTGAACAGGACCTTTGGACCTCAAAGGGTAATTTTTGTTTTTAAATTCTTGTTGTTTTTAATCATTTTGTGCATAAATTTGAGCATTCAAATCATCTGAAAACAAAAAAATCCTTGATTCATCTCCATATTCTTGCAATGTCAAACATGTTTACTGTGAATTTTCTCCCACGAGGTTTATTTCCTTGTTGTTCTTCTTCGGTGAAATTATTCAAAGGTGACTGAACATTTTTATCATCAACATTCCTCCTTGGGCATTGTAGGATTTTTTGAGGCTAAAAAGGCCTCCTGAAGAGAGCCTGGTTTCTATTAGCTTCATTTTGAATGGCTCTAGTAGTTAGTTTATTTTCTACCTCTAATTTTGACATCTTAGAGGAAAGTTCCTTGATCAAATTGGACATTTGATCGATCTTTTCCTCGGCTGAAAGAGACTTAGAAGAAGAAGGTTTTTCTTCTTTCATCTTCTTTTTGTCTTTTGCTGCCTTTTCTTCCTCCATTTTTAATTTATTAGAAGCCATGAGATTAGACTGCACTCCAATTGCAGCCTCTTGCATACTTGTCAATGTTTGTGATTTTTCAACCCTCAACCATAAAGCAAACTCAGAATCTAAAGCATTTGCAAATTTAATCATAGCTATAGTCTCAATAGGTTTAATTTCTTCAGGAATTTTCTGATAAATCTTATTAAAGCTCTTATTAAAATCAGCTAATGACTCATCTTCCTTCTTCTTCAGAGTTCCAAATTCTGTAAGATAATAGACATATTATTTCCTATCACACCAATGCTTCACAAATATCTCTTCTAATTCATCAATTCTTGTTATTGAATTTGGAGCCAAACTTCTAAACCATTTACGAGCTTCACCATCCAAGCTCTGAACAAAGAGTCTTGACCAGATATCTTCGTGTTCAATATTCTTATTGTTAGCGTAACTATAGAAAGGCACTAAATGTTCCTCAACAGAAACTCCTTCTCCCTCCCTAGTGTATTTTGAAAGATATTTCAAGTAATCTCCTTGGGGAAGTGGATGCAAGGGTTGAGGGAGAAAAAGTAGTGCATATCTTGCAGCCATTATCTGTTGCATCCTTGTAAGGGTAGGTTGAGCCATATTTTGTTGATGTATAGTTGATGTAGCTGTTTAGGAAATGGGAGGTACAATTGGTGAATTCTGATTCTGATTTAGGACAATAGAAAATTGGAGATTTTGAGCTGATCTTTCAGGCTTTGGAACTGAAAAGAGTGGCTTTTCAAAAGGATTTATAAAGGATGTCTTGACTTCTCTGTTAGAAGAAGAATCATAATCTAAAGTTGTCTCTTAAGTGGATGGAGTTAATTCAGCTTTATTTTTCTGAGCAAGGAAATCAGATAAGTTAAAATTAAGGCCTTCAGTACTGTCTTTTCTAGTGGATGAGAAGAAGGTGACCGAATAGCTAGATTTGGAGAAAAAGGAAAATATTCTTGTTGAGGGGTGATAAGGGACTAGTATTCTAGATGAGTTTGAAGGAAATTTAAAATAGTCTTGAATTCTTCTTCAGTAAAAACATCCCTATCAAGAAAAGGAGAAATAGCCAATACATGTTGTAATTCTGCTTCTGATTTCTTATCAACACTTTGAAATTCGGTTTCTTCCGTTTTTACTAGAATAGTACTTATTTCAGATTTACTAGGTGATGAGTGAGAAAAAATTTAAATTAAGCCTAGGTTAACAACATCCACTTTATTTTCTAGGGGAGTAGCTTCAACTTGAGATTTTTCTGCATAATTTTGAAACTAAAACCTCTTTTGATTTTAAAGTAGATGAAGGTACCTTTTGCCTTGGAACGTACTTTTTGTGTACCTTATTCATTGAATGAGATGTGGCTTCAACTGATCTCTGTTTTCCTTTAGCATCTTTGATGATTTTCTCTGGGTCAGAAATTCGATTCACAGTTGGAGATCTTTGATTCCTCCTTGTAGAAGGAGGTCTTGAAACCCCTCTTCCTCTTTGTGGAGTTTCCAAGTGAAAAAATTTGCAATCTTCTTCAGGTCACCAATTCTTGTTCACCATCAAGAAATGATTATCATCATTTCATAACAATAGACTCAAGAGAATACTTCGTTACAAGGCCTTCGTCTCCCAGCAAATGCACCAAAAGATGTTGGCGCTGGAATCAGCACTTGGACTACAACAAGCGCCTGACCAGAAACATCCTAAACTCTAAGTAAATTTAATGATTTGTTTTATGATATTGGTAGGCGGTATAAACTCTAATTAACTGAAAAGATATTTCAGTCAAATCCACAGTTCTACTAATGAGGGTATTTGTAACTTGATGTGGTAGCAGAGTGTAATTTTATAGCCTATGAGGAGTGGAAACTTTGAGATGAGAGAGGAAATAGTAGGTCTGTAAAACATAAATCTATTGCATTTGGTAGAAATTGAAAAAAGTGGCAGTTTGACAATATTCCATTAAGAGAAAGCTATTTCTATTCTAACGAGATCCTCATTGAAATATCATGAAGAATAACTATCATGAGTGATGCTCTTCCACTGTTATAACTTATATTTTACCAGGAATGCTCACTGTGTGAGACTAACAAAAACTGGTAAAACACATAACATGTTTTAGAGACTGATGAGAACTCATAACAACATAATGGTTTGCTGTTGAGATTGCAACAATATGATGAGCTTAGTGGAAAGGAGGCACCTTCACTAAGTGGGCCCGCGGGCTATTTTTGCCGCAAAGTCTATTTTTAGACTATGTCTATTTTTAGACATATGGATCATGTTCTATGAGTTGCAGGATGATATTTGTGGATGGTTGGTCAAGTCGGAAAAAATATATGGACATCTATTTTTAGACATACTGGGCGGAATCTATTTTTAGATTGCCAGTCTAAAAATAGATATGTCGAATATTATTAGCTCTTAATAATATTTGGGCTCTAAACATTATCTTATTCTCTTGGAGCACTTCTGTTAAGTGCACAGATGTGACACATGTAGCTGACAGAAGGAATTACGCTATTCCTGAGGGTTATGTGGAGCTATTGCATGGATACTTCAGTTAGAACTCATGTGATAGAGTTTGGTGGAGTTGATTGAGGAAGTTAGTGGAGTTGTATTCAGTTTAACTAATCTAAACATAGTTGAGCTATTTGTATTCATTTTAACTAAATTATACAATTAGTGAGAGTGGTGTGAATTAATTATTAATTAATTCACTAATTATAAACTCATTAATCAACTAGCGAATGCATCAGTTAACTTTAGTGCATGGACAGTTTCAGTGGAGACCAGTGCAGAAATAGGTGAAAGAGCAGGTTAACTATCAGTTTTGACTATACAATTGCTATTTGCAACACACAGATAGGTGGAGTAGCCCATGAGGATTGCGCAGTTCAAGCCAGGTGGTTTATCTATTTAATGAAGCCGTCCCATAGCATTGAAAACGCAATAGAGGCTGGCTATCAACTGGAAAAATATTGGAGCATGTGTTTTGCTAGATCTAGCTTGATAGTGTGTAGCAATTGAGGGTGTGCATGAGAGCTTGTGAGGAGATTTTTGTACTATGATTGTTACATGATCTCCATGACATATAATATACAGATAGTTGGGGTTTTCAGCTTTAAGCTTTCTCATTAAATATTGTGTTCATATGTGTGATTGTTTGTGGTTTTAATGTGTGCATGCAATTGATTTTATTTCCGCATGTTAATGATCAGTGGTAGAAGAGATTCTGTATTATGCATGAAGCTAAAATAGTGTGTGATCAGGAGAATCTTGGTGAATAATATATCAGTTATTCAAATTTATACATGGTATCAGAGAGATATTGATCATTGGAGCAATTGAAAAACATTGAAGTGGTTGAGTTTTGTGCTGGTGGAATTTGAATTTGCAGTAGTGTTTTCTTGGTGTCGAAGTTGAGATGTCTTTCAACGGATTGTGATTGGAGTATGCCCTTGAGGGTAGCTTGAATTATATTGCATGGAAGGATAGGATGGAGGCGGTGCTAGATGACAATGGGTTGAAGGAGTTCATAGATGTTGAAGTCCCAAAGCCTACTTCTATTGATGCTACCGTACTTGACGCATGGCAAAAAAAGACAATAAAGTGTCGAAGGATTCTGTTGGAGGGCGTGAAGGATCACATAGTGTCCAGAATTCATGGTAAGGCTTCTCCATTCTTGTTGTGGAGAGCTTTGACAGATTTATTCCAAAGCAATAGCGACCAGAGGAAGTTGGTGCTCAAGGATAAACTCAGAAACATAAATATGGAGAAAAGCAACAGTATGCCCAAGTATCTCACGAAGTTCATCCAATGCAGGGATGAGCTGGGAAGTGTAGGGGTGACTGTTGATGATGAGTACATGGTGAGATTGGCTCTCCTGTGTGTTGTGGGTTGTTCCTATCGGGGACTCGTCGATGGTCGGGAGAAATTGCCGGGATGGGAGGGAGACTTTGGTCGGGTCTTGTGCAGAGAATAAGGTGAAGTACCAGGATGGATCTTCATCAAAGAACGATGAAGAAAGGTGCGCTTTGGCTGCCAAAGAAAAAGGGGAAGAGCAAAAGCTTCTCAATACGGTACACGAAGAGCAAGAAGCAGGACATGTCTAAGGTGAAGTGCTTTCACTGTCACCAACACGGAAATTACGCCACTAATTGTCCACAGAAGAAGAAAAATAAGCAGGCTGCTGGGACTGCAGCTGGAGAGGCCTTAGCCTCACAGTTTGAGCTGGATTTTTCACTGATCGCATGCTTGGTCTCAAGTATGACGGGATCAGTGTGGTTTCTTGACAGTGGTGCGTCTTTTCACATGACAGGAGATCGAGATTTGTTTACTAATTTGGATGAGAAAGATCTTGGAGTGCACATCGAGATGGGCGATGATGGTAGATACAGTGCGACTGGTATCGGTACCATTTCCTTTGAGAGGGAGTCTGGTAAACCCTTCGTATTGAAGGAAGTGATGCATGTTCCAGGATTGAAGAAGAATCTTATCTCTGTAGCGATGTTAGAAGACAAGGGATATGATGTTGTCTTTAGCGAGGGAAAGGCTTTCCTGCGCAGTAAGGCAACTGGTGAGACCCGGAGGATAGGGGTTCAAGTTAAGAACCTTTATCAATTGCAGGTAGATGGCTGCACAGCAATGGCAGGCAAGGCAGAAGGAGTGGTGAGCCGGGATGATGGCGAGTTGTGGCACCAGAGATTGGGCCACCTTCACCATGGAGCTTTGAAGATACTGCAACAGATTTCTACTGGGATTCCTAAAGGGTACTCTTGCGCAGTTAGATCAGTGCAAGGGATGTACCTTGGGAAAATTTGTGAAAGCCACCTTTCATAAGAAGGATAGTCGCGCCACGACAATCCTTGAGAGAATTCACACAGACGTGTGTGGACCTTTCTTAGTAGCTTCGACAGCAAAGCACGGGTATTATGTGATCTTTGTTGATGATTTTTCTCGGAAGTGTTGGATCTTCTTCATGCAGAAGAAGAGAGAGACATACTCAAAGTTCTATGAGTTTAAGGCACTGGTTGAGAAAGAATCGGGGAAGCAGGTGAAGGCTCTAAGGAGCGACAATGGTGGTGAATTCATCTCTGGCGAATTCAAGGATTTTTGCAGCACAGAAGGAATTCGAAGAGAGCTCATAGCACCTCATAACCCACAGCAGAACGGGGTTGTTGAGCGAAAGAACAGAACGATCGTGGGTGCTGCACGGGCGAGGTTGCATGATCAGGGCCTACCCATTCACTTGTGGGTGGAGGCATGCAATACTGTAGTATATGTGCAGAACCCTTGTCCTCACAAGATACTTGGCATGAGTACACCCGAGGAGGCGTTTTCTGGTAAGAGGCCTGATATTTCCCATTTGAGGATTTTTGGTTCACCTGTTTACATTCATGTGACGAAGGATGCCAGGAAGAAGCTAGAGCTGACCGCAGAGGTTGGGATATTTTTGGGGTTCACTGATACGCCCCACAACTATCTTGTGTATTTTCCAGACAGTCGTAAGACTGTTGTGCGACAGGATATCAAATTTCAGGAGGAGAAAGCCATGAAGTGTTTGCTTGAGAGGGAGCCACACTTGCATGCAGATGACGAGATATTAGTTCCTAAGGATGAGCCTCCGGATGTGAATCAACCACAAGAGGAGGTTGATGGAGTGGAAGAGACCACTCAAGCAGCGCCAACCATCAGAGGGTGGAAGCGCACTACAGAAGCTGAGCGACTGGCTCAAGATGCAGAGAAGGTTGTAGGAGCACCTACATCACAGCGCAGACAGAGGCAGTCACCTGACCGGTATACTGGATACATGGCTCTTATGAGAAAGTGTATCATGACGAGCCATCCTCTTTCGAGAGGCGCAAGGACCCCGCATGGGTAGATGCCATGGTGGAAGAGTATGATTCGATTGTCGGAAACAATGCATGGGAGATTGTCCCAAGGCCAGAAGGGAAATCGGTGGTAGGTTCGAGATGGATCTACAAAGTGAAGCAAGCAGCTGACGGGAGTGTGGAGAAGTACAAGGCAAGATTTTTTTCCCGAGGCTTCTCACAGATTGAGGGGATCGATTATGAGGAAACCTTTGCACTTGTCGCAAGGTATTCTTCCATACGGATGATTCTTGCTCTCTCAGCGCAGATGGGGTGGCACATTCATCAGATGGATGTGAAGACTGCGTTCCTCAATGGAGTCATTGAGGAGGAGGTGTACATGGAGCAGCCCGAAGGTTTTGAGATATTCAGCAGTGAGTTGCATGTGTGCAGGCTCAAGAGAGCGTTGTATGGGTTGAAACAAGCACCTCGTGCTTGGTACACACGGATAGACAGTTATTTCACCGAACTTGGATTCTCCAAGAGTGAGGCGGATCCTAACCTATACCAGATTGTGGTGGAGGGTAAGTTGCTGATCATTGTACTTTATGTAGATGATTTGATTTTGACAGGTGATGAGCTATTGATACACTCATGCAAGGATGATCTTGCAAAGGAGTTTGAGATGAAGGACTTGGGCCTCCTTCATTATTTCCTGGGATTGGAAATTTGGCAGCGCAGTGGTGGACTGTTTGTTTCTCAGGGTAAGTATGCCTGGGAGATACTAGAGAAGTTCAACATGCATGGCTGCAAGCCTATTGATACTCCTCTTTCTGGTGGTTGGAGGAAGGAGGATGCTAGTTCGACGGAGGTAGTGGATGCCACTGTTTATCGACAGTTGGTGGGGTCGCTTATGTATCTGGTCAATACACGACCCGACATATGCTATGCTGTTAACCATCTTTCACAAGCTATGGTTAATCCAACCAAGCTCTTCTGGAAGGCAGGCAAGCATGTAGTGATATATCTCAGAGGCACATCGAGATATGGATTGTGGTACAGACAGTCGGATGAGGTGAGGCTATGTGGCTTCACGGATGCAGATTGGGCAGGGAGCCCAACGGACAGAAAGAGCACATCTTGAGGGATTTTCAGTATCGGGTCAACAACTGTTTCTTGGTGCAGCAGGAAGCAGAGATCCGTGGCACTCAGTTCAACAGAGGCCGAGTATATGGCAGCGAGTTTGGTTGCATGCGAGGCTATATGGATGAGGAAGATCCTGGTCGGGTTGTTCGGTTCACACTTGGATCCTACTGTGATTTATTGTGATAATCAGAGTTGCATCAAAATCTCGGTTAATCCAGTATTTCATGATAGATCTAAACACATTGACATCCGGTATCATCATATCAGAGATTGTGTGCAGCGGAAGGTCATGTTACTTTCATACATTCCTACGGAGGATCGGGATGCTGATATCTTGACGAAGGCGCTCACCAGGAGAAAATTCAAATACCACAGGGGCAGGATAGGGGTTGCAGATAATCCTTATCTTTTTGAGAGGGAGTGTTGAGATTGCAACAAGATGATGAGCTTAGTGGAAAGGAGTCGCCTTCACTAAGTGGGCCCGCAGGCTATTTTTGGCGCAAAGTCTATTTTTAGACATATGGATCATGTTCTATGAGTTTCAGGATGCTATTTGTGGATGGTTGGTCAAGTTGGAAAAAATAGATGGACTTCTATTTTTAGACATACTGGGCGGAATCTATTTTTAGATTGCCAGTCTAAAATAGATATGTCGAATATTATTAGCTCTTAATAATATTTGGACTATAAACATTATCTTATTCTCTTGGAGCACTTCGGTTAAGTGCACAGATGTGGCACAGGAGCTGACAGAAGGAATTACGCTATTCCTAAGGGTTAAGTGGAGCTATTGCATGGATACTTCAGTTAGAACTCATGTGATAGATTTTGGTGGAGTTGATTGAGGAAGTTAGTGGAGTTGTATTCAGTTTAACTAATCTAAACATAGTTGAGCTATTTGTATTCAGTTTAACTAATTGATACAATTAGTGAGAGTGGTGTGAATTAATTATTAATTAATTCACTAATTATAAACTCATTAATCAACTAAAGAATGCATCAGTTAAATTCAGTGCATGGACAGTTTCAGTGGAGACCAGTGCAGAAATAGGTGAAAGAGCAGGTTAACTATCAGTTGTGACTATACTGTTGCTATTTGCAACACACAGATAGGTGGAGAAGCCCATGAGGATTGCACAGTTTAAGCTAGGTGGTTTATCTATTTAATTAAGCCATCCCATAGCATTGAAAATGCAATAGAGGCTGGCTATCAAGTGGCAAAATATTGGAGCATGTGTTTTGCTAGATCTAGCTTGATAGTGTGTAGCAATTGAGGGTGTGCATGAGAGCTTGTGAGGAGCTTTTGTACTATGATTGTTACATGATATCCATGACATATAATATATAGATAGTTGGGGTTTTCAGCTTTAAGCTTTCCCATTAAATACTGTGTTCATATGTGTGATTGTTTGTGGTTTTAATGTGTGCATGAAATTGATTTTATTTCCACATGTAATGATCAATGGTAGAAGAGATTTTGTATTATGCATGAAGCTAAAATAGTGTGTGATCAGGAGAATCTCGATGAATAATATATCAGTTATTCAAATTTCTACATTTACAAATTGTAATTGAAAGAAAGAAGATATGGAAACACAAGCAAAGTTGACAATACACACAAAAAATTGGCAATAAGTCCTCAGTAGTATCATTCCATTTCATTCAAAAAAAAATATTACAGATCATATGAGTCAAAAATTATAAAACCACCAACCTTTACTTCATATCATTTTGGAATATATATATATATATATATGATACTATCATCTCCACAAAAAAAGGTAAATATGTTTCAAAATTCATTACAACCTCGTGCAAGAGGTGATTTTATCCATAATCTTAAATACAAAGTGCTATATTAAAAACAAGGTAAAAATCATGAAGGAATCATGAAGGTTGTCACTTTGAAATGGTTGTATGAGCTGACAGCCTATTTGAATACCACTCTCCTATTATGGTGCAACCAATCTTCAGCAAAAAGTGTAAGAATAGTGGGAGTGACATGTGGTTGTCTCCTTTAAATGTAAAAAAACAAACCATGGTATTTTAGAGAATACGGAATATATGACACCTGAAAGCATCCATTGCAACTCAAAAACCCCTCCACTTCACCTGTTTAATGTCACCATCATGATTCAAACCAAAAAGTAGCCCATTTCCATCACATGCTAATATTTCAAAATAATTGCTACCTTCGCAAAAAAGGTAGCTATATCCGAAAAACATGGAACATTAACCCAAAAATTTTCTGCAAGGCAGCCATGTTCTTCATTCATCAAAGGTCCAGAATAGAAGAAAAAATTATCATGGCCTCTGCTTTAGTCACCCTTTTATCAAACCTCTTTCTCTGTGCTTAACTCTTTGATTGATTCTTCTTCTTCCATTCAATTTTGTCTGATGGGCTCTCTTCAATGTTGATAATTTCATCTCTTAATTTAGGATTTGCAATCAACTTGCTATTCAGCATGAGTTTATTTTTGGGTCTAGTATGAGGTCTCTTGGCATAGGGATTAGGGATGAACTTGGACCTCTTTCCTCCATGTATGAAATTAATAGACTCTGCCTCCTCATCTTCTGATTTTGTGTACTCGGGGTCATTGTTGTCTTCATAGGAGGTATAGGAGTGTATGTCATTTTAATTCCTCTTCTTGATCGAAGAACAAATGGAGGAAACTAATTTAGCCAAAGTAGGCTCTTCTTCTATGACAAGGTCTGAAATTTTATGTTTGCTTTTCTTGAGAGAAAGAAAAACATGTGAGAGAGTGGACTCTGTGAGAGAAGTACCACTACTTGGCTATACTTGATGAGATGACTTAGGAATATGGTTTGAAATTTTCATATCAGGGTTGACTTCCACTAGTGACAAAACAAGCTTAGGTCCAAGAAGTCCAAGGTTGAATTCCATTGGTTCTTCAGCCATGAAGAGCTTCTTCTTAGGCTAGCTCTGTGAAGAGGAGGTTATTTATTCTTTGTCCTTTGACGTAGCCTTCTTAGGATAATTTTCATTTTTCTGTTTCAATTTCTTCTTGTATTCATCCATGAAGGACCTTAGGGTTTGGGGTTCCCTAGGTGAGCTACTGATATGAACTTAATCAACTGGTGATACTTCTAGCATAGGAATAATATTTGCAGCCTTTCTACTTGAGCTTCTAGTTACTCTTTTGGCTGAGATAGAGGTAGGGTTAATTTGACAAAATATTGATGAATGTACAGAGTTAGATGGTGAAGTATTTGAAACAGGGGCAGTACTGGTTTTCCCATGGACGTCTTTTTTCTTTGGCCTCCCTACTCTCTCCTGGAATTTATGCTACCAAACCCTTCTTCTCTTAAAAAACTATCCCAAGTAATTTTCCTCTTTCTGAGATGATAGACAATTAATATTTTAATTAGCCCTCTGTGATAAAAATTGTGCAAGGAATAGTTTGGAATTTTATGTAGCGTGAGGGACATTTTGAGCAGAGATTTATACAGAAAATAAGGTAGGTTCATAGTTTTATCTCCTGATATGAGAAATGAATATTAACTGATAACAATGAACAGAAGAAAACGTCCCTTTGCATGTGATGTATATTTGGACTAAGGTAATAACATGCTGCCACTCAGCCTTAAAACAAGAAATGTGAGCAGTTGGATTCCACTTAATATTAGCATATTGGGGCTTAAGGTAAGAACTTACTTCTTCAAGAAGCGCTTTGCTTTTAAACCAATGTTCACCAGTTGTAGAAGTTTTGGTTGCACGGGCTATGATGACCTTAGAAATTTTGAATGTTTTGTTGCCTAACTTGACCTTTTCACCATCAAAAGTCTTGGGGAAAACCTGAGCTAGAGCCACGTTCTCCCTAGCAAATTTTTGCAGGAATTTATACCAGCCAGTGGATTTTAACTGTGATTTAGCCCTAGCATCCACAAATCTTGTATTAGCTGGCTCTGACCTATTGACATTTCCTCCTTTCCCCATTTTTTCCAACAGCTAAACTAATCACAAACATAACTGTTTAACTTTGGTTGCAATACTGTCCACAAAGCCTTGATTTTCCTGCTTTGAAAACTGAAACTGCTTGCTGGAGGAATGGTCTATGTTTACCTGTAGCCTATACAGAGGACTTAATTTGAGTGAACATTGAGATCTCTTCTCTAATTCCGCACCTGCAATTATGGCAAGGAGTAATGAAATATTTTGAAATAATTCAAAAAGAAGCGCGAAGTCATCCCACTAAGCTTCACACTCCACATTATCAATAAACATTAGATTCCTCGTACTACGATTTCTTCTTGTCTTAGGTGAAATAGCCACGGGTTAGCAGCCTAGGTAAATTAACCATTCATTAATAATAATCCCCTTAGATCGAACAATAATTAATATTAATTAAAAGAATAATTATATTCATAGCCTAGGGGTTTTCAATGATATTCAAATATGAATGGTCCCTGCCTTTAAACATTCTCTGCTTCTCCTATATGCTTAATGAACAACTGTATTTACCTTTGAATTGAGATAACCAAAATCTCAGTGAAATAGTTGCGCTTTTCACTGTGTGAAATATATAACTTTCAATTATGAGAAATAGCTGCCCTTTATTACATTACTGTTTTGACAATGAAATGACAACAAAGGTAGCTATTATTCCATACAAGGTGACTGCAAATTTATTACCCGAACGACGACTAACCTTCGACACTAGCATAAGCCAAAATAGTGATTATAACTTATTTTATTACTCTAAAACACTAAAAACACCTATTCACTTAAAAGTACCTTGATTTTGTGACTCTTTTTTACCTTTATTTGAAACGACTCAAACTTGGACATGGACTAGGACATTAGAAAAAAAATTGAAAACAGTGACACAATGGTGATTACACCATTAACATTTTTATTTCTAACACCATTAAATCAAATTTCTATTCTAAAATGGAATTCAAATTCTTCTATGATATCTCAAGAATTAAAATCAATTCACACTCTTCACCAATTTGAAAATCATATTTGAAATTCAAGCTCACACCTCTAATCAAATGAAAATCACTCTAAAACGACCTGAACAATGAAAAACCCAAATACAATTCAAACTCACACTTTACTTAATGAGAATGGAAATGACACTTCTAGCACTAAAACTAGACCACCGATAACAGTGCTTTCCCTATGAAGTAGTAACTCAAACCTAAGTAACTTGATTCTAAATGTGAAACACTGCTACTCTAGAAATGCAGTTATACAACTCCAAGAATGAACTACCAACACTTATTTCAAACTTGCACTAAGGATTCTAGGCCGGATTTTAAACACACTCACGCCATGAATGATTTGGCTTTCAAAGCATACTCATTGTTCAATGACTGAGATTACATAGGCTCGAAAATTAATTCTCACATATAAATACTTCTAAATCTGAATGTAATTCACAAGAAAACAGATGTTTTACATGTGGTTTGTAACTACAGTCACGCCCTTACGAAATACCCTGGAATTATGTATGAACTTCACACTTTTTATGACCACCAAATTCACTGTTGATAATTTCCAACATGCACAGGAAATTCACACCATTAAACCATTTTTTCTAATACATGCACCTGATCATTCAATCTGATTATGCCTATCAATACTTCCATACATTCTGTGCCTTATAAAATAGAGTAATGTTCTATGAAAACACAAGATGCAATGATTATCATTAATTCAAAAACTGAAATAACACGATGCAAACATAATAAAAATATTAAATGATTCAAATCACATACTGCCTAACCATTTTATTAAATTCACAGTTCTATAATGAAAACACAATGTAATTCACATCTACCTGCAAAAAAGATCTAAGTCCTAGGATGTGGTGGGCCCTTGCCACACCTGGGAAGGTTAAAAATTACAACAGGAAGAAGGTATTAACACATTCATGCTAGAAATGCATTGTAATTGTACTCACAATGACTCGAATTAACACATGCTCGTGTTGTGACACTGGAATAGAAGTTTTCAATTGAAATAAAAAGGTGTTACAACAGATCAAAGCTTACATTAAACACTGATAATTTCCAATGCTAATCTCCCCCTACGCTTTTTACAATGTTTGCCTTTATAGGCAGCAATCTCATACATAAAATAGCAATGGATCTCTTTACATGGAAAACTCAGAAAACTAAAAATAATCTTAGAATTCCCAATTTGATTTCCATAACAATATTGCTCTTCTTGCCATAACTACTCCCAACTGAGCACTAACATTAGGATTTTTTGGCTTAATGTTAATCTTGGAACATTTCCAACTACATTTAACCCAAAAATCCAAAACAGGGTTGTTTGGGAGATTTTTGTAAATCTGGAATTTTCGAAATTGTATACAAATTGGCCCCAAAGAACCCTGAATATCTCCCAAACCGTAAGGAATTATAGAAAAATATTTTAGGTGTAATAAATATACTATACTAGTACTAAAACCCATGTTTCATAATTTCTCCATTAACCTTAAGCTGCATGGAAATCGATGTGGAAGTTGGCAGTTTAAAATTTATTGTAGATTTGGAAAAATTGGTTAATTTCCTTCTAGAGACTGACATGAGTGAGCTGGGTGGAATCCAAGTTATGGATAGGTATTATAACACTATTTTTGACAATAAACTCTCTCATTTTCTCTAGAAGCATGCCAAAAGTGTCAAAGCCCTAAATTAAGCATTTTCGCACTCAACTTGCTTGTGAAAGATTTCGGCAATGGAACCTTGTGATAAATGTACTCAAAAAAGCCGTCATCAGTAAAATAATATCATAATAATATTTAATTATATAGAAGTGAAGAAAACTAGTGATAATCAACCATAGAGTGTATTTGACAGCAAATTATAGAATTAGGGTACGGAATGGGCTAAAAACCTAAGGTTTTAGGGCATGAATGGTGATATTGCATGAAGAAAACATGGGCATATTTGAGGCCCAACATGTATATCAGCTACCCTTATATTCAATTTTTGTAATTCATCAATATTCTCCACCACTGAACCCTTTTTTTTTAGATTTATCAATTGGCTAAAGAAGGTGTTTGTCTTTGTATCCTCATAATGTGTTATCATTTCCTCCATAAAAATTGACCAAGTGACAATTTTTTATGGGATCAAAGCCATTGATACCATAATAATGTATTTTTTTCTAAATATTATGTTTCAATGCGTACCTTTTGTGTGCTTTTCACATTATTGAGATCTAAATATTGTTCCATCTGTAGTATCCATGTTACGGGATCCTTGCCATCAAACTTCCTCATATCGATCTTTGGAATATGTTGGGTCTTAAATCCAACATTAGAGTTTATGAAATCATGATTAAAATTTATTTTTTTCTCATCATGTGTTTCCTTTACTATCTATTTGCCGTTAGGAATCATTTCTCTTATCAACTTTGTCAAACCTTCCATGTCTGCTTTTAGATCATTCTTCATGTCTTCCATTTTTTATTCCATTTCTTCCATTCCATTCTTCAAACCATCCATCTTAGCTTCCATGCATTTCTTCAAACCTTCCATCTTAGCTTCCACACCTTTCTTTAAAACTTCCATTTCATTTTTTTTTCTCTTTGCGAGAGAGAAAATTGTTGCACTTGCTCTAGTAATTTTGATATATCATGTTTCACTTCTCCCTCTTCATGAATCGTAGTAGAGACTTATGAGGGCTTAATGGGTGTTGAATTATTATTAGGGGGGATTTTAGAACCCAATACTGATATTTGTGCTTCAATATTCCCTTGGAATCACTTGAAACTGATTTTTCAAACAAGACTTATGTAATTTGAAAAAAAAAAATACACACCTTTGTCTTTCTTTTGAGGAGCTCGACATTGAAATTTATGTATCTCTGTAAATTCAGATCCTTGAGATTTAAACTTTAGTCCTGTAATAGCCCTATGATTCTTATTTCCAATTCCATAGGTCTGACGTGATTTGGATTCTTCAAGACAAATTTATTCCCAATATCCCACAATGACCTAATTATGGATTGGTTCAATAGAGAGAACTTGTATGGTGTTCCACGTGTCATTGTTTCCTCCTTCAGCTCTGGAATTGATGCACAGAAAACTACATTTTGTGTTATTTCGACCACTTATTACAGAATTCCAATCTGATGCTCAGAGAGAGAGTTATGACGATTTTCCCAAGGTCACCTCTTTGAGATGAAAATTGTGACCCTGATGTTATCACTCGGATTGAACCTCTGGCTGAGAAAGGCAATTCCAAGGTAACTTCAAATCACGCTTAGCCAAGTAGCTAGCCCTACTAGGCCAGGAGAGGACTCTATCTATATGAATCACAGTCATAATGACTAAGGAAAGAAGATATTAGGCTAGGTATAGTAGCTCAGATTTTTGGTTTTGATTGTGTAGGGTTTTGTTGGATCAGGAGGAGTCAAACAGTTAAGGAAAGTAAATTAGTTCAAGATTTGCAGGGCGTTCTATGGGGCAAGATAGGTATGATTTTTAGCACTTTGTGATTTCAATGGTGGGATTATCAATACAGGTGAGGAGCTAGAAAGAGCATGGTAAATTCATGGTTTCTTTCTAAACTGAAGAAATTACAAATTGTGGATATTTACCCAAAACAGAGCATAGAAATTATGGATTTTGTTCATCTAACTTGTAAAAATTCACTTAATAGAAATTAAGAGATGGATGAAACACATAAAAAATTCTAACATATGAGAATAAAAGAAGAAACTGAAACTAAACACAATACCACATGGATCCCATAAAAATAGCTGCAAATTTGAGTAATGTCCAGGCCAAAACTGATAGAAAACTATGTCCTTGAGATGCCAAACCTCCAAGTGAGTCAAACCTCTACAAATGACTGAGAAAATACATGATATAGACCTAAAAACCACTCTTCCTAGCCTTAGGGAGTCGAATCCATGAGATAGGGATCTGTTTCACCTACTCCCAAACAAGAAACTGAAGTCTAGGAAGACCCAACAATTTGCCTCTAAAAGAGAGGAAACTAATTCATTTGACCTCTAGAGGACTTATCTAATGTATCTACCCTAGATAATAATAAAAACATGAAATTTACATTTATCTTGAACTTTTACATTAGTAATTTCTCATTTCCCAAGGTAAAAATTCAAACTCGAGTGAAAATCAAAAAATTGCTGAAGACTATGAAAATTGCAATTTTCCTAGCAAACACGCAGCGCCATGACAAGAAAAATAGCATCTTTTGCAAGAAATTTTTGGAGGCCTTCGCATTGTCCCAATCAGCTACATGATAGCTCATTGGAAATATCTCTGAGTCTAGTTTCCAAATATGCCTCCATTTTCCAAAATTATGCTCATTTTCCTTGTCAAAAAGTGAATCTCCCAAGATTCGTAAACGTGCAGCGCCTAGGTCAAAAAGGAGGCAGAAACATGAAAATTTGGTGGTTTTTTTCACTTTTGAGGGACCAGTTCTCCTCCAAATTTTCTAAAACTTGCTAGGGTTGATGTCTTAATCATTATGAACATGATTGTGGTGGCCATTTTTCATTTGGAACCCATGGCATTGTGCATTTGGAAAAAAATTTGTGTGCCAAAATTGCTCAAAAGACCAAAAATGCACTAAAGTGCCAAGTGTGCCAAAATTTTCCAAAATGTGTGAGGTTACTTTCTGATCAAGGGCTTGAGGCATGAAGATATACCTCATCAAGTATGTCTAACCTCTCCTTCTCCTTTTTCTCGGTCAAAGCTTGAATTTTTGCATGGGTTCTTTTGAGCTTAGCCCTTGCAATTTTGTTTCTCATGGCATAATGCTTTGCCATTTTCATGTGAATATGATTTTCCTTTTTGGACTTTTATAGAAAAATCTCCATATAAAAATTGGCTCTATCAATCCATGACTCTCTATCCCTATTAATCTCTATGGCAAGCAGCTCACTTAGAGTGAGTTGCTCTACCAACTCATCTTCTTTCTATCTCTCAAGGGCTAGGGCTCTTTTCAGCCCTATAGTCTTTGGTTTCCATCTTGGAGGCTGATCTTCCTCATCACCAATATCACCAAATTTGTCCAAGGTTTCCTCCAACAAGGCCTTGGCCTTTTCTGCCTCTCTTTTTGCTTTGATGGCCCTGACCTCATCAATGATTTTATTGGTTTTCAACAGTTGATTTTCTTGCTCAAGAAAATAAATCACATATTGTGCTCTGTCAAGGTTAGCTTGAAGTTCACTAATATTTTCCTCTTTGCCTCTGATTAATGCACTAGTGATTATATCCTCATCCTCCTCATAAAGTTCAATCAGTTGAAACTCCTTCTCTGTTTCATGTTTATCCTTCTACTCCTCATTGATTGGCTCTTTAGCCTTTTCCTTGCCCTCGTCTACCTATTTTATTGATGAAGAAGGCATGGCTGCTTTCACTGCAAGTGAAGCAAACACATGCATGTGGCCTCTCTCATAGGTCTTAGGAAATGGCTCAATATCAGCCACATTAGCCGAAGTTTCCTCAATGTCCTTTTCACTGCTTGATGCCTCAGTATCATGATGTGATGATGGTGAAGGGTTACGGAAAGGTGAAGAGGTAGGATCAACATGACGTGAGTGGATTTGACTAGGTGATTATGTATGAGCAGCAGGCTGAGATGGATAAGTGGATATGGGAGGATGAGATGATGAAGGGATGCTCTTCTCATGATGACTAGGTGGGGTAGTAAAAACTTCATTTGCAATTAATGTGTCCCATGGGACGTTCTTCTACTCAAGCTTATGCATGACTATCATCTTGATGAGGGAATGGTGAAAACTACTTTGCATTTGATGATTATAATCCCTCTTTTGTACAATGTATGCCATTTTGTCAATGCTGCGGGAGAGATAGTAAGGTATGTGAAGAATTCTAACTGTAGTGAATTGCATGAGGAGTCGGATATGATATGAGTAGAGTCAAGAAAACCTCCCCTCACAGGTAAAGTATTTCATGATTTTCTTCATCATAGGGATATACCGGTCAAGGAGATGAGAGAGAGGGAAAATGGAATTCTTGTCATCCTTGTATCTAGGTTTGAGATATGGTTCATAATAGCTCAGATCAAGGTTTCCTTGTTTAAACGATTTCTCTCCCACATTAGGGATCACTATAGCAGCTGAAATGGCATTAGTGGACATGGTAAAAGTGACCCAAGCAATAGTGACCTACCTATCATGAAGATTTATGATGAAAAACCTTGTCAATATAGGGTGAAATTAAATTTGTTGCACTTTCTCACAAAACTCAAACCAACCAACATGCTTAAAACATGACACGATGAGAGGGAAGCCATGAGCTTCTTGGTGTTTATTGGTTCATATATGTTAATTTTCCCTCCTTTGTGGTCACTTCTCCTTGGTATTTGTTCCTCACTGACACCTCTATCCTCCTCTTCAGACATTTTGAATTTGAAGGCTTGGGAAACCCTAGGGTAAATGGAATGAGATGAAGGGAGTGAGAGATGAGATGACTAGCATAGGAAAATGGAGGGAATGAGTGTAAATAGAAACCTAGGTCTGAAAAACCCTAGGATTTAAAATTGTATGACCAATATATGTTTTAGGGATATGAATAGGGATATGGTGCATGAAAAATGGAAATGAAATGGAAACTAGGGTTTCATAGGAAACAAACACTTCAAATATTTAATGGAACACAAAATATATTAAAGGCAAGGTGATTTAGTGTGCACTTATTTTTTTAAAGCTCCTTGGAGAAGTTTGTGAAGAGGTTTGAGCTTGATGGAGGTGTTACAATTCTTCAAAACCCTCACTGTGTAAACATGCAGCGCCGCTAGGAAAATGCACAACACCACTCTAAGAATGCATAGCACCAGTGTAATTTCTCTGTTTTTTTAGGAAAATTTGTAGTGCCTCTATGCAAATGTGCAGTGCCCTCTTCCAAACACGCAGCGCCATTCCTGAATGCGCAGCTCCACTGCAACACCTTTTTGCAGACCACATTTGGAGGCCTTCTCGGTGTCCAAATTAGGCCTAGGATAGCTTGTTGGAAATATTATCCTGTCTAATTTCCAAATATACCTTTTTGTTTCTATTTATATTTCATTTTCCTTGTCAAATTTGATTTTCCCAAGACTGGTCATAAAGTGCTGAATGAGGGTGCATAAATATAGAGTTCTAGTGCAAGCAACTTTTGGAGGCCTTCCTCAACTCCAAATTGAGCTCATGATAGCTCATGAAAAATCTCTTCCATTCTAGTTATCATTTGACTCATCAAGAAATTAATTTGGACACTCCAACTATGAGAAAAATTGATTTTCCAAGGTCACTCTAGAAGTGTGTCAAACCTCTTGTAGCACCTGTATTTTTGACATTTCTCCCAAACAACATTACCTGTAAAAAAAATGAAGGAGGTTTTTCTTTATTGACCTATGAGGGACAAAAAAATCTCTCACGTTTGTTAATTTCATCTCTTTTTTGTCAAAAACATAGTTTGAAGCGTAATTGGCCCTATGAGTGGCAAATGGCTTGATTCTTGGAATGATTTCTTAAAAAATGATGGAGACATGATCTTATGAGTTGGAATGGCCTCATTCTCACTGAAATGACCTACCTTATGGATCTTCTACTCATATGCTTCTTTTTCACAGCAAACCCTAGCTCAGTGGGAGAGGAAATTAGGGTTTAATGCTTGTGAACAATGATGACTTGGGCACCCTTAGGAAAAGACAACTCCCTTTGAAATTTGATGTGCTGGCATGTGGATTTCTGAGTTGGAAACCTTTGAGAGACTGAATAATTATTACATTTGAAATGACTGAAGAAAAACATGGGTTTATTTTGGGTCACCTTTGCACCTTCTGCTACCCTTTTATTGAAAATGAGACAATGCAATGATTTTACCTAATGAAACCCTAGTGACCTAATGGGAAATGAAAGAAACTGACTCAATGAGTGATTTTGACTAAAATTGAAATGAGAGCAGGCTTGTTTTCAGCATGATGAAGACATGGAAGAGGGTCAGCAGGCATATACTTGTGAAGGAAAATGGGACACTTGACAAGGACAACCACCAGTGGAACAATTTTATATCAAGACCTAGTGGAATGATTAAAAATACTTTAGAGTGGGACATCTAATATGCACGTGCAAAATGTGTTTTGATCCCTGGTGGAAGTATGAAAATATTGACACTAACACCTACAAAAACCCTATCTTTCACAGATCATATCTCTGAAAATATTGCGAAGCAAGATCTAAAATTTTTACACGAACTTCCTCAGGCTTTCATCGCAAATGGTTTTTTTTTTATCGTATGAGCCTTTGTAGAAAAAAAATGTTATAGCGAAAATTCCATGATGACCTGTTTGAAGCAGTGAAACCCTAGAATCCAAAGCTCTAATACCAAATGTTATGAAACCAGATCCCAAAATAGAAGAAAGAGAGAGATCAACGCGTTAAAAATCAACCACTTCAAGGGGGAAACCTGCTTTACACTACATAAATGAAATTTTTTTGGATGATACAAATGAAAAAACATCCTTTCTATATATAGGAGTCCATGGGGTCACATTATAATCCTAGCTGACATAACAAGGATAATGTAAGGGTGCAACAATAATAACAATATGGGGGCTAGAGGGGTGTTGGCTCGAGGGGTCCTGACCCAGGTTCGGAGGTTAAGTTTTTCCAACAAACCCCTATACTACTAGCCCTTTTGGCAGTGACTTGCTTGCGCAGGCCAAAGTCTCACCCGAAGCAGTATGGGAGGGTGTTGGAACTAGGTTTCCGCACCTTGGGAGAGAGCAAGTAAGTCAAGCTGGCCCGCAACTATTAGATCTATACAGCCAGAGGTCATTCGTAGAAGTTTCAATAAACAACCAGAATATAGTTTATCAGATCTAAACAACAATATCACATCCACGTGCCTACTATCATCTATAATCACAGAACAATATATTTGCAGTGGATTAATATATCACAGGTAGATTTACCATAACACAGATATTTCGCAGCTTACTAACAGATACATCATCATATAACTCAAGTTTGCATCAACCATAACCGTACAGATCCAGATAACATCAGATATCCAAAATACTTCCACACATCTATATCATTACCCAACAATCCTCTTACATTCCCAAAATTACTACCTGCGCACACAGCCAGCAGGAGTCCTAACCCAAACAACCCTACCACAGATCTAACAGTTTTTACTTTGCATCAATCTCTATTCATTCCTGCCTATGACTCAAAAAAGGTTCATCTATTTGTAGCGATTTAGCCTACGCATCCAATGGTCCGAAAACCATGGTTTGTGTCTAATCAATTTTGTGTTCCTAAATTGATATCATAAATTATCAACCAGGGCTAGTAAATTGTTGAAATGAAGTGCACCATATCTACCTAGGTATCTTCTTCCTACTTCGTTGTGCTTAGTGTTTTTCTAGTGTTTTTGGTTTTGTGGTTTTATGTTAAGGGAAAAAGAACTAAATTACTGGTAAATAGAAGTTACTGATCACACTAAAACAGAATAAAATCTACTCTAAACTATGAATGGTACCAAAAACAGAGAATGTTAGTCCACAGATTGTAAAGCTACTAAGAAAAAAAATAACTCATAACATTAAACTTATTCCAATTCATTTCATTAGAGGTATATTGGAACAAATTGAGAAAATGATTAGTTTTGGTGTAATGAGGTTCTATTTAAAACATCATAGAGAAATCTTGTTCATTGTTAGAAATCTGTTGGAACATTTTGAGAAAAAGATCATTTGTAACATAGTAAAGAATCCTATGCTAAAATAACTTATGACACTAAAATTAACTCAATATGCAACTCACAATGTTACTATTAAGCCTTATTCAAGGATTAGAGATTTCTTGGAACAACTTGGGAAAAAGACTTGTTTGTAAAATCATGAGAATCTCTTACATAATTACAGAACAGTCAAAAACTCAGAATAATATAACTAATTCTTGTTCTTATAATAGTGATGTGTTAGAATAATTTGAGAACAATAGCATCTTATAAAATAATGAGGGTATTTTGAATCTAATTAACAGGACTAAAATGAAATTAACTAACAAGACTGAAATATAATGAACAGAACTGAACTAAAATGCAATTAACTCAAAGTACTACAGCTAGATCTCATTCATGTATTAGTGATATATTGGAACAGCTCATGAGAACAAGATTCACTGTAATATTCAATGTAATTAAATGACATAAAACATGATGCAAGAGGATAAACTCAGAAAACTACCTAAGTTAAGAACAAAACAAAGTTAAAGGTCACTTATGTAGAAAATATGCAAAAGCCTTTTCGGATAGTAGGGGCCCTCTACCATCAGATTGGCACATGAATCCTTAACTCCTTATAGTTGCTTCAGATCATGCATCAAAGTTATACTTATTTTATTAAAAGAAAATGCTTCACAAACAGAGTATCACAGTCTTTGAAAACTAACAATAAAACATCAACTAACTTTTTCTCAGTTCACCGAGTTATTTGTATAAGAAAATACATAACTGACACTGAGTAGAAATAGGCATAGGTGTCTTTTATAATTAAAGTCAAACTAAAACTCCTGTTGAGGACTCGTATTCTACTGAAGACACCTCAAGAGTCCTTTTACTTGTAGAAGTCTGCTTCTTGGTTTTGGCTTTATCCACGTGCATAACCACTTCCAAATTTTTTCTCAGCCCTCGCGGAGGACAAGGAATGATGTAGGCGATTTTTGGAGTCTAACCATATACGTCTTTCCCTCAGACCCCAAAACCCCTCCGTTAGACTAAGCAATACAAAATTATACAAGATTCGCATCTGTTAAGGGACCTTGTTCCAAAAATCCCCCAACACAATATTGTGAATCGTCCCGAGTCACGGTGGTCGTGGGTCCTCCATATTCGCCTGAAGCTGCGTGATGGCCTCAATTAGTGGAGGAAGAACCCCTTCGCTTTGCATAGTAGCAGTATAAGCTATCTATACCAACTTTTGTGATTTTTGGCCTTCTATAGTGACCACGACACTCTCCAATGTCTCGATCAATTGTTTCACTGCAACATCGACATCATGGGATAGCTTGAGGGCCTTGTCCACCCATGGTTTGAGGTGATCGCTCAGCATTTGATTCCCTTTTTGAAGGGCTTCTATGTCATCTTTTAGGGCCTGGCTGGAGCACAGTCAAGTCAAGCGCTAGGCCAAGACCAATGTAGTCAAGGTAGCCTCCATTTGATCGAACTCCTCTTCCTTCTGGCGTAGCATTTGAGTAAGTTCTCGCAGGAGGGGATCATGTTGTGCCTTGGTCCATAGTTGCGTCACTGTATCTAATAATAGGGTGCCCTGAGAAATTTGGCCTATGATTACATTCGTGGCATCTGTAAGTAGCGCAACCCACAAGGTCTTGACCTTCTAAGGTGTTTATGGCTACAGCTTGGCCTGTAATTCAGTGATTTTCTGTTCCACTTGAGCTTTAACAACCTGGACCTCTATCTTGGAGGCTCTCAAGGCTGAGACTAACCCTTCAGTCTTGGCCTGGGGGTAGCTATGGCGGGTATTCCGCCTGTAATATCGGTGCAAAGTCGGCCAATTAAATGCTCCAGCTTCATGTGTGTAGCCTGTACCCTGGTTACCTCAGCTGTCTAGTCGATAATGTTCTGCTCCACTATGCAGAGCCGCTGGTTGGCCTGATCATTCCTGTGGTGTATTTCTTGAAATAGTGAGCTATGTAAAGTCTGTAGTGAATCATGTGAAAATATCACCAAATCTAGCTGGACCTCTGCACAGGCCTGTACTCGTGTGCCGATGTCAGGTGGACTGACTATAAGGGCTACACTGGACAGTGGGTAGAGGTGGCTTGCTTCTGCAATAATGGTCATGCTACTTGTTGTGGGGTTCGAGCAGACCTGGACCACACTGGGTTTTAGTTTGTTTGTCTTCATTTGCAAGGCTCGAAACTTGGCCTTAAGCGCAGCGACCGCAACTTGTTGTTGTTTTTCCAAATTCAGCCACTTGTCCTCCATGGCCAAGGTAACTACTTCGGCAATTTTTTCCATGTCACCTTCCATGAGTGTAACTGTTTCATCGTGTCCTGTCCGCTGTGAGCGTTGCTTCTTCCATGGCCCCTTAGTGGCTGCACCTATTTGTTTGGTTCCTCTAGGGGAGTCAGCATCCCTCGACTCTTGGTCCACGGTACTAACGTGTGGCTGTGACCCCTTCTATGATGGTACTACCGCACCCTTCTTCGTGTTGTTATTTGGCTGCAAATCCTTCGGGGAACCTATGTTCCCTTCTTTCCCCGTGCAATTGTTTGATCCATCAATTCCTTTAGCTGTGTTGGTTTGGGGAACCTTCGCTCCTAAAGTGCCTACTGTACCGGGTCTGAACCCAGTCTGCAACTGCGAGGACCAAGTAGCGATTATGCGATCAATGTCCTTGACCGCAACCATATATGGGAGTGAGACCCAAAATTTATCACTGTGTGCTCTGATTTTGATGTGGTGTAAGGTGACCTGAAATGCCCTGATGGTTTGGTATTTGGCATACACTATGGGAGATAGGCATGGGCGGAAGTTGATGGCAGCTACCAAGCGGCCCTGAAACAGAACCCAAAAGACCTGACTGTCTTCGACACGCGGCACCTCCTTGGAATCCCATAAGCTAGCGTAGTGTGCTCCTTTGCACATATCTAGGGTGATCTCGGGGAATACTGCTTCCTCTCATGCTCCCCATGTGACCAATACAATAAGCAGCAGCAGCCAAGAGTAACAGAATGGGTGCCTCTGATCCTGGGCCTCGCGGATATTTTCCAAGTTCGTTACATAAGTGCTAGGCCCAATTGAAGCATACTCCTTTTTTGCATTTTCCTTCCAACTGAATAACATATGCAGGTACGGTGGCAGCTTTGCATTTACACATTATCTTGCATGCGAGCAACAATTTACCCATCTGCATACCTGGGTCGTTGATGGTATTGATCATGAATCCTCGAGCATTCCATAGTACATGGTAATTCTCGCGCATGCTGCTGGCAATTTCATGCTCATACTTCTTACCCACCCTTGGCATTGGGTTAGGTCCTTCCATGGAGAGGCCAGTAATTCGGTAAATTAGTGCAGTGTTAATAGGGATGTGGTCCTGAATCCATAAACTACCATCGTGAACTAAAGCAAGCAGTTGACAAACCACGTGATCTGTAATGTTGTAGTGGCCAAAATGTGGCATCCTAAGCAGGTTCAATAGCCCAGCACCAACCAACCTATGCACCCAGTGCATAGGGACGACCGATACCCTGTTATCTTCCAGTATCCATTCCAGGTAAAACTCAAGGGCCAGCTGGGGAAAGGCCTCAGAGTTAGCTAAGTCATGATCGTAAAACTTTGCCTCATGAAGCTTGCCGAAGGGTTCACCAATGATAGGGACCCTGCCCGGGGTCAGCATCATCTGTAGGTAGGTGACCAGGCCATCGAGGTTCTTCGGTGTGCGGGTCAAGGGTCTGTGAGGTCGAACAAATGGGGGCAACCACTTATCTAGTTAGGCGACCTGGGCCTTTTCCTAATCAGATAAAGGGCGGCCTGCTGGCTTAGGTAATTCGGTCGGGTCCATATTATGTGGTGGCTTCATATTGTAGGGAGAAGTGCGGTATTTTAACCTAGCCTCTTTGGCAGGCTTCCCAGACCCTTGCACTTTCCTTTCTTTTCTGCTAGAGGCAGAGTGGAGATAATTGTTGCGGCCCCTGATGCAATTTGTACTACCTCCTTGACTGTTGGCTCTATCGAGGCTATCGTCGGGTCAATAGTCGTCATTCTGGGGCAGAAAATTAATCCCAACTCCGAGTGGCTTCTCTCAGAGGGGGTGGACGGTTTAGACATGACAGATGTACAGTAGACCCCAATGATCCTAAAGCATAATCCCGTGGAGCACAGACAAGAAAAATATATGGAGCCCTCATCCAATCGATCCTTCCACTTTTATAACCCCAAAGAGTTACTAACGGTCGAGTGAATTGCAATGGACACTTGCCATCAGATAAATGGTACACAATTTCAAGAGATTTCTTCATTAAACACCATCCACCCACTCCTGTCAATGGTAAATTTAGCTTTTTACATGATTCTATTGTTCCAACTGCTAGTTCTCGCACCTCCTATGCGCCCAGCGCACCTTGGGGCTCCCAGTGTACATGTTGTGCTTAAAATAGACACCTGCGCCCTCTGCACGCCACTCCAGGCCTCCTAAGTTGTGGTCGCCTCCCATGCATACCTTGGTCATACTCATGTGTTGTGGCGGAAAAATTATGCCTTGTCCGATATGGTTTGAGCCGACTACCAATGATATAGCCTGGGAACATATCGTCGCACAGGGTGGCTAGCCTTACAGCTCCTCCATTCATGATTTCCTTAACTGTATAGGGACCAAGCCAATGTCGTTGGAACTTCACTAGATGTTTCACAAACTAGCTATCATATAGGAGGACCAGGTCACCCTCTTTGAATGTCTTCTGGCGAATATGTTGATCATGCCAAGCCTTATCGCGGGTCTTCTGAACTTGCTGATGGAAATTAGAAATAAACTGATATTCCTCCAAATCCATAAGCTATGCTAAATGCTCCTCCATGATTTCGGGTTCTGCCATGTTTGTAAATGTTGCGATACACAGACTGGGAACAATTTACTCCATTGTCATAATGGCCTCCTTGCCATAGACCAGCCTAAGTGGGGTTTTTCCTGTCAGTTTTTTGCAGGTCATCTGATAGGCCCAAAGAACCAATGGGATGTGTATGTCCCAATTGCTATGATCATCATTGCAAACCTAGTGCTTGCTCCAAAGTCTTGTTAAAAGCTTATACTGCTCCATTTGCCTATGGATGAAACGGGGTACTTTTTGCATGATGGATCCGGAACTCTTCAGTCAATGCTTAGATTGTTTCATTAACAAAGTGTGTACCTTGATTGCTCATAAGGATCTTTGGACATCCAAATCGAGTCAGAATCTAATCAAATATGAATTGTGCAGCGATATCTGTCGTACAATCCTTTACCACTTGTGCTTCAGCCCACCTGGTTACATAATCAGTGGCAGTAATTATGTAGCGCACACCCATCTTCTTCCCCAGTGGGTTGATGGGTCCCACAAAATCAATGGCCCATTTGTCAAAGTCTTGTAATGCTACTTGTGGTTGTAATGGAATTGCATCTCTTCATGATGACTTTCCTTTCCATTGACACATATCGCAAGCTTTACAATAGTCGTGAGAGTCACTATCGAGGGTAGGCCACCATAGTCCAGCCCGTAAAATCTTGTGCACCATTGCCTTTCCTACATACTGACCCCCTGCGATTCCAACATGAGCTTCTGCTAAGATAGCATTTCATTCGGCTCCAGAACATACATGCGCAACACTTCATCAGTGCCTAGTTTATATAATTGACCTGCAATGATGGTAAAATTTGCCACCCGGGTAACCAGCTCCTTCTTTTGTTGTACTGAGTATTCTGCAAGTGCCATGCCTGTAGTTAGGAACTGGATGATACCAGCAAAGTGTGCATCAATGACTCTAATGGCGAACAACTGTGCTTCAGGCAACCCTTCCGTCAAGCTAGTAGGTTCTTCACCTATCTCAATTCGGGATAAGTGATCCAGCCCAGCGTTCAACTTCCCTAGCTTAACTATGATTTCGAAATCATATTCTTGAAATAGCAGAAACCATCATGATTCCCCCCCCCCCCAACACAGGGTTATTCACTAGGTACTTTAAATTTGAGTGATCTGTAAACATTTTAAAATGTCCTCCTAGCAAATAGTGTCGATACTTTTGTAGCGCATAAAAAATGGAAAACCATTCCCTCTCTGTGGTGGCATAATTGCGCTCTGCACTTGAGATTTTCCAACTAAAAAATGAAATAGGGTGATCAATATCTCCAGCACCAGGCTGCATAAGGACCGCTCCCACGGCAATCCCTGAAGCATCCACATGAACTTGGAATTCCTTCACCCAATTAGGGAAGATAAGGATAGGTGCAGAGACCATATTTTCTTTGAGTACCTCAAAGCTCTTCTAGCATTCATCATCCCAAAAAAATGACACATATTTCTTAAGCAAATTTTCCAAAGGTGTTGTGATCAGTGTGTATCCCTAAATTAATTTTCTGTAGTAGCCCATGTGTCCAAGAATCAAACGTAGCTATTTCTCAGTCGTAGGTACAGCCAGTTTGACGATAACGACAACCTTTGTTGGGTCCACCATTAGCCCTTGTTGGCAAACTATATGTCCAAGAAAAATCCCGAAGGGTACGCAGAAGATACACTTTTTAATATTTAGGGAAATTTGGTGCTTTCGACAGGCATCCAACATCATGCACAGGTTTGAAACATGCGTCTTCACTAAGCCAAAGATAGTCCAGTCATTGAAATATACTTCAAGAAATTTGTTGATGAATTCCCTAAATACTGCAGCAACGACCTGTGAGAAGATAGCAGGGGCATTCTTGAGTCCAAACGACATGATTGTATACTGGAAGGACCCCCATTCCATGGAAAACATAGTCTTGCTGTGATCTTTTGGTGTGATTCGGATCTGATTATATCCAGAGAACCCATCAGTGAACGAATATGCCTCCTGGCCTCCTACATTATCCAATATTTCGTCAGAAAATGGTGTCGAAAAGGGGTCGTGTACACAGGCATCATTTAACTTGTGTAGGTCCACACATATCTGAATTTCTCCCTTAGTTTTCTTTTCCTGAACTACCATCAGACTTACCCAATCTGACTGCTCCACTGGCTCAATAATACCTACGGTGAGAATTTTATCTAGTTCTTCCTTAACCTTTTTCTTATACTTAGGATTCAATCGGTAAGGTTGTTGCTTTATTGGTTGCGCATCTGGTTTTAATGTGATGCGCATCACTCCCAGGTCCCCTGTAATCCCTTTGAGCTCCGAAAATTTGGTTGGGAATAAGTCTTGGTATTCTGTGAGAAATTCAGCCACCTTTCTTATAGTGTCATCATCCTAGTAGTCACCAATCTTAGCCGACTTAGGCTTTTATGCCGTGAAAATTTTGACTTCCTGTAGTTTCATGGGTTTGGTTACATCCCCAGTCTGTAGTGAGGGCCCCAAAACTGCATGTTCCCCTTCCAATTCTGGGATAGAGATATTGCATGGATTCTCATCACATTCTTCTACATCTATATTGCGACAATTGATAATGTCCTCCATCTGCATTTCCCACGTCGACACCCCAAATGCTGCGGAGGAGATGGATTCACCAAACACAAATGCATCTATATCCTACAGATCTTCGTCAAGTGCCTCCGAGCCCCCTATTAGTCCAAAGGTACCAATAAATTCGTCCTTCAAGGTTTCCCAATGATGGGTGCATTGATGTAGCTCTGCATCCAAGTACCATGCAGTAGGGATTGGTCCTAACACATTAATAAAAAAGTGAGCCCATTCCTTTGGAGTTCGGTCATGCCATCATTCCATCCAAGCCGAAAATTGCTTGCGGGGGTCCCTGGGACCAATGAACTTCTTGACACGTACCTCAACCGGGGCCTCAAATTTCAGGATCATCATGTCCCGACATTCCTCCCAGTGTTGGAACACCTCCTTATGTGCCTCCCAATATCTTGCAGATGTTGCGCGCATAGCCAGATTAAGGGCCCATAGCCTTTGTTCTCTCGGCACCTCGGCTTCGAACGTATGCAGAAATTCCCTTATGCTACCAGAACCATCAAAGTAGGGTAGTTCTCTTACCTCGGTGGATACGCAGCGGAAGCCCCTGGCAATGTGCAGACAGTGTAGCACGGAAACATCGTGTAATCGGTTTTTCCAATTGTCTATTTCTTCGTCGAAGTCAGAAAATCATTCACTATCCTTTTCCCAGCAAAGCACTCCATTAGCCATGGGATTGATTTAGTCTTCATCCCTTGAAGTTAGTTTATAAATATGGTCTATCTCTTCTTCCTCCCGCATTGGCTCGGTATATCTTTCTCCTTCTGTAGGGTCTAGGGGTACAATCACCCGTGTTCCTTCATTTTCAAACACCATGCTCTGTTTTTTTAAATTGATAATTCCACCCATATCAATGGCCCAATCCAATCCCAAGAGTGTTGGGTAAGGGTCCGCATATTCTACAATCTGAATGACTTCAAAGTCAGCTCGTACCTTAACCCTAGAAATGTCTACTAGAATTTTTGACAATCTTCCTAATGGTATGATATTTTGTTGATTAGCCATGCACAACTGGATAGTGGACCATTCCAGCTTAGGTTCACCCATTCACTACCAAGTTTGTTTAGGTAGTACATTCGCATCAAATCCCAAGTCAAGAATAACTTGATCCATATTGTAATCGCTGATCTACGCGGTCAGCCACATCTCCCGACCAGTGCATCCCTTGCGCTTATGCAGCTTGTGCACATCCTTAGTTTCCACAGCTGGGGTTGTCTTTCCTGCACAGCTATCTATCAAGGCTTGGAGGTTTTCCACATCCCGTTGGTTGCGCAACATCTTCATACATGCCTACAGGAATGGTTTAACTTCATTATCTCCTCTAAGGTGCACAAGTGTTTGAAGGGTAGGTGCCTCAGTGTTGGTAAAGTCTTGGTGAGCCGCAACAAAATTTTCCCTTTCTTTTGGTAAGTCCAACCCTTCTTGCTTAATGGTCACTTTATGGATAAGAGGTTCTGCCTCAGCTTTCTCCGTGGCCCTGCCGGTGGCTATGCCACTGCGTGTGATAACATTAATACTTGGTTCTTCTCTTTGGGGTTTTTCCTTGACCCTTTGTACATGCTGAATAGGTGTCTATTGCTTCTCCTGTATCTTGGCTATCAAGATCAGGCAATATTCAACCACATGGTCCAACTGTCTGCAATATCTGTAGGATTTATGAGTGGGGTTTTTGAAATCCCTCACAAAGTGACCTACTTCTCTGCAATTATAGCAGATTAGCTAGCCTCTACCCCTGCCTATGCTTCCTCCTCGCCCCCCACCCCTGCCCCTAGCCAAGGAGCCTCCTATACCTGCGGGGGATATAGGTGATGCAGGGTCCGACTGTACCCTATATAGGTTTCCCTGGTCAATCATTAGAACATACGTTCAGCAATTCTACTCACCATGTCCCACAAATCTGCAAAACTGACACCATTGATGCTTTACTTCTGGGATATATGCAGCAAGGCGGGGGCAGTGGTCAGTGTCATGTAGTCCAGCAGTGCAGTAGTGCTCACACCATAGCGTCGTCCCACTCGGTCCCATAGCTTCCCTAGGGCACAGTGGGATGGGTCCCCCGGTCTACATATAGTCTGCGAGTAGTGGAAAATTATCTTTGGTGTGGCCATTAACCCTGCATCGTATGCACCATCTTTCGGGGCTGGTCTCCATCCCTCGCTCTTTTCATAGATTCTGGATCTCCATGTGCATTGCCTCTAGCTGGCCTTGTATCTGTTGTACTCTTAACTAGGTATTATCTCTTGGCACAACTTCCAGCTTCATGGCAACCTCCAAGGCCTTCTCCTACATTTCAATGGCTTGGTGACCCATCAGTACACGTAGGTGGGGCAGCAACATGGAAATGAACCATTCTGTGTGTTTCCTGTCGTCATAATGGAATCCCCCTTCTTTGACTACCTTCTTTAATCATTTATCTTCTTCCCACATATACTCAAACGGTCCTTGCTTGATATCTTTTAGGTCATTTACTATCTGATAGTAGGACTTAGGTTTCTTGAACTATTGTTTCAATGAATTCTTAATTTCCTTAATAGAGGCATTCACATGTTGATCAATGTATCCCATGTACCATTCTAGGGCTCTCCCCTCAAAAGCAAGGGATAATTCTTCCTGTTTCACCACATCGCTTGCTATGTTCTGCATAGTCCATACTGATTCTGAGACAAATTAGAACCTATCCATATCCTCATCACCTATGCCTTTGAAGGTAGGTATCTTCATGTGCGAGGCCATATCATCTCCCTGTGAATTCTTGAATCTTTTTTCCAAATTTCTGTCAATTTTTATCTTCTTAGGTTTCTAATACAGTCTTGGCATTACCCTATCTCTCTCAAAATGCTCCCAGTCCTAGCAATGGAACCATTTTTTGGCTCAAGGGGTCCTGACCCAGGTTCGGAGGTTAAGGTTTGCCAACAAACCCCTATACTACTGGCCCTTTCAATAGTGACTTGCTTGCGGAGGCCAAAGTCTCACCCAAAGTAGTATGGGAGGGTGCTGGAACCAGGTTTCTGAAACTTGGGAGAGATCAAGTAAGTCAAGATGGTCCACAACTATCAGATCGATATAGCCAGAGGTCGTTCGCAGGAGTTTCAATAAATAACTAGAATATAGTTTATCAAATCTAAACAACAGGCTCGCATCCACGTGTGTAATATCAACTATAATCACAGAACAATATATTTGCAGTGGATTAACAGATCAAAGCATATACCATAACACAAATATTTCGCAACTTACTAACAGATACATCATCATATAACTCAATTTTTCATCAACCATAACAGGACAAATCCAGATAACATCAGATATCGACAATACTTCCTCACATCTATATCATTACCCGACAATCCTCTTACATTCCCCAAATTACCACCTGCACACACAGCCAGCAGGGTCTGCACACAGCAAGACATAGGATCTTTGTGCACACAGCTAGCAGGAGTCCTAACCCAAACAACCCTACCATAGATCTAACAGTTCGTACTTCGCATCAATCTCTATTCATTCCTACCTATGACTCAAAAAAGGTTCATCTATTTATAGCGATTTATCCAACGCATCCAATGGTCTACAAACTATGGTTTGCGGACTCTTGGTCTACCCTTGACCCATTTACAATGCATTAAGGGCTTTGACCCACCCAAAAACCCCTGCATTAGACTAAAAAATACAAAATTATACAAGATTCGCAGCTGTTAAGGGACCCTGTTCCAACAAGGGGTAAAACAATAGAAATAAGGGGGCTACACTAACAACAATAAGGGACTACACTAGTAATATAGGAATCTAACGTGGTCCAATTCCCCACATAAGGTGTTCGTTGAGCTAAAGAACCACCTCTATTATGCACCGATACACACATTTTCAAACCTGCAGCAGCCATTTGAAATTGAGACACACCCCTCCAACTATGCTATTGGTGCAATCCTCACCAAACATGGGCATCTGGTGGCATATCATAGTGAGACACTTTCTAATTCAATTTGGAAGTACCCTACCTATGATAAACAATTGTATTATATCCTGCATGCATGCTCAAAATGGAAGCATTACATTATGGGGAAGGAGATGGTCATCCACACCGATCACTGACCTATTTAGGTTATACAGACATAAGGGAAGTTGAAGAATGATTCCCATAAGTAGTGGACTACATATCTACAACAATTCCACTTGAACATTAAATAAAAAAATGGAAACACTAATCATGTTGCAGATTGTCTTAGCAACCCATAGTTGCAACATTGACTACTGTTAACAACCTTTGTGGACATGAGACCACTCAATGGCATCAACTGTACAAAAATGATACAGAGTTCACCTCTACATACCAGATGCTAGTGTATGGAAAGCAAGTTTTTGATTTCCACCTCGAGGATGCATTATTATGCTACTTGGGAAACCTTTATGTTCCTTCAAGCGAGCATGCCAAGCTAATTTTGGAGGCGCACTATAATCGGATAAAAAATCAGTTTGGTGTGGAGAAAACTATGGTTGTACTACAAAATTACTTTCATTGGCCAAAACCCTGACAGGATGTTGGGAAATATATCAGATCTTGCATTGTTTGCGCCATCGCCAAGAAAAACATCAAGAAGAAATGCCTATACACTAATATTCCTACTCCTAGGAAGCCTTGGGAATCCATCTCTATGGACTATATATCTGGCCTCCCTTATACCAATCATGGTAATGACTGTGTATTTATGATTGTGGACAAATTTTCTAAGATGGCTATATTGGTGGCATGCAAGAAAAATATCATTATAGCAGAGGACACTACTAAAATCTTCTTTGAATGAGTGTGGGTACATTTTTGGATCTCACAGACCATTATATTAGATCAGTATAATAGGTTCCTTAGAAAATTTTGGTCAAGCCTCTAGACACTATTGGAAACCAAGCTTACCAAGTTGACTCTATTCCATCCCTAGACTAATGGCCATACAGAGGTCGTCAACAGGATGATAATGCACATATTTTGCATGTACAAATTTAAGCATCCATGAACCTGGGATGATAGTCTTCCCTATGTGCAGCACAACTATAAAAAATCTCTCCATAGCTCTGTTGAGCCCCAAAGATGTCCTTTTCTTTCACCAAATTTCACTTCATTTCCTTTGTCCTTTATCAATTATAGGCTTAAAATATCAATAGGATTGATTAAAGTCACTTTAAGAATGCATACAATAACTGACTTACTAAAATTTTGTGGTCTTGTTATTGTAGTGATTTTTTACTAGACTTAGCTACAGAATGCAGCCATTCTGTAGCTAGTCGCATATTCCGCAGCTATCTTTATGTTCACACAGGTTACAGGTGTCACTTAAAGGGAAAACACATATGGTTGAATTCCATAACTCACCTACATCATTTATTTCCCTCTACGAAGTCTGAGCAAAAATCTACAAGTGGTTATGCACGTGGAGGAAACCAAAACTAAGAAGTAGACTTCTACCAAGACAAGGACTCTGCAAATGTCTTCAGTAAAGTACGAGGCCTCAACAGGAGTTCTAATTCAATTTTGATTGAAAACGACACCTATCCCTATTTCTTCTCAATGATAGTTATGTATTTTTTTTATAAAAATAACTTGGGGAGCCGAGAGACAGTTAGTTAGTCGATGTTTTGTTCTTAAGTTGTCCAAGACTGTAATACTCTGTTTTTGAAGCGTTTTCATTTAATGAAAGAAGTACAACTTTAATACATGATCTGAAGCAATCTTGAGGAGATTTGTGTTCCAATCTGATGGTAGAGGGCCCCTACTATCCGAAAGGCTTTGTGCATATTTTTTTTAGATAAGTAACTTTAGCTCTGTTTCGTTCTTAATCTAGGCAGTTTTCTGAACTTCATGTTTTATGCTTACTTACACCGAATAGTGCAATAAATCTTGTTCTAATGAATTGTTCCAAAATATCACTAACACTGAATGAGATATACCTGTAGTATTTTGAAGGCTAATTGCGTATTAGTTCAGTTCTGTTCATTGCATTTCAAGTTTTATTAGCTAGTTGTATTCTAGTTCTGTTAAATTCGACTTAAAGGCCTTCATTATTTACAAAATTCTCTTGTTCTTAGTCTCTTCTAACACATTATTATCATATGGACAAGAATTAGTAATATCATTTTGAGGCCTTGACTGTTTTGCAATTTCTCATTATTTTACAAACAACCTTTTTCCAAAGCTATTCCAAGAGATCTCTAACCCTTGAATGAGGCTTAATAGTAATATTTTGAGTTGCAGAATGGGTTGATTTTAGTGTCATGAGTCAAATTAGCATAGATTTCCTTACTATGTTGCAGATAATATTTTCTCAATGTGTTCCAACAAATTTCTAACTATGGATGAGATTTTCTCTGTGATATTGTAAGTTGTTGTTTACTTAAAATAACCTTATTGCATCAAACTTATCCTTTTCTCAAGTTGTTCCAACATACCTCTAATGAAATTAATTGGACTGAGTTAATGTTATGAGTTAATTTCCTTGTCAAGCTTTGCAATTAGTGAATTAGCATTTTCTGTTCTTAGGTGCCATAGATAGTTTAGAGTAGATTTTTCTCTGTTTTAGTGTGACCAATAACTTCTCTTTGCCAACAATTTAGTTCTTTTCCTCTTAGCACAAAAGCACAAAACCAAAAACATTAGAAAAACACTAAACACAATGAAGTAGGAAGAAGATACCTAGGCACATATAGTGCACTTCACTTCAATAGTTTACTAGCCCTAGTTGACAATTTATGACATCAATTTAGGAACACTAAGTTGAGCAGACAAGCTCAACTAGTCGTACTACCTTTCAAGTCGGTTTGGGATTTCAAAAATTGTGTCCAATTGATGTTGCAATGGCTCATGTGACTACAAATATAGAATCTACATATGTACAGTTTGAGTCTAATAAAGAAACCAAATTTACTGAACGCATCCAAAACATATGCTATTTAGTTCATGTCATCTTGGTGAATTCCAATGCCATGTACAAGAAACGACGTGATCAACATCGGGTGCCACACAAGTTTGAGGTGGGAGACAAATTCTGGTTGCATTTGCAGAAACAACACCTTAGTGGAGCCCATCAAAAGCTCATACCAATCTGATATGGGCCTTACACCATTACCAAGGTTATGGGAGACAATGATTTTGAGATAAGCATTCCCTAATTCCTTGGTCTGCACCTAATGTTAAATGTGGATCACCTTCAGCCATACTTTAAACCATTACTGGACATATCAGACATTGCAAAACAACTCACACCAAAATAACTAAACCACAAATACATGGAACATGCCCCAATTAATTGCATCATCGACATGCAGGTCAAGAACACTCACCATCATAAGACCCAACTATATCGGATTATCAAATTTGTCCAACTCATGCAACAAGGCAAGTGGCTTACCAGGGACCAAGTTCAGCTAAAGTTTCCCCATCTCATGGAGGAACTAAACACAATGTGAACCTTTGCTTCCTAAGGGGGGAGAAATGATCCAGGTGGATATTGGTATCCACCCACCTATTCCACTTGGAACCCGACCATTGTACCATTATTTCTTTCAGCTTCCATAATTATAACACAATTTACTATTTTTGGCAACTTTTCAGGTCCTCAACTTCTGGAGCCGTTTTGAGGCCCTAAACGACGTTTTTTTTTAACAAGAAAATATGTGTATTTATAAATTGTTTCAGTAGAAACTTTATTCCTCAGATAGATATTTCTAATGAGGTATTGTGCACGCCAAACGAAGATCGTATCCCAATTTTAAGACCCTGAGAATTTGATGTACCAATTTACCCCAACGGGGCCCACAATTTTGGTGCTTCATCTCCTGGGGTTAGGTTTTTGGATGTATATGGTTTTCCATTGTTCTAAATAATAAATAATCCCTCAAGCCTCATCGTAACATAGTTCAGAAGGCATGTAGTTGTCACATATCTTCTCAAAGATAAGCTACCATCACCTGAGCTATTTTATTTCCATTATGCATGTAAACAAATTTCAATACTTTGTTATTAATGAATTGAAGTTTTGTTTTCGTTGTATCTCCGTTTTATGTTTAAATCTATATTTTATTTTTTTCTTGCATAACTCTGGATCGTTATAACTGATAAATTAATTACTACTCTGATTTGTACATTTAAAAACAATGGGCGTCATACGAGGTGTCCCTACATTTTCAATTTTTTATTATTTATTGTTTTATTTATTATTATTATTATTATGGGGAATTACAATTCTCATTTCTTGATTGAACCTTGTTTTGTGTAGCATTATTATGATGAGGTCCTTGAACATTAACAAAACTTATAGGTTTTTCCTCATGATGAACATTGGTATAATCCTTTGAATTTGAAGATTTGACTGTATATCCAAGCCGATATTTGTCATGTGGAAGTCTTTGGGAACTAAGAATAATATCCAAGGTTTGAGAACTCCTCAAACTATTGTTGGCTTTTTTCAACTCCCTTTTTAAATATACTACTTCAACTTCCAATTTTTCACAAATTTCTTCATTTTCCTTTAGTTTATTGTTCAAGGCTTGTTGTATCCTTTTAGCTTCTTCTTTCTCAATTTTGAGATATATTATTTCCTGAGTTAAAATTCCATAATTTTTCTCGAGTCTCTCATTTTCTTCTATGGCACTATTGATGGTGCTAGATGCCACCAACATATAGGGGATTTCCCTGATATAAGGTCCCAAATATACCTCACACTATTTGGTGTAGGAGTCTCATCCGGAATACGGCTCGACTATCGTTTTACTTAAAGATATGCCTTGGCTTTAGCTGTCAGCAGGATGGATAATTGCAATTGTCCTTTCAAATGAGCAAGCGAGTATAACTTTTGAATGCTCGATTGTCAATTGTGAGCCTATAAGAGAGAAGTAATAGTACAACCCTAATGGAGACACACGTGAAACAGAAAGTTTCATATAACATCAACCGAAATAGTTCACAAGGATGTGATGATCATTATAAGCATAACAACAAATTTCCAATAAGGAGCACTGAAGTAACCAAAATAGTTCAATTAATATAGTACTTAATGAAAATAAACATGAACCATAAAAAACCAAATAATAGTCTTAGAAATATTCATAATCCATGTGTGAAAATGTGTTTTCCCTGGAAGGCTTCAATATTAATAAAAATTCCCAAGATACATAAATTAAATGAACACCAGTAGATCCAATAGTGGAGCATTAGAGCCACTACTTGCTCCCCAAAAGTACTAACTCTGTCTCTCTAATGCCTTGTGGGAGAAGCCAAGGTTAAAATTATTTTACATGAGAAATTAGGATCTATTTATAACTTGAGGAATGACCTTTCACATCCTCATGGCTCTTGACTTCATAACTTCTAGTGACCTTTGGACTTCTACAACCTTTGGGATTCCAAATGACTCTTGGAACTACATATGACTTTTGGTATTACATGTCTTTTTGACTTCCATGAATATTTAGTTCATGCATGACTCTTCGGCTTCCACTTATTTGTATTTTACAATGATTACAATACTAAATCATGACTTCCAACTCATCATATGATGAGACTTGACATATCACTATCTTTGATAACCGAGGTCGATAGTGATTGATGACATGGAATTTCTCTAGTGGTGACACGAATTCCACTCTATCTTTGCTCTTTGCTTATATTATGATCGTGGTGCTTTCCCCCTCCAAAGGGTCTTCAATATTGGAGTATTTGGGGTGCTTCTATCATCAAGTTTCAAGTGTGTTCTTGGTTATCTTCATGCTAATTTTGTTTATCCTCTTTGCCCTATATTCCTCGTGTGTGCTTTCCATGAGGTCCCTCGAATATTTTCTTATGTAATAAAAGGTATGGAGGGTGCATGGCACATCAGGGAAGGCTAAAAGATTCAACTTCAACTCTTCAGGGTGTTCCACTACCCTCAAGGAGGGTGTACTTCTTCGAGTCGAAGGAGTACACTCACGGAATACTTAGTCATTTTGGAGGGCACGGTTTAGAACGAGGAAGGGGGTTAGTGCTTTAGGAGTGCACCCATCTCTCAAGGAGGGTGCAGGGCACACTTCTTAACAATTAAGGTTCTCCCATTAAGGCTTTGGAGAGAGCTCATGCACTCTTAGCCTTAATTAGCTCGTTTTTCAATTGAAAATTGTCTAGGTGTAGGTGATAAGGCAAGGGGCGAAAATGATGAGTTTCAAAGTAAAACCATGTGTGAATCATACCAACCCATAGAGAAAACTTAGACAATATTTAAAAATATAAATATCCATAAAAATTCCACTTTTTACATATTCCCCAAGTACCATGAGTAAATTTTGTGCAAATGTGACCCAAAAGTATCATTTTACAACAAAAAATATGTTATGACCATGAAATGCACCTAAATATGTTCTAATCAATGTGAAAACACTTGAGATCATTCAAGAACACTTGAAACTCATTTAATAACATGAGGTGAAACTTGGTGATCAAGGAAACACTAGATATGATGGTGATATTAAGCTCCAAAATTTTCATGTAGTGAAATTTTTTAGGGTGTTGTAGTAGCGACAAGACTTGGCGACACAGTGGGCGGACTTTAGCTTCTCTATCTAGGAAAAGATTTTGGTTAAGGTTCAAACCTTCGGGAAGTATTGATTTCCTTGATTTCCCTTTTTTGACCCCGTTTTATACATAGTATCTCACTTTTATCTACTCGTTTGAACACACATAAAAGATACAGCCTATCACAATTGCTTCAATACAGGCAAGGGTAATCTGTGCAATGATTTTATGATATTCAAAGTATAATTTTTCATCTCTGGTGTTGCTCCGCTACCAGCAAGCCTGGACAATACCTTGATATAGTCACTTCAAGAGCACAAAATTTGCTTCGCTGCCAGCGAGCCTTGTATTTTTTAAGCCTGTAAATAAATTACCTGCAAACAAATTCTTAAAATAGAAAAATATACAATGGCGAGAAAATAAAACAAATATACATAGAGATCCTCCCCTGGATCCAAAAACCAAGACTACCATATTGATAATTAATTATTTTCCTTCCAATTTTACAATACACATATACATGTCAAATCATTCTTAAACTCCAATCCACTAACCCTTGATTATAATATAAACATATTTCCATTGATCACATATACAAAATACCATGGGCAGAAAACCAGCATGCCCAAAACCATGTACAAAACCCATACCATGGGTAGGTCTTCCCACCGTATTTAGGTTTTCCCCCCATTCTTAGGTCCACCCAAGTATTATTTCGTCTACATAAAAAAAATATATGGTCCACATAAAAAAAATGGGAATCAAAATTTTTGATAGACTGAAACCCGCAGGTGTTAGTTAGTGATCACATCGCCAAAGATAAGGGACCATAAGAGGTGGTCATTCCATGTCATGAAACACACAGGGAGTGTTGGTTTATCCAATTTCTAGAAATATCCCCCCAAATTTGATATGAGTGTGTATCAAACTCGTGACCTATGCTCTAACACCACTTATTGGGAATCACGATTGTTATTAGACCAAAACTCACAAGTGTTAGTCAATTATCGCATTGAGAGAGATAAGGATCCATGAGAGGCAGTTATTCCATGTCACGAAACACAGGGATAACATTAGTTTATCCAATTTCTAATAAGCCTAGATAGTACCTCAGTGAAATCGCTTACTTCTATTGAGAATCAACAAGAAAATTTTAACCCATGCCTAGTGCATTAAGCACCTACATTAGGGTGGGGCCCACAGTGCTATTTTTGGTGCATATCTATTTTTAGTTATCCCTTAATTAGAATAGACAATAAATTGTAATATAAATCCCAAAATAACTTTTAATAGTTAACTGAGAGTGATAAACTCAGTTACTTAGTGGATTTAGACTTAGAGGTAGTTGGTGAGGCATGCAGAGTAATTCTAGTTGTAACAGAGTTCGAAGTTTAGTGGTGCATTAGTTGATGCAGTTTATAATTAGTTTAACTCAGTTAAGTGAGTTAAAATCAGTTGTGCTAGTTCTAACTGAAGATACACTATTGAGAGATCAAGTGAATTAAATATTAATTAATTCACAATTAGTGATCTCACATGAAACTGAGGATTTACTATTATTATTTGCATGCATGTCAAATACAGTGGAGACCCAGTTGAGATCTAGGTGAAAGGGATGTAGAATATCATTTGTAGGATTATTGGGTTGCACACATGTAACCAAACACCCATTTGATAGCCCACGATACTTGTGCAGTCAAGGAAGGAAATAATTCCTATATTTTAGGGATTTAATCCATCAGGTATTGCGCAAGCAAGGCACGTTGTCTATAGGTTGGAAATTGGCTAAGTATTGGTCAGTTTTATGTATGACAGTGTGAGACAATTAGCTGAGTATTGGAGGTCTCTTGTGAGAATATTTTTGTAAGTAATTGTTTCATGATCCATGCTGAATATAAAATAGACTATATTGGGGTTTTGAGCAGCAAGATTTCCATAGGAAATTATTTGTGTTGTGTGTGGTTTGATTCTTCTTTACTTCATGTGATTAGCAATTGTGTTTTTAATTCCGAAAAATATTTGTAGAAGCGATTCATTATTTGACTTTAGTACATTGTTAGATCGGGTGAATGCAATATATACATGCATTTTTTATAATTTATACATGGTATCAGAGCACGTGAAATTGTAGAAGTGAAGCAGGAGCTAAGTTTGTGACTGGATAGACTTCAAATTTGCAGAAATAATTTCTTGGTGCTATAGCTGATTCAATATTGAAATGGCACTCAATGGCTTGAGGTTGGAGTACGCACTCGAGGGCAACTCAAACTATATTTATTGGAAGGATAGGATGGAGGAAGTACTCGAAGACAATGGTTTGACGGAATTCATTGACAATGATGTTCCTAAGCTCATTGTGACAGATGGTGCAAATCTTGATGCATCGAAAAAGAAAGTGGAAAAGGTGAGGAGGATCATGTTGGAGGGAATACGATACCACATTGTCTCAAGTCTCCATGGAAAAACCACACCATATGCAATGTGGAAGGCTTTGATGGATCTATTCTAGAGCAACAGCAACCATAGGAAATTGGTGCTCAAAGATAAACTTAGGAAGATCAAGATGGAAAAGGGAAACACCATTCCAAAATATCTAACAAAATTTGTCTAATGTCGATATGAACTGGGGAGAATTAGAATAATAGTCAATGATGATTATTTGGTGAGTTTGTCTCTCCTAGGACTTCCTTAGAGTTCACATAGTTATGAAGCCTCTGTCAATGGAAGGGAAAAATTTCCATATTGGGAATGATTGTGGTCAAATTTGGTGCAGGAGGAGTTCAGAGGGAACACCAGAGATGGATCTTCATCTAAGCATGAGGATGAATAAGAATGTGTTTTTTCTTCCAAGTCGAAGAAGGGGATGAGGAAGAAATTCCATTCCAAATCTGAGTCCAAGAATGGAAAGAAGCAGGACATGTCCAAGATGAAGTGTTTTCACTGTCACGAGCATGGGATTTTTTCTACTAATTGTTCACAAAATAAGAACAATAATAAGGTTATTGGATCTGAAATTGGTGAGGCCCTTTCCTCACAATTTGAGCTTGACTTCTCATTGATCGCATGCATTGTGTCAGGTGCATTGGTATATGTGTGGTATTTGAATAGTGGCACTTCCTTTCACATGACGAGAGTTAAGGAAATTTTCAATGACTTGGAGGGGAAGGATCTCCAGATGCATATCGAAATGGGGGATGATGGAAAGTACAATGCTATCAGGATTGGTATTATTACCTTTCAGAGACATTCAAGTAAACCATTTCAATTAAAAGATATAATGCATGTACCAGGTTTGAAGAAAATTTTAGTCTCAGTCGTAATCAGTTGGAGGATAGAAGCTATGATGTTTTTTTTAGTGAAGGAAAAGCATTCCTGTGACATAAAACAACAAGACAAGCCAAAAGGATAGGGATTCAAGTTAATAATATCTACAAGTTGGAGGTAGATGGTTGTGTAGTAATGATGGGCAAGGCAAACAATGTGGTGAGCCAAGATGAGGGCGAACTATGGCACAAGAGATATGGTCCATCTTCATCATGGAGCCTTGAAAGTCATGCAACATATTTCTATTGGACTTCTAATGGGAACACTTGCTCAGTTAGATACATGCAATGGGTGCACCGTGGGGAAGTATGTAAAGGCCACCTTTCATGTTAAGGATAACCGAGCTTTATGGATCCTTGAGAGAGTTCATATAAATGTGTGTGGACCATTTTTTGTTGCCTCAACAACAAAACATAAGTACTATATAATATTTTTTGATGAATTTTCTCGTAAGTGTTGGATCTTCTTCATGCAGAATAAATATCAGACATTCTCTAAGTTTCTTGAGTTTAAGGCACTAGTGGAGAAAGATTCGGGGAAGCAAGTGAAGGCTCTTAGGAGCGATAATGGTGGAGAATATATCTCTAATGAATTCAAGAACTTCTGCAGCAAAGAAGGAATTCGAAGAGAACTCATAGTGCCTCATAACCCATAGAAAAATGGGGTCATGAAGAGAAATAATAGAACGATCGTGGGTGCAACACGAGTGATGTTGCATGATCAAGGCCTACCGAAGCATCTGTGGGCGGAAGTGTGCAACATAGAGGTATATGTGAAGAACTGTTGTCCTCATAGGATACTTGGCATGAGTTCACCTGAAGAGGCTTTCACTGGTAATAAACATGATGTTTTGCACCTTAATATTTTTGGCTCATGTTTTTATGTGCATGTGACCAAGGACGCTAGGAAGAAGCTGGAACCGACAGCTGAGATCAAGATTTTTGTGGGGTACACTGAAATTCCCCATAATTATCATGTGTATTTTCCAAACAGAAAAATGGTTTTTGTGTGATGGGATATAAAATCTGATGAGGAGAAAACCATTTGGTTGTCCCTTGAGAGGGGGTTGGACTTGCATGTAGAGGAGGAACTATTGGTTCCCAAGGATGAGCCTCAAGGTGTGGATCAGCCACATGTGGAGGATCATGGAGTGGAGGAAAACACTCATGTAGAGCCATCCATCAGAAATGTAAAATGTGGCACCACAGAAGCTGATAGATTGAGACTTGATTCTATGGAGAATGTAGGAGCCCCTACTCCACAATGCAGACAGAGACAGTCTCATGACCGATTTATTGGATACATGGCTCTTATGAGAAAATGTATTGTGACTGACCATATTCCTTTTAGGAAGCAGTGAAGCAACCAACTTGGGTTGATGTAATGGTGGAGGAGTATGAATCCATTATCAAGAACAGTTCATGGGAGATATTCCCAAGACCGCTCGACAAATCAATGGTTGGATCAATATGGATCTACAAGGTAAAGAAAGCTTTTGATGGGAGTGTGGAGAAATACAAGGCTAGATTTTTGGCCCAGGAATTCTCACAGATCAAGGGGATCGATTATGGTGATAATTTTGCACCGATTACAAGGTATTCTTCCATAAGATCCATCCTTTCACTCTCAGCGCAGATAGGCTGGTGCATTCATCAGATGGATGTGAAAACTATGTTTCTCAATGGGATCATTGAGGAAGAGATGTACATAGAGAAGCCTTAAGGTTTCAAAGTCTTCAACAGTGAGTCACATGTGTGCCGACCCAAAAGAGCATTATATGGGTTGAAGCAAGCACCTCGTGCTTGGTACACTCAGATAGATATCTATTTCACTGGACTAGTATTCACCAAAAGTGAAGCAGATGAAAACCTATACTAGATTGTGGTTGAGGGAAAGCTATTGATCATTTTTCTTTATGTTGATGATTTAATTTTGACTGGTGATGAGAAACTGATGTACTCATGCAAGGATCTTGCAAGGGAGTTTGAAATGAAGGACATGGGACTCCTTCATTATTTCCTTGGATTGGAAATATGGCAGCGGGATGGTGAGATTTTTGTGTCTGAAGTAAAGTATGCAAAGGAGATACTAGGTAAGTTTAACATGGAGAGCTGCAAACCCATATATATTCCTCTTCCAGGAAATTGGAGGAAATTGGATGCTACTTCTGGAGAGGTAGTGGATGCTACTGTATACCAACAATTAGTGGGTTCACTAATGTATTTGGTGAAAGCGAGACCAGAAATTTGCTTCACAGTTAACCAGCTAATTCAAGCTATGGCTAAGCCCACCAAGATCTTTTGGAAGGTGGGGAAGCATGTCCTGAGATACTTGAGGGGCACATCAAAGTATGGTCTATGGTACAAAAGGACAGAGGGAGTGAAGCTTCAAGGCTTCACGAATGCAGATTGGGTTGGAATTCCATCAACCAGAAAGAGCACATCAGGAGGGATTTTTAGCATTGGATCGACAAAAGTTTCTTGGTACAGCAAGAAGCAATGATCTGTGGCACTCAGTTCAGTGATAGCAGAATACATGGCAGCAATTCAAGCTGTATGTGAGGTTATCTGGATGAGAAAGATCTTGGTTGGTTTTTTTGGTTCTCGGATGGATCCAACAATGATTCATTGTGATAATCAGAGTTGAATTAAACTCTCAATTAATCTTATGTTTCATGATAGGTCCAACACATAGATATCTGGTACCATCATCTTAGAGATTGTGTGTAGAGAAAAATAATGTTCCTTCAGTACATTCCCACAGAAGATCATTCTGACGAAGCTGCTCACCAGGAGAAAATTCGAATACCATAGAGACAAGTTCGGGGTGAAGGATAATCTATTTCTTGTTGAGAGGGAGTGTTGATATTCAACAAGAAAATTTCAACACCCACACCTAGTGCATTAAGCACCTACATTAGGGTGGGGCCCACAATGCTATTTTTTGTGCATGTCTTATTTTAGTTATCCCTTGATTAGAATGGACAATAAACTGTAATATAGATCTCAAAATAACTTGTAACAGTTATCTGATAGTGATAAACTCATTTACCTAGTGGATTTTGAGTTAGAGGTAGTTGGTAAGGCATGTAGAGTAATTATAGTTGTAACAAAATTTGAAGTGTAGCGGTGCATTAGTTAATGCAGGTTGTAATCAGTTTAACTCAGTTAAGTGAGTTAAACTCAATTGTGCTAGTTGTAACTAAAGATACACTAGTGAGAGATCAAGTGAATTAAATATTAATTAATTCCCAATCAATGATAACACATGTAACTGAGGATTTACTATTATTAGTTGCATGCATGTCAGATCCAGTGGAGACCCAGTTGAGATCTAGGTGAAAGGGAGGTTGACTATCAGTTGTAGGATTATTGGGTTGCACACATGCAACCAAACACCCATTGGAGTGCCCATGATACTTTTGTAGTCAAGAAAGGCCATAATTCCACTATTTTAGGGATTTCATAAATCGGGAATTGTGCAAGCAAGGAAGGCTGTCTGGAGGCAGGAAATTGGCTAAGTATTGGTCAGTTTTATGTATGACAGTGTAAGACAATTAGTTGAGTATTGGAGGGCTCTTGTGAGAATATTTTTATATGTAATTGTTTCATGATCTGATGCAGGGGCATTAGACACTATCCAGCAATGTAGGAAGTTTTGTCCACATGTTGTGGCTAGGAGGGTTCAAAACATTTGAGTTGTAACGGCTAGGTGTCAATACCTCAGCTGACTGTATCTTATTTTCACTTTGGTGAATGGCATCAATAAGGGTATATGATTGTGACACAAGAATAAAAGCTACTATGTGGAGTAATTAAAAAACCATAACCGTGTTCATTATTTATGATGTATATAATTATACATGTTTTACCCTATATTTAGCAGGATTTGACAGGGAACTTATTTACTTCCAAGAAGGATGCTCAGGTGACTATGAAGGTCATGTATACATTTGGGTAAACTGTGATAAAATTAGATTCATTATGAATTTTGTTGATTCTTTTAATATATGAGGTTATGATGTGCAAGTATGGGGAAATAACGCCATGACAACAGATCATCAGATGCATATAAGCTCACAACAAGTACCTTGAGGAAAACCATGTAGCTTCAAAGAAGAATAGATGAGAATATATGGGAAATATTAGGGTGCAGAGTTATAAATTTCAAAAGATCAAGGTGTGGAGTCTTGGTTATTTGGAATAGATCAAGGCATGGAGTCTTGATTCTACTAGGACGTGGATTCCTAATCATAGGGCAAGGGCAAGGAGTCCTAACAAGTCAGGAGAGGTGCACAATAGGGGTGTGGAATCCCTGTTCTGTGACTTAAAAACACCACTTAAGAGCTTACATCAACCATGAATTAATCTAAGTTAAACTTTAAGTTGAATTAAATCCAATTTACCCACTTTAGAGGATTATTCAAAAATAAATATCATTTTAATGCAAAATATTAGTTATCTACTTTTGAAAAATAAATAATAATAATAATCCTTAAGTTGACACATGGGTGGTGAGTATTACACAATTTAGGTACCTAAATAATATAGAATAAAAGGGGAAAATTTGGATAGGTGCCACCTTAAGGGGGGTGGTGAATAATAATATTTTTTTAAACAAAAAATTGGTTAATGTTTGCATGAAGGGGGTGAGGTGTCACTCCACTCCATGCTTATAAATATGGAAGGATGTTTCTCCATGGGGGGGAGACCAGAAATAGTAGGGAGATGTTGCCAAAATGACTACCCAATTCCTAAATTAAAATCCTAATAATTTATCTTGGTTGATTGAAACTAAGTGGTTTGATGAATTTGGTACTGTTTGTGAACTCATAGATCTCAGGATTCCAAGGAAAAAGGTTTCCTTTAAATATGTTTGGGTGGTAAATCTGATTGGTTTGTTCGAGCGTTGAACAAAGTAGAACAACTGAGTATATGTAAAATTTCCATTTTTATATTTTTCTTTAATTTACCTTTAAAATAGTTCTTGTTGTTATTAAAGATCCCGTCATAGAAAATAGTTTACCATTTATTCTTTGGTTATACATATGTCGAAATTACCCCAAGAATATATGGGTGAATAGCAGCTCAAATTAGTAATTCCTCATTTAAATGGGTTGTGAAGCGAGAACATGGTTGTGTTAATTGTATTCTCTATATCTTCTCTCCATTATAAGTTTATTGTTCTTCTCTTCAATTTTTGGATCTCTTTTTTATTGTTCATTTGAGGGTTACAATTTAAGCTTGTAATTCACAATATTAAAAAAAAATCATGTCATGTAAACTATAAGTAGAAGAGATATTCATATTCTTATTCTCTGACATCCTTCTTGGCTTAGTAAAAAAAAAACATGTCATGAAAACTATAATTGAAAGAGATGATGTCCATATTCCTATTCTTTGTCGCCCTCCTTGGCTTAGTTGGTTTCCTTTAAGGTTATATATTTATCTTTCATCTAATAATAGTTTTCCATAAAAAATTTGTTTCTGAGTTAGCAATCATTGTTTTGAAGGCAACGGGCACATTATTCTTGCTTTATGTTTTCCTAGAAATATAACACTTTTTATTTTTGTGGGAAATAATGTTCTCTTGAAATACAACAATTATTCTTGAATTATTCTTTTGAAATTAGTGTGGTAATCTTTTGTAACTTTTACTATAACACTTTATGAGATAAATTAGTGTGGTAATCCTCTATAACTTTTACTATATATACATTCTTGGGAAATATGAGTTTACCATTCCTCTATTTACACTATGTAGTTTGAAGTTTTCATTATTTCCAAAAGTATTTGTCTAAAATAGTTTCAAAGAGGTTAACGTTGCTAATATTTTATAACCTTGGTAATCTTTATACGAATTATTGGAAAATAAGATTTTATGATTTATCCATTTGCATTATGTAATTTAAAGTTTTTTTTTGTAATAATATTGGAAAATGAGATTTTATGATTTATCCATTTGCATTATGTAATTTAAAGTTTTTATTTTTGTAAAAATATTAGTCTGCAATAATTTTTGAAAGCATCACCAAATCTTAGTGAGCTTCAACATGGAGTAATTTTGTTTAGACATTGTGAAAGAACACTATGTTTTGTTTGTTTGGACTATTTTTGAAAAGAACACTTTGAGTCTTACCGTATTATTAAGTAATTGAAATTGTATGTAATTTTCAAAAATACTTTGATCCTTATTGTATTATTAAGTAATTGAAATTGTATGTAATTTATTAAGTACTGGAAATTTTATCTTATGTTTTAAAAACTGAAATAATAATCATGTCATATTTTTCCTTTTAGGATATATATAAATTCCCTTGGAATATTTTGTATGTAAATCTATGGTACTATGAAAGATTCTCAGAGTACATAAAGAGATTAATTTTAGTTTTTTGGGGTAAATAAGATAACTAATTTGGAAGTAAGATAAATGAATTTGAAATTAGCAAGATTATTTAATTTATAATATTAGATATGTAAAAGGAAAGTATTCTAGTGGGTTGAACAATACATGGGCCAAAAGAAAAACAGATTTCTTTCCATCACTAGTAAGAATCTATAAAGTGAGTAAATAATTTATAGAGAAGAGGAAATGGAAATGAATCATCATATTGTGATCATTTAATGATTTCATAATGGTATCAAATATGTCTAAAATGGTAGAATTTTATGTTTAAAATATAGGGTATTGTTGCAAAGAAATATTCTTTAAATGAATGGATTAAATGTTAACATCTGAACTTTATGTTACATGGATGAAATTTTTAGGATATGATGAGTTCTTCATTTTGGAGGACTTATAATTTATGTGAATGTATTTTTGATGTGATGAGCCCTTCTTCATTTTTGGAAGACTTATAATTTATGTGATGATTAATGTGTTTTGTTTTCATGTACTATGAAAGGCCAAAAGCATGATACAAAGTCTATGTAAAGTATTGTTAACATATATACCATATATAAATAGTATGGATCTTTTTTCAATGTTTGTATGAAACATGGATAGATTTTAAGTTTAAAAAAAAAAATCATATGTATATATATATATATATGGTGTACTTATATATATATATATATATATATAGAGAGAGAGAGAGAGAGAGAGAGATTGCAAAAAAAAAAAACATACATATTTTGGGTAACTTGAGTTACAAACCTAGTTGGTAGAAGGGATCTTACATATGGTATCAGAGCTAGCTACAACATTAGGACCTAATGGGAATACATGCTTGCTAGTATATTAATATATGAATTATGATTTTGGATTCGTGTTGAATTATTATGTATGTTTTATTATTTGTTCTTAGAATAAGTGTAATTTGGATTACTATTCTTTTTTTTATTTGTTTATTTTTTTTGTTTCTAGACTCTTTCTAGTTTGAGTTTGGATTTTGAGAAAAAGATAGAAAATTGAAACAACCTCGGAAATAATTTTCTTGCTTTTTTTTTTTTAAGATTTGGGAAATATATAGGTAAATTTTAAACTAATAATCCCCTATGATGTAATAATTTAAAAAAAAAATTGTTAAGGCACTCTAGCACACAGTTTATCCCGCTTAAAAGCTATAATTTTAAAAATATTACAACACTTTAGTGCAAAGCTTGTACTACATCTTGTTGTACTTTAGCATTGAGCTAGTACCTCATCCTATTGTACTTTTCATGGTTTAAGTTTCAATTTGCATGGAGAATTAGCTTGGAATTCATCTTCATGTTTTCTGGTTTAATTACGCCTTAAGGAGTTCTTATTTGAAAACAACTCCCCTAGCTGCCAATGTGTCCATGTTTGAGCCATTGGATCAAATGTTAGACGATTGAAACATTTTAGGCCATTAGATCCACAAGTAAACAGTTTTATATATGTTATGATAGAAATGTTGTTATGTCATGTTTAACATTTTGACTATGTCAAATTACACAAAAATAAAAATAAAAGTAAATTAAATAAAAAGATTGACATAATGTAATGAACACTTTAACTAGGTCAAAATACAATAAAAAATAAAAATAATAAAACAAAATAATGATAAACTATAAAAACCATGGTATTCATGTGGAATGTAGTTTATTTAAAGGGGAAATTAGGATATGTATTTAGGTTTTGGTGACTTTTAAGTTAAAACGATGTTATTAAAAATTTGTTAGATTTACATAAAATTTATATCATAAAATTAAACTCCATACAAACTAATTCGATACTCTATCCTTCCACCAAAGCTATAAAAAGTGAGACTTGTAGATTACACTTTTAATAAATTGACATTATGTGATTAAGAATAAGTTACAAACATAAGTAATAAGATGAATGTACATGAGGGCCATGGTAATTAATGTTATTCTTTACTAATAGTATAGATCTAAACTAATTATTTAATAAAATTATTTTAAATGTTTATAACCATTATTCCTTATATCCAAGGTTGCAATGAATCCCATACATAGTGATGGACCTCATGGGAATTTTAGTGCACATAAAACACCACCCTAAAAATTCTATACTCTTGATCAATTTAGAATAACCTAATATTTCTAGATTGGATGTCAAGGTGGGTGGTATAGTAATTGAGGATGCTTCTTAAAGGGTAAGGAAATTTAGATACTTTATCCTTCCACCAAAGCTATAAAAAGTGAGACTTGTAGATTATAGTTTTAATAAATTGACACTATGTGATTAAGAATAACTTATAAACATAAGTAATAAGAGGAATTTACATGAGGGACATGGTAATTAATGTTATTATTTGTACTATATTTATTTAGAATAGTTTTATTTTTTTATTTTTTGTAAGTTTAGCAGTGCCTTTCCATTTTTCCATTTATCAAAAAATATAAGCATGTTTATATATCAAAACACGATAACCTCAACCTACACGAAAGAAACCAAGTCTGTTGGCCATCTAAGCGAGTTAAAAGCCATCCAGTATTGAAATTGTTTTTTCCTCCTATAGTCTATAGACTCCATACTAGTATATCTACCAAAGTCTGACAAAAACCTGAAAATATAAATGTTATCCGCTAAAAACATGAAGCAACAAAAAGAAACATCTAAAAGAGAACTATTTTATCAGTAATCAAAGGACTCAACTAGTGCAGGGTCTTTGACACTGGACCCCAGCATGTCCACTTGGTGCATCATTTGAATTTGCCTCTCAATTCTTCCAAGTCTTGCTATTGCATGATGCTGAGAAACCCAAATGTCTTGCAGTTCCTTTTTGATACCCTAGAGAACCAAAATAACCTGAGAGACCACATGTGGATCTCCTCCCACTTCTTGCAGACTCGTCACAGCCTTTTCCAGAACACATTTAAAGGTACAGTAGATCTAAATAGATTGGTGGAAAAGGGATAGTCATCCTTGAGTATTCCCTAGATCAAATATGAAGTCCTTTTCATCTTCCTACATTTCTATGCCTTCTTCTTTATGCCCACTTTCTCTCTCCCATCCCTATATGAGGTTTCGTACTTGGGGAGGATTCCCTGTGGTGTAGGCTTCAAAAAGGTTTTCAATAACCTCTTTCTTGGACTTCTTGCCTCGCTTGCTTAATATTGCAATAGGTTTGACTTTCTTTTTCTTCCCTTAATATTGCAATAGGTTTGACTTTATTTTGCTTCCCTGTTCCCCTACCCTGCTTCTTGGTATTCTGGCCTTTTTTCATTGTTTTTTGTCCTCGTACAATCAGGAATTGATTTTTCCCTGGATTATCCAACAGAGAGCTGGGAAAACCTGTTTTAATTTTTGCAAGGCCTGTGTAAGGAAAAAGGAAGTCAATAACAATATTTTTGTTACTGTAGGTGGGGCCCACATTCTTTCTGTTCCTTTGGAAAATGTCAGAGAAGGTATTCCCAGAACGATGTAAGCCTATGAGCAAAGACTTACTCAAATACAGAATTAAATGCAGACTCGAATGTAGACTCAAATGCAACATATTCTAATTGAAACACAGTGTAAAATGCATGAACAGGAACCCTAGATGGATGTTTGCCACCTCCCGTATTTTTTTTGGGACAGTCATTCCTAGCCATGCTAACTATCTCATACAATTGCAAAACTGAAGAATTTTTGGTGACATCCCTACCTGAATCCCTTCCTGTCTTTGTGAAACGGGAGCCCTTCCCAAATGGTAACAGTAAACCTGAACAAGGAAATACATTGCAGGGGGTTCGAAAGCAGGGCATCACAACAGGGCCCGGGAAAATAAAAACAACCATGGCATTCTTCAAACAAAAGCTAAAGACTACATGTTGTAAAATCCCAAAACCCTGAACCTTGAAATTAAATAAAATCGACTGTAAACTATCCAGAAATTCGAAATTGGCCACTCCACTATGGAAAATGGTCGCATGCATACAATGAAGCATTCTATGTCCAATTTGCAGGCATGAACAAGGCATTGGAGCAGTAAAACAACCTCTTTTGGAGGGATTCCTGAGGAGAGACGTCCAGTTTATAGTTACATTCATGGTTTCTAACAAAGTTAGAAGACACAGAAAATACCAGGAGAGAAACTGTCAACACCAACCTTCTTCCTTCACTGCTGTTGTTTCTTTCTGCTACCTTCCAGGATCGATGTTACCTCTCCAGCATGGAGCTTGCCTTAACCTTTTGTCTCGATGTTGTTTCCAAGACTTACCTGACATTCACTTGTGGTTAAGAGCTATTCCTACGACAGGAATTATTAACAAGCATGTGTTCATGTCCCAATACATTGTGCGAGGTGGTGAATCATTCATGCAACCTATGCACGACGTTGTGTGCCACCGCCAAACCTCCCCTCTCACCCACCTCGTGAGACCCCGATCAGGGGTCTTAGTCCTATGAAATTTCCTTGTCTTGGTTTATGATGATTTGTAATGGGTGGAGTTCAATGTCTGAGGCCCTGTCAGATGCATTGATGTCCATTTGGTGTCCTTCGTGGTTTCATCCCCAATTAGCGAGGTAGTTTGTTGCCTCGTTCCCAACTCTTCGCACATGCAGTGGGATGAGATATCTTATATCCTTCATAATTACGCTAATATCATGGATAAGTCTAGTTGTTCTCCAGGTTTGGCTTATCTTCTCCCATGGTGTTCCTTGCTGCAGTTTTTGGAGTATACCTGTTGCCATAGCCGAGTCTCCTTCTACAACTAGTCTTTGATAGTTTTCACGCACTACAATAGTGAGCCCTTGTTTGACAGCCATTAATTATGATTCTTTTTTTGTCGCAAATCCCAGCTCTATCGTATAAATTTTGCATACTGATCCTTGGGAATTCCTAAATATTCCAGCTACTCCCACCTATCCTGGGTTGCCTTTGGAGGCCCCATCATATTTTAGCTTCAAGAACCTTGGTTGGGGTGTCTGGAATCTGTCTGAAGGGTTTTTCCAAATCTAATTTTTTTTCCATAGGTTTCGAGCCAGCATTTGAGGTTTTAAATTCAACATTACGAGGATGCGTCCTTCATTTCCATTTGTCGTCCAATCTTCTGCGTTCCATTTTTTTTCCAGAATGGTCTCCCAGATGTTTTCTAAGATGACCTGCTGGATTTGATCTCGTTGTCTTTGTTCTTCCCTGAATATTCTATAGTTTCATTCTTCCCAGATAACCTAAAGGAGAAATCCTATGGATAATCTCCAGGCTCTATTAAGGATAATACAGATGTAACCCCCTTTAATCCAGTTGAGTATGGTTTGTGTGATGCTTGCATTATCTCTATCTATTTGTTGAAAAAATATACTGATATTGTGCCATAGTTCTTCTGCAGGGCCACAAGTATTGAGAATATGTTCTAGATTTTCCTCCTGTTTGTTACACATTACGCATAGGGAAGGTCCCTGCATTCGTCTTTTTTACAGGTGATCCTAGGTAAGTATTTTCTGGTGACTTATGAGCCAAAGGAAATGTTCTATTTTTGGCCAATGTTTGCTTGCCCATATTTTCTGCTAGAGTGGTACTGTAATGTTATTCATAATGTTAGATTTGATGTGTGATACTTCTTGAATGGTGAACATGCCTTTATTACGATATCCCCATCTCAGAATTTCTTCTCCATGACTATAGGCAAGCTTCCTGGTTTTCATCTCTTTATCGTAATTGTTCCATTGCATTGTTTGTGGGGTGTTCAGCCACTGATCTTGTGTGAGGCATATTGTTGAATAGGAAAATCTCACCTAAATCTAGGTGGCTGAATAGTTTTTCCCATTTTTTCCATGAGTCTTCCCAGAATAAGGTTGTTTGACCTCCTCGCACTTCCCATAAGTTGTGTTGTTGAATCAAATCCATGTTTATTGACACTAAGTTCCATATGGTGGATCCTTTAGGGGTTGCATCTACTTTCAATTTTCCCACAGTTGTGCTTAGCATGTCATATATGATTTTCTAGAGGTCTGTACCTCCTTGAATCCACCGCCACCATAGTTTAGCTCCCATTACTTGATTAAGAATGAAGGGATCTCGTAAACCTAGACCACCTAGTTTTTTGAGTTTGGTCAGCTTGTCCCAAGAGAGCAGAGCCCATTTCCTTTTTTTATTTTTACCTTGTCATAGAAATTTTTTAAATAGATTGAACATATTGTTGCAGACATTTTTAGGAGCAACTCTTACAGATAGCTGATAAATATGAATTGACTGTAGAAGAGAGCGCAAGAGGACCACTCTGCTAGGTGCATTGAGGGCACAGAAAGCCCAATATTATAACCTTTTCTATATGTGATTAAGAAGGTCTTTCCAATCAGATATCCTAAGGGAGTTGAGGGTAAGAGGGATTCCTAAGTACTTCATAGGGAAGGAGCCCCGATTGAAACCCAAATTTTGGGCAAGAAACCTTTGGGAGACCTCATTGGAGTTAAAGAAGTAAACATTGGATTTATAATTGTTTATAAGGATCCCAGAGGAAGCCATGAAGTCTTTAAGAACAGATAATATGGCTTTGGCTTCCCGCAGTGTAGCTTGACAGAATAGCAGAATGTCATCAATAAACTATTGGTGGGAAAGAGTTAAGTCTGGCCCCCCATAGATTCAGTCCCTTTAATTGTCCCTCTTGGAGTTTGGATTTTATTAGACACCCTAAACCTTCAGCTACTATGATAAACAGAAAATGGGATAAGGGATCTCCTTGACGAAGACCCCTTGAGACATTACAGGGGTTGTAAGGAATACCATTCAACAATATTGAGAAGTTGGGAGAGGAAATAAAATACATTATCCATTGAATCCATCTTCCATCAAATCTGAATGCTAATAGGACCACTTTTAAGTATGTCCAACCTAAGCGATCACAAGATTTAGACAGATCAATTTTGATAAGCATATTGTTTCGGGGAAAATCACCCTAGAGGTTTGTTGGGTTTAAACCTCCACAGAGCAGGGCATGCTACTCAAGAAGGACTCACACAACCATACATGTTCATGAAAAACTAAATAGAGCAGATCGAGGAACTTACCCGTAGGTCCTACGATTGAAGCAGATCCCACGGGGTCCAAACCCCCAGCAACTCTTCTTCCTTCTTAACCTGAAAGACAAGAAGAAACAAGCACGAAGAACTGGTTGTACAACATATATCTACTCTAAATGTTAGTGAAATCCATAGGAAACATTAGATAAATCATAATAAATGCTTAAATAACAATATTCTCATATATGCAAGCGGCCAATAACATGTATATTTCGGGAACAAGACGGTTCTTCTGTATTATAAATAGCATGTATAGAAATAACGAGTGGAGATATCACCTGAATCCTTCCACGATCTTCAAGCAGACCGTCGTCCGGATCCGTCCCACCCTTGCCTCGCTAAGATTCCTTCCGAACTGGTGCATACGAGATGACATATAAGGAGATGAGCATCTCCAAGAAACAAGGGTTTCCTCTAATGAACTGGGAAGTGCAGGAGGCACGGGAATTCAGACTTGGATAGGGAATACCAACAGAGTATAATATCAATAATTTCTCTCTCCCTTAGGCCATGCACATGAGGGGCTTTTATACTCCCTCAAAGTAGTTTCAACAGTTGGAAACAGTTGGCCACGTGCTGGGGTGGTTGAACTACCAGAGTAACCATCAACCCAGCCCGAAAATAGGGAATTTTAATATATTTTTTAATTATTTTAATGGCATATGCGGGAAAGTACATGTGGACTCGCGTATACACGCGGAAAAGTCTGGGCATAACCGCGTATGGGGATTTTAACACTGTTTTTTAGTGAATTTTGTCCAAGTCTATAGGAATGGGTGCCCAAAGCCATAAAAGCAATCATGAATCATATGAAGGTGAGAAATGATGCTATAACATATGCCCCCTAATATATGATGTCAGAAGGGGTACATGATGGCCGAAATGTATTATGCACATAGAAAGAACTTCGCAAGGACAAGAGAGGACTTCACCAGATTTCAGCCTGCCAAAAAACCAATGAAAGAAAATAGAGAGTCAACTCATGCTGAGGCGGGCATACCCATGCTCAGTCAAAAATACATCATATAGAAATTACTGAATGGATCCAACATGTATACAAGTATAACTGAACTGAAAGTACACGATGAATCATCTGAGCATGGCCTGGAAGTATAAGTCTGAATCAATGTCCAAGTATCACATATAGAAAGCTGATCAAGGACGCTGCAACTGGATGTCTGATCAAATAAGTAACTGAATCTCCAAGTACCAAATCATAAGAGGTGGAACAAACAGTACTATCACGCAACTCGGGAGCCAACATATAGGATGCTGCTGTACTGAACTGCAACATATAAGGGTGGACGGCATCACTGGCAGAGACTGAATGGACTGTCAAAAGTGAACCGAGAAATTCTGATGCAACCCGAGGTCTTCACCAATCATGATGGCACAATTCTACACAATGGGAATAAATGAGCCGAAGTCGACCATGTGAGAAATTGTTGGATTACCAGTCAATGGTGTATACCATTAACCAACGCGAGACAACCCACCAATAATGAAAATGAGTGTCAAGGTGCCCCAGTACAATCTGACAAGTGCGAATGAATGAATTGAAGTCGAACACTTGAAAGAATCTATCAATCAGGAGGCAATGATGAATCCCCACTGTCGATAGCGAAGAGTCTGCCACTGATGATTGCAAACCCTAAGGTACTGACAAAAAGACTCTAGACCTTATTCCCAGAGCAATGAGTCGGATTCGATGGGAAAAGATCTGCTGGAAGGAAGGCATTAAGGCATCCCACATCAGTCCAACGCGAGTGTAACCCGCAGGCCAAGATTTGGAAGGAATCGGACGAAGTAGAGTGATGGAACCAAAACCAAAGTATGTTTCCGACATGCACAAGATGAAGCTAGTGCACGGAAGAAACCCTCTGAACCAACCAATAATGAAAGCTAACACAGAGGCGAGAAATCCACTGATAGGGTCAAATGGAAATCAAGGTATTGCACGAATCCCAAGTGTGATAATGTATGATGACGTCGAACACAGGGGAAACCACTCAGTCAAAGACCCATAATGATGATCAAATGTTGAGCACAAGGTCACCTATCAATGATGGAAATAGGGCCAGGGTGCGGCTCTAGGTTTTCTCTCAGAGCAATGTGTCGTAGTCGATAAGAGACAAACCCATCGGCAAGAAGTCAATGGGGACCTTCTCAAACCAGCATGAGCAGAAGACCAAAACATCTAATGTGATAGAACAAGATACTGACAAGACCGGGAAGGCCGACTGATAATGATTCAAGAGACACCGCAGAATGGCCGACTCTGTTTAGACTTCCCTTGAACAAAAGCACGACTCATGATGACCATGGTAGTAAAAAGTGACATTGTATAAGTCTGTTATGCAGGAGGCAGAACAAACTCTCCATATGATTGGAAGAGATAACCAACTGGGGGAGGACTGACAAGTGAAACCAAGTAAAGGCTGAACCCAGGTCAAAAACTAAAACCATCCCAAATGTAGGAAAATATATAAGTATATGTGCTTTGTTCAAGGGCGACAAACTGACTCTGTACTGCCATCAAAACAACGAAGATACATCCCGTTCCCGCTCTTTTTGTTATATTTGATTTTTTTGTATTTTTCATAATAAGCCTGAAAAAAGAATAAAAGAATGCTATGGTACAATGGATAGAACGAGTATCAAGAAACAGATGCACTAGTTCCTGGGATTGGAACAAGCCTATGCTCAATGCAAGGTGGCGGAAACTGGTAAGTGATACTCAAAGGAATGTTCCATCCATGGGTAAAAGGGTGTCAAGTCGCGATAGCTAAGTGCATGCAAGGGTTAACTTGTATAGATAGACAAGGTAAAAATTTGGCTTAAACATCGAGTCCAAATGAAGCCGGCTAAAGGCCAGGATAAACAAGTAGCCAATATGCAATGAAGTAATACAACTTAACGACACCAGGGAGCCTCTAGGGTAATAGCCAGAAAATGATAGTGAGGAAGAAGAAGAATGAAGCTTCAACACATAAGTCATGGCGGGACTAAAGAGGACTCTCGAGCCTACATAAAACACAGCATGGGCAACAAGTGATAGCGAGGAACTAACTAGGAAGCCCATGTAAAGGAAGGCTCACCACCAAGTCATGATTAAATAATCGGCGAGTGAAATGGGTGTAATAGTCATGACCTGATGGGATCGACCCTATGGAAAGTGATCAGTATGAAGGCTAGTATGCAAGATGCAACGGAAAGTGACTTCCCTAACCTATATGCCAGTGAAGATCATATACCTGCCGTGACGAGTCGGTAATCATGGATCAAAAAACGGGAAAAATCTCAAATTCGTCAAAATGTACCTGAAAACATACCAAACTGGGCACTTCCAAGCATCCGGGTTATGCAGCTTAAGATAGATTGAAAAAAATAAGCATAACAAATTTTTGCGAAAATTTTCAACTTTTTAGCCATAAATAGACAAATTACCTCATATTTGGTTCATTATTACATTGCTGATTTGGAAAAAGTGCTCTGGAGCAAAAAACTTCTTTCGTCAAATCAGGAGCAACCGACCGTCGAATCGCACCGAATTTGTCAGGTAAGCTCATCAATCATCCTTGCAAATCATTTTGTCCATTTATAAATTAAAATTTAGTGATTTTCACCATAGAAACCCTTGCTAAAAAACACGGGCTTGCGCATACGTGGGTTGGTAACGGTAAAGTCGCGTATACACGCGACTGTGCATAAAGAAAGTCGCGTATGCGCAGGCCCAAATAAAAAAAGCGTGGCTAATGAAGGATTTATTGAATTTTGACAGGATGACAATCTCATGGAGAGAGCGTGAACATAGTGCAATTGATCAAGAAGTCATGCAAGATCGAGCATCGCAAAATATTCTTCGGAATTGCGGATTGCTCAAATTTTTCAAAATGCCAAATATGAAAAGCAATGTCTGGTTGCTAGAAATGCTCGTGAATTATTGGGAACCGGAAGAGGACTTCTTTATGATAGATCATATGCTAGTACGCATTGAAGTGGAAGACATATATTTCATCATTGGACTCTCCCAGAGGGGGGAACCAGTAGACTTGCACGGGAAGCCCCTGGGAGGGTTAACCGTGGAAGATTACATCCACGTGTACTGTGTAGAGGGTTCCAAGAAAGTTGGAACTCAGATTGCAATTAAAGATTTAAGGGATTTGCACATGAAAATCCTCCTTTTTACCATTGGCAGAGTGGCAGGATCTGCCTCCCTACATCAGGCGTCCAGGACGCAAATGAGCATAGCAGTGGAATGCTTGACTCATGTGTATGATTGGTGCACAGCCCTATTACTGAACATGAAACAACAATTGACCTCAATCCGCCAAGCAAAGACAAAACACTTTGGATACGGTACAATTTTGATGACATTCTTTTTTGAGAAGATACTAGCATTAAGACCCAGAGTCATCTCTACCATCAGCAGCCCGAGAGACCCAAGAATTTCCCGTTGGGAAGACATGATGAAGAGATTAGGGGGAAGTGAAGTTCCCCGGACCACTTGGGATGATGAGTTCTTCCTTTGGTGGGGAGAACAAATCATCGATGTGGACGACTATCCCTATGCCGGGATGGACTTTCGTGGAGATCCAGATATTGTTCTTCCACCAGGCACAGCATGGGGCACAGTCGATAAGTTTGCAAAAAAATTTGATTTATATAATTTTTTGGATTTTTTCAAATATGTATGAAAAAAAATGAAAAACAAACATGTTTTTGATTGGATTCATAATGACTTACAATGTAAACATGATCATGATATAGATATTGGACCAGTTCGACCTGAGGGTTTCTCGCGCCATAAGCGTCGCAGGGGCGAAGCAGATACAGTGGATTCAGACAAGACCCTCCAGGCTGTACAGAGGAACTTGGAGGGGTCAACCCGCCAAATACCTATGGCTGCCATGGAATATCTGCCGGAAGCCGTCCAGAGACGGGTAGTAGGAGTGCCCCGAGACTGGGTACGGTTATTCCGCCGAGTTGCCACCGCAATCATGTTCTATAGGAACACGACTTCTGGGCAGGGACCTCAGGAGTAGATAGATATTATGTATCAAATGACTGTATATTTTTGAGACTGAACATGATCGGGCATCAGCCCAAATTTTTTATGACCTTATGGATCCAAATTTTGTAAAGTTTTTGAACACTCTGATGATATATATACAGTGATGTTTGATGTGATGTAATAAATGTATCAAAATGTATGATGTTTTTGATGATTAAATTTTATTGTATGGAATGATTAATATGCCAATCCAGTGCTTGATTAGCTAATGAGTCAGCCAACCAATTGTCAGTTCGAGGAATATGAATGAAAGTTAAAAATTGAAATGATCTTTGTAACAAACGTACCCTCAAGAACAACCGTAATAAAAATGGATCTCGAACCCGATAAGTATTTTTCAACTGTGACACCACCAACTGAGAGTCCAAGAAAACTACCAACGAATCAACACCCAAAGATATTGCCTCCGAGAGTATATAAACAACTGCAGTGTATTCTGCTATATTATTGGAAGCAGGACCAATGCAAACCCCTCTTGATACTAACAGCTGACCGGAAGGATAATGAAGCACCCAAGCCGCGGAAGCTAAGTTCCGGGTGTGTCTACTAGCACCATCGGCGAAACCAAAATGACTCATGACATTCGACACAACCTGCCAAAGCAGATCAAAAACATCACCAACTCATCAAAGATTGAAAATCAACCAGATATGTACAAAACAAAACTACTATATACAAAATCAACATGCTAGGCCGAAGCCTAGGCATAATACTTCTTCAAATAGAGCCCATTTCGGGGCTCCGGCAACTCGTTCCCTTCGAAATCAACCAAGGTATACGCTCCTTTCTTAAGGACTTTTTTAACGATGAAGGGGCCATACCACATATACTTAAACTTTCCTGCCCCCAGGGCATCTTTTTCTTGGGCATAGACCAAAACAAGGTCACCTTCCGAAAAAACCCTGGGTTTGACCGCCTTATCGTACTGAACTTTTACTCGGTTTTTATGCGCTTCATTCATCGTGGCGGCATCTCGACGCTGCTCATCGAGATGTTCCAGATGAAGAAGTCGTTCTGCCATACTAGAAGTGTCAGGAAGAAGTTCAACAGCTAATTTAAGAGAAGGAATCTCTCATTCAATAGGAAATACGGATTCCACCCCGTGGATTAACTGAAACGGAGTAAAGCCAGTTGCAGTTTTCATTGACGTCCTGTATGCCCAAAGTGCAGGATATAGCATAATATGCCAGTTGGATCTAGCTTTATCAATTGTCCTTTGAAGAATTGTCTTCAAGGATTTATTCACGGCTTCCACTTGCCCATTGGCTTGAGGATAATACGGAGATGAATGCTCCTACCGGAAACCCAATTTGAGAGCCAACTCAGCCATCATGCTATTCTGAAAATGACTGCCATGATCAGTGATAATCTCTCTAGGAATACCAAAACGAGCAATAACCTGGTTGAAAAGAAAAAGAGCTACAGTCTCACCATCATTCCCAAAAGTAGGCATAGCCTCGACCCACTTCGTAAAGTAGTCTACTGCTATAATAATGTACTTGTGACCTTTAGCCGAAGGCGGGTTACAAGTAGTATAATCAATACCCCACTTTGTAAAGGGACCGACAGTAATGACTGGAAAAAGCGGAGCTGGATGAGCGCGCATTTTTTGAGTATAGACTTGACACGGATGACACTTTTTGACCGACTCCATACAATCTTTGAAAATTGAAGGCCAAAAGTACCCAGCACGCAAAATCTTTTGGGCTGTAGCAAGCCCAGATAAATGACCACCACAAGCTCCACTGTGGGAATCATTCAGCACAGCCTCAGCTTCTTCGAGAGTTAAGCAGCGTCTCAGGATTGAATCAACCCGTCGACGGTATAAAGAATCACTAATAATCAAATAATTCTTGGCCAAGTGACGCAACTTACGACACTCATCTTTCGAAAAAGTAGAGGGAAACTTCGCAGTCTGAAGATACACAATGATATCTCCATACCAAGGATCCTATGAAGAGATAAGAAACAAATGTTCATCCGGAAAGGATTCATCATAGATCATCTCTTCCCCACAGGGCAACTCGGAGATCAATTCCGCGAAAACTAATGATTTCTTGGACTTGGCAGACATAAACTCAAGATAAAATTCCTACAAAATCACAATCCATCTATTGTATTTTCCCCCAATCACTCGCCTACTGAGGACAAACTGAAATGGATTGGCTGCTGCCAAAACATAAGTTTTTCAAAGAATAATGTAATGCCGGAGTCGCTGCACAGCATGAACTGCTGCTAAAGCTAACTTTTCTATCGGAGTGTACCGGAGTTCAGGTCCTACCAAGCCTCGACTAAGGTAGTATATAACATGTTCTGCAAGAGCATCATCCTCTTGAACTAGAACCATACCAATAGTAGATTCTGCTGCTGCCAGATACAAAAGGAAATCCCTGCTATAATCAGGTGGACTCAATAAAGGAGCAGAGGTCAATGATTTTTTCAAAGCATTGAATGAGCGTTGAGCGAAGTCATCCCAAAGAAAAGGAACTCCTTTCTTCAACAATCTCATAAATCCCTTGGTAACTTCAGCATAATTTACGATAAACCTCCAAAGAAAATTAGACTTTCCTTGTAGACTTTGAAGCTGACGGATAGAGGACGGGGGAGGCAACCGAAGTATTGCCTCAACCTTGAAGGGATCTACCCTAATCCCTTCAAGGTTGCCTCAACCTTGAAGGGATCTACCCTAATCCCTTGAAGGGATCTACCCTAATCCCTAATCCCTAGACACAATGAATCCTAATAACCGGCCGGATGTAACCGCGAAAACGCACTTGTTCGGATTCAATCTAATCTTATAGAAACGAGATCTTTCAAATATTTGTCGGAGGTGAGCAGGATGATCCATCCTCTTTTGAGAATGAGCAGCTAAATCATCCAAATACGCCTCGATAATATTTTTGATGTCGTGGAAGGCATATGACATGGCCCGCTGAAAGGTAGCCCCAGCATTTTTAAGACCAAAATGCATCTTCTTGTATGAAAATGTACCCAGGGACAAATAAAAGCAGTCTTATGCTCATCTTCAGGATGGATAGTAATTTGATTATATCTGGAGAAATCGTCCATGAAGGAGAAAATCTCATTATCGGCACACTCGTCAATGATTTGATCGATAAATGGTGTGGGGTAATTATCTTTAGGACATGCTTTATTTAGGTCTCTGAAATCGATGCAAACTCGAATCATTCCTTGCTTTTTATCTACGAGAACGAGATTTGAAACCCATTCAGTCAAAGGAACAGGGAAAATAAATCCCGCCTTAAGCAGCTTCTCAACCTTAGCTTTGATAGTTTCCGCCTTCCTAGGATTGATCGGACGAATTTTTTGCCTGACCGGCTTAGTGTTTTCATAGGTCTTGATCTCATGCTGGACAATAGATGGATCTATTCCAGGCATTTCCTCATAAGACCAAGCGAATACATCCCTATACTCTTTAAAGAGCTCGGTGTAAATTTGAACCTCTTCATGGGAACATTCAGCTCCGATGAAGACATTCTCAATAATATTGGGATCCCTGGAAATGTTCACCGGGATAGTAGGAGAAATCACAACCATGTTCCCTTCAGCATAAACCTGTGTTGGTGCTAAAGGGTTCAAGACTGGGCGAACAGGACCAGGAGACAAAGGACTTGGAAAACTTGATTCAACTTCGCTCAAATCAGGTAAAAAGTAGGACCGATTATGCAAATCATCCCACGGTCTATCTATACCAGTCATAGCTTCCAAGATGGCCTCTTCAGATGGAAGAGTGGTATCAAGGAAATCCTGGGCAGAAGAAGAACTAAGTGTCCAAGCTGGAGCCACATCGCCATCCAATTCCTCTGGAGAAAGAGGAGCTAGAATGGACTCTGCAGAGTCAACAATAGATTGATAAGCAATCTCAGCTACAGACATCGGAAATTCCATTCCACCCACTTGAACTTCCGCTAATGTGGCTGTAGGGGAAGGTAAGGTCCAAGGGTCCGAAAAATAATGAGTTCTAAAGAACTCTCTTCGAAGAGGAGCCCTAGAGGATGAAATTGCATTTATATGAATCGTAGGAGGTGGAATATCAAAATTACCCATCAAGGAAGAATACATTCCAACCCCTAAATTCTCAACAGGCGCCTTGGTATTATCCAACTTTGGAATAGTTGAGTTAGTAGATGCATTCGGGTCTACAGAGGACACCAGCTTGATCCATCGTAATAATCCTCCCTTCGTGGGGGAAACATATAATCCGAAATAATGAGGATGCAATGGCATCCATCTCATAAATCCAGCTTTCTTCCTCAACATAAGGTTTTAATTGAGCTTTGCGCCAACTACTTCAACCTCTATATCGATGGGGCCTTGCTCCCCTGAATTACGATGGGCAAAGCCTTTTAATACCATGGGGTCTGTGAGAATGACCATCGAATGCAGTCAGAACAGTGCTAGATGGAACAGCTTTGGGATATCCAATTGTCTTCCAACATGTGAGAGACATCACGCATGTGCAAGCACCCTCATCAACAACCATTCGAAAGATATTACACTTCTGGTACGATGATTTAATATGAAAAGCCATGTGATGGGGGAGTCTCTTCTTAAAATTAGTCATATCAAAAGTAATTAGAAGAGAATTTTTTAGATCAATAGCCCTAATGGTAGTGAGCAAAGCACTGCGCTGAGCTGGACAAGACTGGAGTACCTCTAAAGCTGACATAGCACAAGGAATCTATGCCAGATCTTCCACAATAGAGTAGTTCTGGGCAGCCCTAGCATTTGGATTAATCGTCGACCACTTAGAAGATGCTTTGGGCATCCGAGGCATAGACTCAACAGTAGGCTTCGTAATGTGAAGCGGCTCAGTAGCATCAGGAATATACTTAGCTTTCGAAGACTCTTCTCCACCATAATCACGGGATCTTGTAGCGACATCTACATGAGCACTCATCATGAATATGTTTGGTGGAATTTCCCCTTCCTGGGTACCCCCAGAGGAAGCCCCAGGATTTTGGTTCGCGCCAACAACTAATTGTTGCCCTTGGGGAAAAGGGTTATTTAACACAGCCTAGGAACTAGAAGAACCATGTTGGGCTAATAAGCGCTGAGTATCCTGAATTTTAGGGCAAAGGTGCATAAGATGGTCTCCAGCACACAGCTTGCATGGAAACTTCACTTTCCTTTTCTCCTTTGGACCCTCACCAACATGCTCGTTGGTCTTATTCACATTACCCTTCCCGTTCTTGCCCTTTTTCTTATTATTTCGTCCCTTCTTCTTCCATTTGGATTGTTGATTTCCTTTGGGATCAGAAGCTTGGACAACATTTATGGACAAAGACTGGGAAGGCGATGACTCAGCAGGTACAGCCTGACCAGAAGGAGCAGATTGTAAATACAACTGCTGCAATTGAGTAAGCAGGCTAGCTACACCACTATTGATCAATCCAATCAGTCCGTCACCATGAGGACCGGGCTTAGTTTTAGATAAATCTAATTTGGAGTGAGGAGCATTGGTCAGATACTTGTGAAGGACCCCAGACTGAGAATATATCAACTCTAGTTGCTGGGCCCTAAAAATGGCTTGCTCCTCGGAAAATACCCTGTAGAGGGATACATCTTTCGAAATATCTGACTGTAGGGATTTCAGAAACCATTCCAAAAGGAATTCACCTAGAATATGAGCTTTAATAAGCCTCTTCCTTCTCCTCCATTCCTGAATGTGATCAGAAATGTGGGTTGCGTTGTCCTGCTTAAAATTAGCTAGGAGTTCAGTCCCAGCGTCATATCGGACAGGCAACTGAAAATGGTTTAGAAATGTAACAACCAGTTCTCCAAATGTAGCAAAACTGCCCCCAGTTAGCTCAATATACCATTTTGCGTCGTTTCCAGTTAGGTTGCGTTGAAATAATCTCAACCTATACTCAATATCGATCGTGGAGTTCGAAGTGGTGATAAAATGGAAAGTAGTGATGTGGTCGGTCGGATCTTCTCCATTCTTTCCTTCAAACTTTGAATGTCTCGAAGGAAGTTTGGTGGGGGACCCGGAGGCCACCCCTGACTATAACGAATCGGATCATTAGTCAACTTTGGACAGATCCTCAAAGTTTGCCAGCGTAAAAGGTAAGCGAGGTGAGCCCGAGGATTCCATCCTTGATGGGATGGATTCCCAACATTATGAAAAGAATAATTCTAGATTTGATGAGGCACCGTGTTGCCAGAAAGGGACTCGTAGAAAAGGGGAGAAGAACCTCCTCCCAACGTAGAGTTACCAAACCCGGCACCGCTTCCCTCAACAAGTATGAAATGAAGAGGAAAGCCCCTGATAGGGGTTCCAGGCATTAGAAAGAGGAGAAAAGGTCTGATAAGCACTCAACGAAGGGAAAGAATTATTCCCTTGGTGACCAGCGTAAAACTGATTCCCTGCCCCCACTGTAGTGAATACAGGGTTCCATCCTGTAAAAGTGGTCGAATTCTGACCTCCAAACCAAGGATTGAAACTCTGGGTCTGAGAAGTAAACGGAAAGGACCCTAAAGAAGGATTGGAACTAGGAATGTGCCCAGTTCCAAAGGGGAACCCCTGAAAAGAAGTTGATCCACTAGCCATGGAAGACATGGGCGTAGATCCAGCTGCAGCAGCGAAAAAGGAAAAAGAAGGAATCCCACTAGTGGGCATTCCGAAACAGAAGGGACCAGAATGAGAAGCGTGTGCTTGGGTGAAACCAGAGCCAAACACAGCAGCACTAGAAGCAATTGAAGATAAAGCAATAGTTCCCCCTCCTTCAACAGAAGCAGGAGTTTGAATGCCTGCAGCACTCACAGCAGAAGCCGCGTTCCCAGTCGTGGCCATCGAAAGGTATGAATAATACGGAGGATCTTCTGGTCTCTCTGACTCAGGTCCGATGTATTGAACAACGAACGGATAATCAGGAGGAAGAGGAGATGGACCTGACACAGGAGGTTCAGGTAATTCCTCAATTTGAAAATCTTCTTCCTGAGGAAATAAAACTCGCGAGGTGAGCGGAACGCTCCTCTCGGAACCAACACCAGAATCAGCTATGAAACCTTCAGACCCTTGTGGAGGATCTCTCTCCACTGCGTCAGACGTCACAGGGTGGTAACCACCTACTAAATCACTCCTACGCCTTCTCGAAGAAGGCTCTGGACTCTCGGGAGATAACCCCCGGATTCTCCTCGATCGACGAGGCGCTTGATCAGCCACTTTTATAGATTTTAAATTAGACTCAAAAAAGTGAAAAGCTAGGCAAGCTAGGAGCAAAGAGCACTCACTAAAAGAAAAATCCCTGAGATACAATCAAGCAAACAGCCTCCAAGTATTTCCGCTCCGGGTGATGAGGACCGGATACCAAAATACAGGAAAGCGAAATATAGGACCTCCCGAAAGCAGTCTGGGATGATTAGGGCCCAGAACAACTAGCGAAGGTATCAGAAACAGTTACGCCAACTTCCTAACGACAGCCTTTGCCGACTCAAGCACCCAAGCTTCGCAAGGGCACCCCCCAGAAGTACTGCTGAAAGTGATGCGACGTCTGCCTCAGGTACCACGGGTATTCCCCCCCGCAGTCACCTGTGTGGAACCTAGGAGTGGCAACTATGGGCACCAATCCGTGTCAGAAGCCGGGTGGAACGGTCTTGAGGTTAGATTCAGCTAATCAGAGAGGGGGTATCCCTCTTCTCAGCCTTCACTTCCCCTCGCGCTTGACTCTCTGGAGGAGAGCTTTCCCGGTCCACCTAACGGAGTTGGATTTCGCTCAATTAATCAACTTCTATGTTTCGTTTGAGCGGCCTTGGAGAGTTAACTCTCCACTCACCTAATCCAAGGCCCTACAACCTAGCTAGTTGGTGTATGACACTTAGAAAGCTTGCTAGTTGATTTTAAATTAAATCGCTTATTTTAATTGGCTGTTATGTTAAGTCAAAGGGATATGGAGATGAAACTTATGGTGTTTTGACGCAGAAAGAAATTAATAAAAACCAAACTACATGCAAATGCAATTATTTTCTTTCAATGAAAAGCAACTTCTACACAGGTTCTACGAGATTAAAAATTGTATTTTTCTTTTCAGATAACAAACTCACACTCACAAAAACTATGAAAATGAATAAATGCTTAAGTGCACCTGATGCAAATCACTACAAGCATGCAAATCCTAAGATGCAAAATCTCCTAAAGCAGAGTGAAATTTCCCAAAATTCCTTCAGTTTTATCTCTTATTGGTTGTCCAGAAATTTAGTTCCCACAATCAAGGACTCTTAACATGGAGACACCACAAACGCTTAAAAACAAGAGGAAGAAATCAATGACAACTCCTTTCCAAAATCAAGCCAAAATCCAAAGGCAAGAAACCTCAGCAAAGCTTCAAAAGATACAAAGAAATGAAAACAAAAATGCAAAAACAAAAGCAAACAACAAAGAAAAAAAAAAATTGAGCTTTTGAGTTTTATAAAAGAGTTCGAAAAGACCAAGTGAAACTATAAAATCCCAAGCCAAACAACACTGAATTTCAAGCAAAAACTTCAAAAATGCTGCAAATCTTATAGGGCTAACTAGTAGCAAGATCAATATGAGAAAAAGAAGACAAGAAAACTCAGTCACTCAGCCTAGAAGAATAGTGCAACCTTGCCGCAAACAAAAACTTCAAAGAACCAAGAAAGACTCTTCAAAAGTTGCAACAAGACCTAGCCAACTGAACTCAAGAAAGCCAACCAAGAAACGGGCAAAAATCGTAGTGCAAAGAAAAACACAAAGATAGGAAAGAGTAAATGAGTAGGAGCTTTATGTTCTGATAAAGCAGAACAGCCAAGAATCTCCAAAAAGAGATCTTGGTACTCGAACCAGAAGTACCAGCACAAGAAACAACACTTTGCCAAAAAGACTAGTTTTCAATCAAACAAGAGAGAGAAAATACCAAAGACCACTTTCTTCACAATCCAGAGGGTACAAAGACACTGCAAGAACAGGTCTCTACAGACAGAAAGGACTAAAAATTCAAGAAATCCAAAATTTCAAAATCTGCCTAGGTATACGCAACTTCACAGTTTAGCAACAAGCGTGCATACGCGACTATGCTAAAGGAAACCCGCGTATACGCGACTCCTTTTAACAAAAAATGCGTGTATACGCGACTGTGTGCAGACAAACCCGCGTATATAAAGGTAGATAATGAAAAAAAAAAGGATCAAGCCTGGATAAGAAACCAGGACTTCAGTCTGACTGAGAAAGAGTAAACTGGACTGGAAATAGAAGTTAAAACTGTTGGAAACCCATCAAACAGCTAAAACCACCCAACAGGGGAATCACAAGAATGCGATCCCCAGTGGAGTCGCCAGTTCTTTTTTGGGGAAAATCACCCTAGAGGTTTGTTGGGTTTAAAACTCCACAGAGCAGGGCATGCTACTCAAGAAGGACTCACACAACCATACATGTTCATGAAAAACTAAATAGAGCAGATCGAGGAACTTACCCGTAGGTCCTACGGTTGAAGCAGATCCCACGGGGTCCAAACCCCCAGCAACTCTTCTTCCTTCTTAACCTGAAAGACAAGAAGAAACAAGCACGAAGAACTGGTTGTACAGCATATATCTACTCTAAATGTTAGTGAAATCCATATGAAACATTAGATAAATCATAATAAATGATTAAATAACAATATTCTCATATATGCAAGCGGACACTAACACGTATATTTCGGGAACAAGACGGTTCTTCTGTATTATAAATAGCATGTACAGAAATAACGAGTGGAGAGATCACCTGAATCCTTCCACGATCTTCAAGCAGACTATCGTCCGGATCCGTCCCACCCTTGCCTCGCTAAGATTCCTTCTGAACTGGTGCATACGAGATGACATATAAGGAGATGAGCATCTCCAGGAAACAAGGGTTTCCTCTAATGAACTGGGAAGTCCAGGAGGCACAGGAATTCAGACTTGGATAGGGAATACCAACAGAGTATAATATCAATAATTTCTTTCTCCCTTAGGCCATGCACATGAGGGGCTTTTATACTCCCTCAAAGTAGTTTCAACAGTTGGAAATAGTTGGCCACGTGATGGGGTGGTTGAACTACCAGAGTAACCATCAACCCAGCCCGAAAATAGGGAATTTTAATATATTTTTTAATGATTTTAATGGCATACGCGGGAAAGTACATGTGGACTCGTGTATACACGTGGAAAAGTCTGGGCATAACCGCGTATGGGGATTTTAACACTGTTTTTTAGTGAATTTTGTCCAAGTCTGTAGGAATGGGTGCCCAAAGCCATAAAAGCAATCATGAATCATATGAAGGTGAGAAATGATGCTATAACACATACCTTTTGCTTTAGGACTGCAAAGAGAATGGATTTCTTCTTGCGTCGTTATAATTCCATCCAGAAATTGTCTACCTTTCACAAACCTTGTTTGTTCTGGAGAGATTAGATTCGGAAGGATAGACTTTAATCTTTTGACCATGATCATAGATAGAATCTTGTAAAGAACATTAAAAATGGAAATAGGGTGGAATCCTTCACGGTTTTCAGAATTCTCCTGTTTGGGGATGAGAGAGATGAAGGTAGAATTTAAGGTTGGATAGACTTGTCTAAACCATTTGGATTCTTTTACCAATTCCCAAATATCATTTCCCATGAACAGCCATATGGCTTGATAAAAATAAGCTATGAAGCCATCAGAACCTGGGGCTTTGTTCTTGGGCAGATTCTTGACCACCTCCTCCACCTCTTGAAAAGTGATTTCCCTGTGTAAGGATAAATTTTGATCTCTGCTTACTGTTGAGGGGATGTGTCTTGTGATTCAGGAAATAAGTGCAGATCTATCTTGCTCTGCCTCCATTAAGAGGATACTCAAGTGCGTTACTAACAGATTCTTCATTTCATTATGTTGCAAAACATGATTTCCAGTAGAGTCTTTCAATGAAAAAATTTGATTGTGTCGTCTCCTCTAGATCATTGCTTTATGGAAGAATTTTGTATTTTCTCCCTTTCTCTTAGCCATTGCACTCTGGATTTTTGTTTCCAAAGTAGTTCTTCTTTCTTCCTACGCTCTTCCAGTTGGCTTAGGATATTTCCTTCTTCTACTGCTAGAGCCTCAGTTCTCCCATGGTTGATCATATGTTGCTGAACTCGCTTCATTTCACCTTTCAATCTTTCTTTATCTTGCTGAATATTGCCAAATTCAATTTTGTTCCATTTCTTTATTTCCTACTTTAGATTTTTCAATCTTAGCTTGAACGTATGCATTCTATTCCTGCCTTGAATATGGTTTTTTTCCCACCATCCTTTAGCTTTATCTAGAAAGGTGGGATCCCTGAGCCAAAAGGATTCAAATTTAAATGGCTGATTTTTTCTGCTTTCTTTCATGTCTATTTCCATTCTTATCGTCCAGTGATCTAACCCCAACATTGGGAGGATGGTTGCTTCATAGAACACATCCAGACTGACTAAATCTTCTGAAGCAAGGAACCTGTCCAACCTTGAAGCAACTTGATTCAATATCCCTCTTCTATTAGTCCAAGTGAATTTTCCATTCACTGTAGGTGTGTCTACCAATAAAAGGTTAGTGATTAAGTCTCGAAAGACTTCCATTTCTGAGTCCTCTCTTCTTATGCCTCCTTTCCTTTTTTTTAGGTACTTAATCATGTTGAAATATCCTCCAAATAACCAGTATTTCTTCGTATGCATGGTGCAGAGAGTCCTTATACTATTTAAAAAATCTTGTCTTTCTCCTGGAATATGAGGCCCATACACTGCGATAATGAGCAGCTTCTCTTTTGTTCCTATTTTCCTAAACAAGCCAGTGAGAAGGTGAGGTAGTCCAATCCATTCTTCTACTAGTACTTCAGCAGGGTTCCAAAGTATGGCTATTCCTCTGGCACTTCCCCTTGAATCTATCGCCATTGTTTCATAATGAGGCTAGTGTGATTTCAGAATGCTTTCTAATTTTTGGCCAAAGACTTTCATTTCTTGTAGCAAAAAGAGTTGAGGCTTTTCTAAATTTAGCATTTCTTTTAAATATCCCTGCTTACCTTTACTTTTTAGACCTCTAATATTCCAAGATATTACTTTCATTGTTTAACTTTAAGGATTTTTTGGAATACCATTGTTAATGGTATTATCTTTCCTGAATTAACTAACATCTCTCCTAAAATTTGAATTGAATCATGCAGTGTTTGTCTTCCTTTATTTTTCCCTCCTTTGGATTGAGTACTTACTTCTTTGGATGGAGGGATTTCAGGGTTACTTACTTGTTTTTGAGATTGGACTGTCAAATATTGCTCAAAAGTTTCGTTGTACAATTTCTTTTGGTCGTCTGGAATGAAACAATCATCTAAGTTATGCCATCCGTGTAAGAGCCATTTTAGAACCACCTCCTCTGAGCTTAAATCCTCTTTGTTCTGTTCTATATCCATTGGTGATTGTTCCACCATATTCTCCTCTTCTCCTTCTGTTGATTCTTGTGGGGCCTTTCTTTTTGAATTCTGATTTTTCTATGGTATCTGTCCTTGCCCTATACTCGAGCTATCCTCCCCTGCCTTTGAATTTTCCCCTTATTCTTCCAAGATTTCATAACGATTTTGTGTTTTCTTCTATTTAAGAGTGTTATTTTGGGTAACCTGCTGCTTATTATGCCTCTTTTTATTTGTCATTGTTGTAAATCCGTCATCTTTTTCAGGTGTCGCTTCAGCTCCTTCTAGTGTTTTTCCTTACATTGGAGCGAGACAGTTCAGAGGGCATGTTTTATATAGATGCTCGTATTCATGGAATATGCGGCAATGAAATGGAGTGTGTTCATAGTCAAGCAACTAATGCCAAATTTTTCCTTCATAATCAAGTTCAATGGATTCATTCATGTACACACATATATGGGAAAAAGAGTTGTAGCAACCTTGTCGTGTTGTTTCTACAATATTTACAAAACTGCCCAAAGAATTATCTACACCTTCCGGAATTCCAGGGTCCCAAAATTCCATTGATAATGCAAAAATTCAAACCCAGACCGATTAGGGTTATAGCATTCTTCCCATTGGCATAAAAAAAGACCCGCATTGTAATAAATGTAAGGACCTCCCTCAAATATCATTTCTTTATCAAGAATATTAGTAAAGATGATTTTAAAAAATCCTCTAGGTCCAAAATTCAAATCAATGTGTCCCTTGGCTCCCATTTTAATTGAATCCATTTCAAAAGATCGTTTTCGGTTGGCCAAATGCCAATGAACTTAAAAATTAGTGCATCGTCCTTCATGTAATTTCTATAATCATCTAATTTGTTAGCAGGAATAATAAATCCAGGTTTCTTCTGAGCTCATGGCATCCATTGCCCTCTTGCCTTGGCTTGCCATTCCGCTCCTAATAATGGCCCAGTGTTAGAAGGAGTTCCTAATTGTGGTCTCGCTTGTCTGCTACTTTATTGTCTAGCCGTGATATTTCTATAGGAGGGGGTCGCCCCGCCACCCCCCCCCCCCCCCACCAACCCCTCCCCCCTCCCCGAGGTTGTAGCCATACCGTCCCCCAGTCGTTGCACGAGTTTGGTACCCCTATGCTAATCTTCCTGACAGGTTTCAACGTGATGAAACCCTAGCATCCATTCCCTAGGTCTCTGGGTTCCTCCATTACTTGAAAAAAAAAATAGAATAATTTTATTTAAAATAGTAATTTGTATTTGTATTTTTTTAAATGAATAGTGTTAAATGTGTAATTGAGTAAAATGTATTAAATTGATATTCTAATTTTTAAGATATTTATTTAAAAAATTCGAAGTATGGTAAGTTTTGTTTTATTAAGATTTACTCTAGATGTGCAGAGAATGAATCTATCTCAAGTCCCAAACAAGATTCTTCTTTCTCTTCTTATTATATCTTGCACCTTGACACTCCTCTTCTCTCCCTTGCGAAAATTTAAACTATGAGGCACAAGGTAGTTGTTGCATATAGGAACATTTAGATATGATAAGAAAAATGTGATACTCTATTGTAATTTTCTCTACAAATGTGATGGCAAGTGTGCCCTAAATGTTGACAATTTCATGGTTAATGTAGTATAAGCTACATGAAAATTTACATTATTGTATACAATATCAAGAAATCTATGCCCAATATCCAACACCATAGAGCAAGACATGTTCACCAATTCAACAGTTGCTTCCAAATATCTCTAAGTGCTAGAGTTGTTTTCTCAATAAACTTGTTTGTTCTACTCTTGATGAAAGCCATCGTTGTTGCATATAGGATCATTTAGCTGTGATAAGCGAAGTGTGATAATTTGTTCTATTTTCTCTACAAATGTGTTGAGTTTTTTCTCAATAAACTTGTTTTTACTGCTCTTAAGTGATGAAATCCATAGTTGTTTCATATAGGAGCATTTATCTCTAATAAGAAAAGTGTGATACTATGTTATAATTTTCTCTACAAATGTGTTGGAGTTTTTTTCGCAATAAACTTGTTTTTACTGCTCTTAAGTGATGAAATCCATCGTTGATGCATATAGGAGCATTTAGCTCTGATAAGAAAAGTGTGATACTATGTTATAATTTTCTATACAAATGTGATGGAAAGCCTGCCATGAATTTTGGAAATTTCATTGCCAATGTAATATAAGCTAAATACAAATTCATTTCCTCTACACAAGATCAAGAAAGCTATGTTGAGTAACCAACACTATAGAACAAGACATGTTCACCAATTCCATAAATGCTACTGAATCTCTCTCAGTGTTGGAGTTATTTTCTCAATAGCCTTATTTTTACTTCCCTTGAAGTGATGAAAGCCACCTCTCCATACCTTTTTTACTATCTTCATAAAGAACAAAAGAAGCCAAATTCATATCAGCGATACTGAAAAAACAAGAACATGGTAGACACCAGGGAGAACACTGGTTAATAACAATGTGATATTTTGAATATTTTCAAAGATCATGAAGAAACTAATACATAGGTGACTCAATAGGAAGTGATCCAGATTAAATATGGAGGAACTACACCAAAAATACCTTGATTTTGAAGGTAGAAAATCATGATCTATTTCTTTATTCATGAGGAATTCATGTTGGCATGATCAAACAAGGTATTTAACTTAACTTCAACATAGGCCTTGCCTTTTCTTGATATAATTATTTGTTAAATTAATAATTATTTATTTAATGTATTCAAATAAATTAATCTTTTATTTTTAAATTAAATTAAAATACACACACACACACACACAGATATATATATATATTCTCTCCAGCTATATCTTATTAGTTTAGTATGTTTTCAATAAAGAAGAGGCTTCAAATTTTAAGAACTATATCTTAGATCTGAGCACATGATTCTATTAAAATTTATGAAACAAATTCAATTTTTACAACGTGTTAGGTCCCTATATTACTAGTATAGCCCCTTATTGTTATTAGTGTAACCCCCTTATTGTTATTATTGTACCCTTGTAACCCCCATTTTGTTATTATTGTGCCCCTAAATTATTATTGATAGGTCGGCTAGGATTACATTGTGGCCCACTAGGATTACATTATGGCCACATGGACTCCTATATATAGAAAGGAGGTTTTGTAAATTGTATCATCCAAGAATTGTTCATTTATGTAATGTATTGGAGGTTTCCCCCTCGAAGTGGCTTATTTCTAAGGCTTTGATATCTCTTTTCTTCTATGTTTGGAGTTGGTTTCTCAACACAACGTGTATGTTTAAATATGTGATTTTGGAAGTGATGATGGCTTCTTTAGACACTAGATTAGTATTATGAAAGAAATTTGAGTATATCATTAAGGACTATGAATAGTTTGTGTAGCAGTTGCATTACTTATAACAGAATTTAATATCCCTTCTTGCTGATACATACGACCTAATCCATGAAAAAATGTAACCATGTTTGCAATGAGAAATGCATTGAAAACCATCTGACAGTATTTACTTCAGTTGTTTTATTTGGGCATGTTGCAAGATGACATATTGTGCCAAGAATTTTGCAATATCTGATCAGTTTAGTATATTTTCAATCAAGAAGAGGCTTCGGAGTTTAAGAACTGTATCTTTCTGGTTGATAACTCTTATCATCAATATCTTTGAAACCTCCACAACGTGCTTCCATGGAAGCAAAATTTGCCTTTCATTCCTTCACGATGGCTCCTTCTCTGCAACATATTATTTATTTTAGGCTACTCTTTCCTATTCTATTGCCTTAAGGTGTTTCTTTTGCAACATGTGGTGCAATTGCTAGTGATATACTTTTGAAATAATTCCGTAAAATTATGGGGAGACTAAATTTGGAAATTTTTTTCCATTTCTTATTAATCCATTTAAAGGTTATAATATTGAGTTTATTATGAAATATTCTAAGTTGAAGCTCATATTTTTTTTCTATGGTACAGTGCTATGATTTGTGCAAATTCAATTTCTTGCCTGTATCTTTAGGTTTATTGCTAAAAAAATATTCTTGGAAAAATTGCATGGTATTAATTTTTTTTCTTCTTGTAGTTTTTGTATTAAAGTCATAATATTGAAATTATTACAGAGAATTAATCTGGATAATCATTAAATTTTTGGAATATTTGTTGCAACTTCACACTTGAGTTTAAGCTTGGAATCATCATACTAATAACCTCTAAGTTGAGCTAGTTATGGTGAATTTCTCTTAATATGCTCTTGATAGTTTAAAATAAAGAAATGAAAACCATAAAATTCACTTCCTATTTTTGTATGCTAGTCTATTAGAAGTTGTAAAGATATAAGTTGCAAAATAATTTAAATATAGTCCTATCTTAGACCTATCTATGTGTAGTCTCGATTAAAAAAAAAATGAGAAAAACAAATCATGCCAAGAAAAACCATGGCTTAGTATGGAATGACGACTTAGTGTGTATGGATTGGTATTGTGTAAGAAGAATGAGGCTAAAATTTCATTAGTATAATGAGTGAGTTCATCATATTAATCTTGATTCTGAAATTATCTATGCTAATTAGAACTCAATGTAAGTTATCCCCAACAAGTCATTTTTAACTATGAATGTTGTGGTTTCTTTTATCTAATTTGTGATCTTGTTAAGTTTTGATTATGGGTTGGGTTTATTCAGGAGATTAATTAAACTATTCTTGGACCAGGGGTTTAAAAGACTTGTAGGTGTGAATAGTTGTGGAAACCATTTTAGGGAAAGTTGAAGGATGTACTTGTTATGTTATGCATGGGTTAGAATCTATACTAACTTATATATGTAAGGTAAGTAATTATTTTTGTATATAATGAAGAATTGATTCTAATGAAATATCAGGGACATGATTATGAAGGGTTGATTATGCATACTTTAAATTTATGGGAATAAATGTCCGTAACAAGAATTTGTTTTAAATTTAAATGCATTTTTTTCCTTTGATTGAAAATGAAGAAAATAATATTGGTATAGTGTGCACCATTAAGTGATTTATAATGTTTGTAATAGTTTATCTTGATCTATGTAGTCAAATGTGGACTAGGTAATTATACTCCAATATTGTAATTCTTTTTGTATGTGCTTGATTTAGGTAGGATTAAATTGATTTTTAAATGCTTGAAAAGGTATAAAGATTTTATTGTGATAAGTTAATGAAATCTCTTTTCTATGTGCTTAAGACAAATTAAGTCTAGCATATTCAAAGAAGATTTCATATTGTTGTGCCTAGGAAATACATAATAGTCTCCTTAATGAATTTAAGGATTTCATATTGATTGAATTGTATTTAACTAAATTAATTAGAGAAATTATGAGGATTGAACTCATGAACTTCTCAAAACTATTTTTAGTTAGCTAAAATAATATCATGTTTAGAGATAAACATTTTATGTGATTGGAAATTTGTTTTATTTAAGCTGAAAGGATAAGGTATGAGGTTAATGAAAAGTTGATTTCAACTCTTATTTTACAAGAAGATGTGATCTTGATATTTTTTAGGGAAAACTTGAAGAAAAGTGATCACATTTTTTATGAATTGGAATTGTTGCATGATTTGGAAACCTAATATTTATGTATTGTATGTGGAATGGAAGAAATCGTTGGATTTAGGAATTTGTGCTGGGATGTATAGTTGTATGAGTATTTAGTAGCCCTTGAAAAGGTTGTAATATTTTGAGAGGCTAGTAATTATTCTTTATAAAAAAAGAAAAAAAAGGAAATGAAGCTTAGCTTTAGGCTAGAAATGTCATTGGTGATAGTGTAAATCTTAAGTAAATAAACATGATTATTCATAGTTTGAGAAATTTATGTTTTTCACAGATTTATTTAAGATTTTATTATATGTATTAATGTTAAGAAATAAGGCCTAAAACAAAATGAATTACCTAGCTATTGAATTGAAATCATGAGTAATTGAGAAATGGGTGTTGATATAATGTTATAGGTAACCTAATTTATGAGTTGTCTTCGATTAGAAGATTGAAAATTGATATGTTGGAATAAAATTAGTCTAAACCAAGATTGAATTGGTTCTAAATTAATGAATGTGAATAACATCAATGGTTGTGTAATTAATTTGTTCTCAAGTAATGAATGTGAATAACATCAATCGTTGTGGAATATGTTGGAATGAAATTAGTCTAAACCAATATTGAATTGGTTCTCAAGTAATGAATGTGAATAACCTCAATGGTTGTGGAATGGAATAAGTCTAAACCAAGATTGAATTGGTTCTCAAGTAATGAATGTGAATAACATCAATGGTTGTGGAATTAATTGGTTCTCAAGGAATGAATGTGAATAACATCAATGGTTGTGGAATTCAAGATAGTGGTACAAAGTAGGCTAGAAGTTAAAATAATTGTGCTTGATCTTCAAATTGTTTTTATTCTTAGTATTAAACTTTTGGTAAAAATAGTAATTGGTTCCTAATATTTGTTATTTCACCTATTTCTTGTGAAATTAAAATGTTAAATTTAGAGTGAGAAAACATAAGTCATTACTTATAAATACAACATCATGTTTGGTAACTAGAGTGGCATGCAATTGCATATGTATGATTTTCTACCTCTTATCATGCAAGTTTGATTATATGATAGCATGGACCATCAATGTTGTTATACAACTAATGTGGGATCTACTTATAGTTTGGAAATTTCAATATACTATATAACCAAAAATATGACACATGAAGTATTAATGAGGACTATGGGAAGAAAAACATGTGGAATGTCAAGTTATTATAGATAACTTGAGTATATGCCATATCAATTACATAAAATCGTATCTTGTTATGGTATTATAAATTGTATGGTTGGTATTTATTTAGAAATATTTGGCATTTTATATATTGAAACATATCTAATATATTATGGATATAATTCCTAATTGATTAAGAATGGTATGTTCTGGTTTTCATGGAGATGCTTTCACTTTAGAAAAACATTGAGTTATGAATTGGCATGAAGAAAAATATATCAAATAATTATACATAAGGTTAACACCTTTATGATAAGAGAATTCAAATGAACCAAGTATCTTATGACTGTAGGAAAACTTTGGGCCAATTTTATCCCAAGAGGGGGAGTATGCAGTGTCCCTTCTTGGTTAGTTAGTTTTGGTGACACTTGGAGGGTGATTTTGAGGGAGTGTATAAATATTATATATGTCAGACTTATGTATATGCTTTTACATTATAGACCTATTTTGGGTCACATGGTTGTTGAATGCTTATGATAATATCTATGGTTATGTGTATAATATTTATTTTGGTTAAGTGCATATTAAGGATGTTTCTCTTATGGCATCCAATTTTGAATTTGGTGCATGGCATGAATGATGGTATAGGATTGTGACACAATAATAAAAACTATTATGTGGAGTAGTTAATGGACCATAATCTTGTTGATGATTTATGATTGATATGATTATACATGATTGAATTTGTACTTAGTAGGATTTGACAAGGAACTTAGTTACTACCAAGAAGGATGTTGAGATGACCATGGAGGTCATGTATACATTTGGGTAAAATGTGATTGAATTAAATTCATTATGAATTTTTTTGATGCTTTTAATCTATGAGATTATGATGTGTAGGTATGGGGAAACAAGGCCTTGCCAACAGATCATCAGATGCATATGAGCTCACAACCAGTACCTTGAGCAAAACCATGTAGCTTCAAAGAAGAATAGATGAGAATATATGGGAAATATTAGGGCGTGGAGTCCTAAATTTTGAAACATCAAGGCGTGGAGTCTCGATTCTACTAAGACATGGATTCCTAAGCACATGGAAAGGGTGTGAAGTCATAAAAATTCAAGAGAGGTGAAAAATAGGGGTGTGGAATGCCTATTCTGTGACTGAAAAACACCACTTAAGGGCTTACATAAATCAGGTGAATTAATCTAAGTTCAAATTTAAGTTGAATCAAATCCAATTTACCCACTTTAGAGGATTATTCAAAAATAAATATTATTTAATGCAAAATATTAGTTATCTACTTTTGAAAAATAAATAATAAGAAAAATCCTTAAGTTGACACATGGGTGGTGAATATTACATGATTTAGGTACCTAAATGATATAAACTAAAAGGGGGGAATTTGGAGAGATGCCAACTTAATGGGGATGGTGAATAATAAATTTTTTTATAAATAAAAAATTGGTTAATTTTTGCATGAAGAGGGTGAGGTGTCACTCCACTCCATGCTTATAAATATGGAAGGATTTTTCACCATAGGGGGAGAGCATAAAGAGTAGAAAAATTCTGCCAAAATGACTACCCAATTCCTAAATTAAAATACCAATAATTTTATCATGTTTGATTGATCTGGTGTGAGAGGAAGATAGGGTATCTTCCTTAGTTTGCTCGAAATTTCTCACTATTGTTGAATTTGGTATAGTTTTTGAGCTCATAGAGCTAGGGGTTCAAATGAAAAAGGTTTCCTTTGGATATGGTTGGGTGGTAAATTTGATTGGTCTATTAGAGTTGAAAGTAGAACAACTAAGTATCAAGTGATTGTTTTATTGGAGTTGAAAGTAGAACGACTAAGTATCAGGTAATGTCCAGTTTGTTATATTTTTCTTTAATTAACCTTTCTTGGATGAATATGTAGCCAGTTTACCTTTAAAATAGTTCTTGTTGTTCTAAAATTTATTAACATAGCCAATGGTTTACCATTTATTTCTTTGGTTATACATATGTTGAAATTACAAAACTGCAAGAATATGTTTTTCTTTTAAGTGATGGATGAATAGCTTCTCCAATTAGTAATTCTTCATTTAAATGGTTTGTGAGGCAACAACATGGTAGTGTTAATTGTATTATTTATAACTTATATCCATTATAAGTGTATGTTTCTTATTTTTAATTTTCGGTTCTCTCCTTTATTGTACATTTGAGGATTACAATTTGAGGTTGTAATTCACCTGAGTAAAAAAAAAAAACCATGTCATTTAAACTATAATTGGAAGATATGATGTTCATATTCTTATTCAGTGACATCCTCCTCAGGTTAGTTGGCTTCCTTTAAGGTTATATATTTATCTTTCATATAATAATAGTTTTCCACTAAAGTTTTGTTTTAGAGTTAGCAGTGATTGTTTTGAAGGCACAACACACATTGTGCCTGCTTTATGTTTTCCTAGAAATATAACACTTATTCTTTTTGCAGGAAAAAAAGTTCTCTTTAAATATAGCATTATTATTTTTTCATATTTAATAAAGTATTCTTTGAAATATAATGCTTATTAATTTTGCAGAAAAGAAAAAATATATCTCTACTTGATTTTTTGTTTACTAATGTTAGCATCATATCATCAAATTCAAAGGATTAGTGAGGTAATCCTTTGTAACTTTTACTATATATACATTCTTGGAAAATATTGGTTTATGATTCCTCCCTTTGTACTATGTAGTTTGAAGTTTTCATTATTTCCAAAATTATTGGTCTCCAATGGTTTCTCAAAGAGATTAACTTTGGTAATGTTTTATAACATTGGTAATATTTATATGAATCCTTGGAAAATGAGATTTTATGATTTATCCATTTGCATTATGTAGTTTAAAGTTTTTATTTTTGGAAAAATATTAGTGTGGAATAATTTTTGAAATACTATTAAACTTTTTATAGACTGGGATATTTGGTCATTTTACCAATATTTGATTTTGGAATGAGTTTAAATCATTTATTATTAATATGTTAATTTTTCACTCTACATAACACCAAATCTTAATACTTGAGCTTAAACAAGGAGTAATTTTGTTCAGACAGTGTGAAATAATACTCTATTTTGTTTGTTTGGATTGTTGTTGAAAAGAATACTTTGAGTCTTTTTGGAAATATATACACATTGATTTTGTTTCATGCAATATGAAATGGCAACAATAAGAATATTTAGTTCAAATAGTATGGATTTTGGTAATTATGGTCAATCATTTACAGAAACCATATTGTGGTATCCTTCATTGACAAGAATGTTATTCGAATATTAAATATAATTTATTTTACTAAGCTTGAGTTTAAATGGCATCCTTACCGTATTATTAAGTAATTGAAATTGTTTGTAATTTATAAAGTATTGGCAATTGTATCATGTGTTTTAAAAACTGAAATAAGAATTATGTTGGATTTTTCCTTTTAGGATATATATAAATTCCCTTGGAATATTTTGCATGTAAAGCTATGGTATTGATGAAATTATAAAGATTCTCAGAGTACATAAAGAGATTAATTTTAGTTGTTTGGCGTAAATAGGATAAATAATTTGGAAGTAAGATAAATGGATTTGAAATTAGCAAGATTAATAAATTTATAGATTTAAAAGGAAATTATTCTAGTGGGGTCAACAATATCTCAGCCAAAACAAAAGGAAGATTGCTTTCAATCACAAGTAAGAATCTATAAATTTAGTAAATAAGTTATAGAGAAGAGGAAGTGGGAACGAATCATCATGTTGTGATCATTTAATGATTTCATAATAGTATCAAATATTTCTAAAATTGTAGAATTTTATGTTTAATATATAGGGTATTTTTGCAAAGAAAGTTACTTCAAATGAATGGATTAAATTTTAACATGTGAAATTTATGTTACATGGAATGAATGTTTTAGGATATGATGAGTTCTTCTTCATTTTTGGAAGACTTATAATTTATGTGGATGTTTTTTGATATGATGATTCCTTCTTCATTTTTTAAATACTTATAAGTTATGTGATGATTAATGTGCTTTGTTTTCATGTACTATGAAAGGCCAAAATCATGATACAAAGTCTATGTAAGTATTGGTAACATATAGAAATAATATGGATCTATTTTCAATGTTTGTATGAAACATGGTTGGTTTTTAAGTTAAAAATAAAATAAAATAAAAAAATATATATATATATGGTGTACTTATAAATATATATACAAATTAATTGTAAAAAAAACATACCTATTTTCGGTAACTTGACTTACAGATCTAGTTGGTAGTCGAGGGATCTTACAAATTTAATGCAAGAGGAACACACATTCAAGTTTCTTTTGAATACACATTCACATTTGTTTTTAGTTCTTGCGAACATTCGAAAGGATCAAAACTTGTTATTTACATAGGGGTCTACCAAGTAAGATTGTTCTAACCATTTACATATTGGATATTTATACTCAAGATAACCAATTTGAAGACCTTGGGACTTATGAGAAAATGAATTTTCAATTAATGTATTCAAATCACAACGAGAATATTTGATATTATAATCAGATTGGTCAATTAACATAAAAGGTTATGGATTATCTATTGGTTCCATTTGTATGAAATCACATGTGATAACAACAATATGAAGGCTAGGAGCATTAAAAGAAATTGTTTACATCATACTCTGAATACTCCATTTCCATGGAAGGCTTGGCCTCTACAACAATACCAAAACCAAAATGCACAGGGTTGGAGAGGATATAGTTATGGAGACCAGCCACCTCAACAAATGTATCCTCAAAATACCAACAACCATACCAACAGCCATATCCTCAACAACCATTCCAATACCAACAATTCCTGCAACATCCTCAACCAATGCCATTTCCACAAAAAAATCTTGCACCATTACTAACTCAACCTCAGCAGCTTCATCTTCCTTCTAACCAACCCCCACCTAAACCAACTCAATTACCAGCTCAGCTAGTAGCAAATCCAAGTAACAAAGTGGACAAACCAGCATATAAACTAGAAGAAGAAACATATTTTCCTACACACTCTATTCTTCCTTTACAAGATGTCCACTTAAGTTTTGGGAAAGTATTACACAAATATTCTCCATCAATCCTAGAAGAACAAACTAAACAAGGAGAACAAACTAAAAAATCTCATCTGAGAAATCAAACTCAGAAAGGAAATGCTATTATGAATCAAGCATCACCTTATCTAAAGAGGTTAGTAGAGCAGAAAATTCCAATGTCTCTTCCTGAATTCTATATTTTGGATGAATTGAAGAATTCTTATGTCAAAATTCCTTTTTTGCAAGCTATAAAAGATATTCCAATTTATGCAAAAACAATAAAAGAGTTATGTATTAAGAAAATTGGTGGAAAGAAAAGAGATCCACCCACGATCTAGGTCATTGGAAAATTAGTTAGTCTCATGTCTACAAAAACAACAATTGAAAAATATATTGACCCTGGGATCCCTTTGGTTACCATTTCAATCAATAATTTTTTAGTTCCAAATGTTATGACCACAGAAACTATGAAATACTTGAAATTGCCCAATATTCGACCTACTACTACAATTTTGGAGCTTGCAGATAAATCTAAAGTTGTACCAGAAGGAATATTAGAAGATATCATTGTTTCTTTAGATTCATGGGAATATCTTGTAGAATTTTTAATCTTGGAGCCAAAAACAAATTTAGAAGGCCATCCTTTAATTCCAGGCAAACCATGGTTAGCCACAACAAATGCCTTCATTGGATGCAGATCAGGCAGTATGATCATAGCACATGGGGATGAAAGGAAACATGTTACACTCTATCCTCCAGCACAATCTCCTTATTTATTATCATGGCTTGATGAAAAACAACAACAACAAACTCAATATTTTCTCAATATTAATCAAGTTTTTAATTTTAGAGAAGGGGAAGAAAATGAGGATCTATTAGAACTTTTCATCTCAGAACCTGATATTTCGAAGCAGCTTAGAATAACACAATATGAAGTTGCAAGTAATATTTTAAATCAATGTTTCTAGGAAAATTGTATTATTCAATCATTGAAAAATTCATTTTAAAGTATTTTTCTTGTTAACTCAATTACCAATTCACAAAGTAAAATCATTGAAATCAATCCTGGAAGGAGTTTGAATATTGGTAATAATTCACAATCATCACAAGAACAACAGGTAATAACATTATTACAGAAATATTCAAAATCTTTTGCTTGGAATTATACAGACATGCAGGGAATTCATCCAAAGACATGTATTCACCACATCTATACTGATGATCATTTCAAACCAGTGAGACAACTGCAAAGAAGAATGAATCCTATGATGAAAGAAATAGTGAAAGAGGAACTATAGAAATTGTTAAATGTTGGATTCATCTATCCTATTTCTGATAGTTAATGGGTGTCTCCCTTAGTTGTGGTGCCAAAGAAAAATGGAAAGTGGAGAATATGTGTAGACTATAGGGAATTGAATAAAGCCACATTAAAAGATCATTTCCCATTACGATTTATTGACCAAGTACTAGATTCATTAGCTGGAAAGAAATTATTTTCTTTTCTTGATGGATTTAGTGGATACAATCAGATTAAGATAGCATTGGAAGACTGGATAAAACCACATTTAATTGTCCATGGGGAACATATGCATATAATTTTTTTCCCTTTGGGTTATGTAATGCACCTGCTACTTTTCAAAGAGAAATCCTTGCAATATTTTTTGATCTAATTCATGAATGTGTAGAAGTCTACAGGGATGATTTCACTATATATGGAAAAACGTTTGATGATTGTTTTAATAATCTTGAATTTTTTTAAAAATATGCATAAAGAAAAACCTATCCCTTAGTAATAAAAAATGCTTTATGATGTTAACTGAAGTGATAGTGTTGGGACACCATATTTCTTCTTCAGGAATCAAGGTGGACCCAACAAAAATACAAGTCATTATGAACTTAATGCCACAAACAACACAAAAAAAAGTAAGAATTTTCTTGGGATATGCGGGCTATTATAGGATATTCATTGAAAATTTTAGTAAAATATCTCTACCTCTATTCAAGTTACTTGAAAAAGATGTTGATTTCCAATAGACAACAAACTGTCAAAATGCATTTGAAATATTAAAAGGAAAATTTTCAGTTGCACCAATTTTGCAAGAACCAAACTAGTCATTACCATTTCATATATCCACCGATGCATCTAATACAACTATAGGAGCATCACTTGGACAGAAATAAAATCAGTTCAATTATGTCATATACTTCATAAGAAAAAATTTAACACCAACAAAATTGAACTATACAGTCACAGAAAAAAATATTAGTTTTTGTGCATGCAGTTAATAAGTTTAGACATTATATAGCAGGCTATCGAGTATTCATTCATACATATCATTCAGCCATTAGATACTTAATGAAAAAAATAAATTACAAATGGCAGAATTACTAGATGGTTGTTATTAATGCAATAATTTAACATCATTGTTCTAGATCGACTAGGTAAAGATAATAAAGTAGCAGATTTTCTATCAAGGCTCCATTCACATGGTGATCCAAATCTTGTTTCAAGAAATTTTACAGATCAACATTTATTTTCTATAATAGTTAAAACCCCACGGTTTGCAGATGTAGCCAACTATTTATCATTTGGAATATTACCATCCCATTTCACCAATGAAATGAAAAGAAAAATAATCAAATAAAATGCTAGATATAGTTGGGTCAATGGTGACCTCTTTTATACTAGTTCTAATCTATTAATAATAAAATGTGTTAGAGAATATGAAATTCTAGATATTTTGAAAGCATGCCATGACGAGCCATGTGGTGGCCATTTTACAGACAAGAGGACAACATACAAGGTGCTCAAACTTTGCTACTACTGGCTAGCTATCTTCAAGGATTTGAAAGTCTATGTTAAAAGATGTGACAACTGCCAAAGAACTGGAAGACTTGTGGTATCATATGAAATGTCATTAAAGCCACAAGTACTCATAGATCCATTTGAGCAATGGGCTCTAGACTTTGTGGGACTATTTAACCCATCTTCAAACGGAAAGAAGTACTTTCTAGTGTGTACAGATTATGTTACAAAGTGGGTTGAAGCAAAGGCAGTGGAAAGAGCAACAGAAGACACAGTAGTCTCATTACTCTTTAAGGAAATATTTGTTATATTTGGAGTTCCAAGACAGATTATTATAGATCAAGGAACACAATTCACCTCCAAAATTGTCCAGGATCTTACGAAAATTTATAATATCAAACACAAAAAAAACTACCCCATATCATCCCCAAGAAAATGGACAAGTAGAGTCGACAAGTAAAGTCCTGGAAAATATCATGACGAAAACAATGCAAATGAACACAAAGTGTTGGTCAGAAAAGTTAAGAGATTCACTGTGGGCATACAGAATTACTTGGAAGAATACAACTGGATTCAGTCCATATCAGTTGGTATATGGTAAGGAAGTTCTATTACCCATTGAATTTCAAATTCATACATATAAACTAGCAGCAAAATTGGGATTGGAACTATTTGAAGCACAACAACAGAGAGTCATGTAATTGAATCACTGCAAGAAAAAAGGACATTGGTGAGGGGCGAAAATTTTCACCATAAGCTCATTGGTGATGGTCAAAGGTGCCTTCATCACCAAAAACTGAAAGTCACCAAAGGTGGCGTCGCTAAAAGTATAAGTGTTGTGGTGACATTCAAAGTTCACCACCAATAATTATTTATAATGACAGATAGTGACTGTCACCATTTCATATGAGCAATGGTGATGGACAATAGCCTCAGTCACCAAAAAACTAAATGTCACCAAAGGTGGCATCACCAAAAGTATGTTTTGTGGTGACATTCAAGGTCCATCATGAATATTGATTATAATGACGGATAGTGACCATCACCATTTCATACGAACAACAACAATTTATTGTGATGGACCTTTCATGGCCATCACTATTGATGCATATATATGGTGATGTTCGTTGAATGCCACCATTTCATATTTGGTGAGGGTCAAAAAATGTCATGATAAGCTCATTAGTCACTTCAAGGTCTTTCGCGAATAATGACTATAATGAAAAAAAATTACCCTCACCATTTCGAGTCAAAAACAATTATTTATGGTGACAGACCTTTCATGGTCATCACTATTGATGTGTATATATGGTGGCATTCGTTGACCGTCACCATTCATATTTTGGTGAGTGTCTAAAAATGTCACCATAAGCTCATTGGTGATGGTCAAAAGAGCCTTCGTCACAAAAAACTAATCGCCTCCATTCCATATGAATATCAGGGCATGATGGAATTGAACCATCAACCTCCTGCTTGTAAAGCAGGTGCTCTTCCATTGATCTAGCACGCTTTAAAGAATTAGACTTTTAAAAATTATATCTTGAAACCTTATAGATTGTAAATTCTACAACTTTCAATAAATTAAAGTCTCGAAAACCTTTTACTAAACAAGCAAAACATCATCGAAGCTGCGCCCCTACTTAATTGTTATGTAAGTTATGAAAAGTGGGTGGAGGTAAAAATAGTTATGTATAAGAGACTCAATATGTTGAGTTGAATACTCAATTAGAATTGAAACTCTTAAGACATTTATAGCCTACAAATGACCTATAATTTGCAAATTCACCAAATATTGCAAAGTAAATGTCATAATTGGATAGCATATGGAAGAAGAGCATTGATGAAGAAATATGAAATATGTTACAGGTTGAATGAAAGAAAATATCAATGTTGTTGTTGTTTGGTGACTTTTTATAATTGGGACATTTGTCTTTCCTTTATCACATAAATATTCAAATTAAAATTAGAAATTTTAGATATCTAAATGATATCTAAATTTTTGTGCAAATATAACACGGATCTCCAAGGAACCACAGGGAAAAAAAATAATAAAAAATAATATATATATATATATATATATATATATATATATATATATATATATATCCCCTTCACATAAAGTGACATGCGTTTTGGAATTTCACAAGTTCGCACTCAGAACATGACAACAACCAACAAATACAAAAAATTGAAACTTATCTTAGTAAGAGTATCTCTTTTCGGTAGTGGACACCAAAAAATAACATAGTAATTAGTTCACTTTAATACTGCAAAACATTGGAAAAAAACAATGTGTTCAATTATCTTCCAGTACAAAACGGACTTAATTATAATGAAGCAAAAGAGTTTATACTAAATCACAAATAGTTATGTATAAGATACTAACTTCGGTTGAATACTCAATTAAAAGTGAAACTTTGAAGATAATTGCAACCTATATATAACCTATAAAACCTAAAATCTGCAATTACACTAAAGATTGATTCTCACCTTGTGAATCATGTAAATCTGTTGTGACAACATAAAAATCTACTTTTAAAAGGCTGATTTGCATGCCAAAAAGTAAAAAAAAAAATAGTATATATGACTTAGTTATGAATAATAGCAAAGATGATGACCCCATTCATAGGATTCATAAAGAAGAAGACGTCTTATATTTTTTAGATTTGAAATATTAGGAACATGTCTTCCAACTTGCATGTACTAATGATGGCCTCTTGCAACAAACCATGTTTGAATTTGAAAGATTTCATTAAAAGAATGAATTACTCTATGAAGAAATTATTTCCAACTAAGCAATTTCTATAAACAAATATGAAAATATTCATTAATTAGAAATATTATTCTAGCATAATATCATGTTAGACAACCTAAAGTATACTAAATATCCTTTATATACATCTATAATACCACCTCAAATTCAACTATATCTTTATGCAACATTCCTTCAAGCTTTGCAATTTGTCTCTCTTATCGAGTAACCTTAATACCAGAATAAAAGGATCCAGATGTGGTGATTTTTTGTCCTATCTAACAGAGAAAATTAAAAAACCTCTCTAAACATCATTTCTTGTTTATCTACAACCTATACATTTGCATCAAAATGCACATTAGTTTGGATATGTGGGGTCCTATGACATAGATATGATAGGCATATAAATTAATTAGAAAACATCTACCCATATGTACAATCTGTATCATAGAGTACCTCTGTAGCTTCCTTTATGAACCAATCTTGTTAATGTGGATCATGGAACTCTAATTTTGAAGGTGGAAAATGCAGAGACACAACATTTATGGAGGAATATCATAAACATGCAATCATATTTCCAAACCTCTCACATTGAATTTGGGAAGAACATAGGTCCAATATATTAGTATAGAATAGCCATTAACTATCATACATAATTATGGGTACTGCATAAAAATCACGAGTTACATAAATTATGTAAGATATCACAAGGTCAAAATAAAAAAAATAATATGAAAAGTGCTTCCAAAATATAAATCAGCCAAATTCAGTGGCATAAGAAGAGGGAAAATTGTGGCAATGCTTTAGGTGTAGGTTTAAAGTGTACTTCATGGTTTAGCATATTTCCTAAATTATGGTAGTTGAAAGGGTTGGAAAAGGGTAAGTGGAGAGAGGAGTCAACACTGCATGGTACATTTGATGAAACAAAAAATCAATTTTTTACCAAGCTCTCAGAGGAAGCTTTGAGGCCATAATTTGAAGAATTTTCTGCTATCTTAAATGGATAAGGCAACATATAATTGGAAAGAGACATCATTTTTGGTGAATTTGGAGACGTTATTGTAGATCCATTTTGAATTTCAATAAGAGTGGTGAGCTAAAAATGACACTCAATAATTTCAATAATTTATGTAACTCATGTTTTTTTATGGAGTACCCATATTTAGTTTTCATACACAATTATGGGTACTCCAGAAAAATCATGAGTTACATAAATTATGTAAGATGTCACAAGGTCAAAATAAAAAAGTAATATTAAAACTGCTTCCAAAATATAAATCAACCAAATTCAATAGCATAAGAAGAGAGAACATTGTGGAAATGTTTTAGGTGTAGTTTTAAAGTTTACTTCATGGTTTAGCATATTTCTTAAAGCATGGTGCTTGAAAGGGTTGGAAAAGGGTAAGTGGAGAGAGGAGTCAACACCTCATGCTACGTTTGATGAAAGAAAAAGAAAATCAATTTTTTTACAAGCTCACAGAGGAAGCTTTGAGGCCATAATTTGAAGAATTTGTTGCTATATTAGATGGAAAAGGCAACATATAATTGGAAAGAGACAACACTGCTAGTACATTTAGAGAGGGTATTGCAGATCCAGAGGGAAGATGCTACAACAGCCATAATGTAAAATGAGATCTAGATGTTTTTCTCAAGCAAAATAGTCTCAAATCATATGTGATGTGTTTTAGTGGCTATCCCATTTATAACACCTACAAATATTATGATAAATAATTTCATGGAAAAATAAAGTAAGCTAAAAATGAGGGTCAAGAATTATAGTGAATGGCCCCGTCCTGGACATATTTTGGTACAAATTATGTTTGATAATTTAAAAATGACTCACTGCCTTATATCCAAGTCCACATTTAGACACCACTTCAGCTTGAGGTTACTCTTGTAAATTTAAATAGTGAACTCAGCAGTGAACAAGTGAATGTTAGAAAAAAGGGATAATGGTCAGATAGAAATAATATATTTGAATTTTATGGCAGGACTGAAGCAAACTGTTGGGAAGAATTGTGAATTACAGATAAAACACACTTCCCTAGATGGGTGATAGTCTAGAAAAATAGATTAAATACTATACGACTACTTATCCTAACTCAGAATAGACACACAGAATGGATTAGAGGCTTACTTGTGATCCAAGCGCTTTTAAATGACTCCTTCTGTCACTTCCGTTGTAGCTTCAAATTCAAGCGGTTTGTGGGAAAAATGCTTCCTACAAGAAAGAACACTAAAATGGCATAAGATAGCAATAATACAGATGTTTATTCAAGTTGGTTAGCTAAATCAATAAAGCATAAACCATATACATCAACTAAGATCTTACAATATCGAAAATCAAAGCCAATACAGATGCATATAGGGAAAAGTAAGATGTATTCTTTATTGATGATAGAAGGAGAGGTTACAACCCAATGATTAATTTGAAGTGACCCTTCCAGTAATGATCCTCAGCCTCATCACAGTATAAATCTCTCCAGCAGTTGTTACACAAATCTAACTCTCAATTTAAAATCCACCAGCATTTCTCTACTCAAATTCTTCCCTACCAAGCACTCATATCTGTGCTCAATTTATAGAGGAGTTGAAGGTTGTTTTACAATCAATGACTTTCCAATAATAGGCAAGACATGTTCCCAATCTTGTAGATGTCAAATGGACACTTGGATTCAAAGCTTGACACATGTGAACTCTTCTAGAAGGCACTAGCCAAGTGGAGATTCTGGAACAATGAGAATTTCGCTCCCAATGTGACCAACTCACCCATAGATGTAGGGAAGTGCTTTGCAGAGCAGCTTTGCATAGGGCTAACTGCATATGCAATGCACTGAGTCCCCTTAGAGGCAGTTTTGGTGAGCTCCCATATGTTATATAATAAACTTCAAACCTTGGAAACCTTTGCTTGATGAAATTCATGCTCGATTTGTCTTGTTCTTGCCTTAGGGCATGTAGCAACTGAAATGATAGGGAATGATAGACCCTTAGTCATTGGTCTTGGAGATGATGTCCAGTTAACCAGGTCATTGGGAATGATGCCCAAATTGACCTATAACAATTTCCCCCTAAAGCATGAGGTCAAAATAATAAAATAATTTTATTGAGATGATTTACACTGTGATAGGCTAGAGATAAAGCGAAGTGGTCACCTGCATTAATATTATAATACATTACATCATGATATATCCTCTTTGATCATAATTTTTGAGGATAGGCATTCCCATGTTCATCACATAAACAAACTAATAACATGTACATAATTCAGAAAGTCGTCAACATTGGAATGTTGCCCAATGCAAACATGCCTACATATATAAGCCCATGTTCGGATGACAATTTGTATGTAAGGTCACCGTACAAATGATGTGTACTACAATCCTGAAATCATAGCCCAGATGGTTGAAACTAGATCTAGGGTCTTCTTATCTCATTCACTTGATCATTCGGGTACAAGTCTAGCCATGCGAATATATGATTTGTCCTTGAACATGGAAAGATATCGTTTGATTACCAGCCAATGATGTGAGCTTGTAACAAGCGCGAGAGAACCACCATCAATGCCAATGGCCCTCAAGGTATTGCAGTACATTTCGTAAGGCATGAATAGATGATTTGATGTTGAACGCCAAACAAAATCTTTTGGTCAAAGGTCCAGAAGTGAGGATCTTGTCGATGCTGTAACAAGCCTCATGGTACTGGAATCTGATGTTTCTATGTGAACTTCCTAGATATTGATTTGTCATCGATAGGAAGTCACCTTATTGTGAAATGGGAGATACTAATTTTGGAGACAAGAGCATGACTTGATATAGAAATTTTCAGGGATGACAGTCATGAGAATGAAGGTTTATGAGTATTGCAGAAGGATGAGTATATTCAATGGATGACTTCTCTTGAACATATCAGTGACACTGTGATGAGTTGGTAGCATTGACCCAAAACTGAAGTGAAGGTGTGATGAACCATAGGTGTGAATGAACCATCAAGATGATTACCCAACCCAAACAGTCATGGACATGGAGTGAAGGAAGTGTCATGTTCAAGAGCGACTTGCTACCATAAAGAAATTCTTGCTCACTTTTCCCAAATTTTCCCCTGTCATTTGTCCACTAGTACCTCTTAATTTTTAAACAAGCTTGAGGAGGATAACATTTTCTTGATCTATAATTCAACCCTTAGGGCGAATAAAGTATTGATATTTAATAATTTAATGAGTCTAGTGATGAATGAAACTCAATTCTTTCCATGATCAACAAGCTCGTCATTATTTTATGTTTTAACGAGCTTAATGACAGTGATAACCTGGTCCTTTTTCATATTTAGAGAGTTTGAAAAAGAGGATGAAAGAAAACTCCATAAGTACTTTTTTGTAAATTTGTCGCTCAGATCCTAAAAAGTGTAAAATAATATCTAAGAGAACCTCTTTAGTCATGTTTAACCAAGGTATTCCTTTTTCATAAATAATATATCTCAGTCTGAAAAAGGGTTAAACTTATACAGAGTAGATATCAATTCATTTACTTTTATGAGCTCGAAACGACAAGTGCTTGGCAATCTTTTCACATTATCGGAGTCTGAAAAGTGTTGAAAGAAGACTCCAAGGGTTCCTTTTTCGTTGTTATCGAAGCTCGAAAAAGAGATAAAAGTGCGCTTCAAATCCTTTTTTTCTTTTAACAAAGCTCTAAAAATAAGGAGAAAAAGTATGCTTTGTGGTCAAGTCATTCTTTGAAATAAATCTGCACGACTAATCCATCAGTTGTATATCCTGTTCAGAACAACATCAAATGGATTAAAAATTACATGTTTCATGATAAAAAACATAATAAAACTATAGTCATAGCAATAAATTTAATTTGAAAATAATTAAATAACTATTAAAAGTAGTTTCACAATTCATTTTTACCATTCCATAGTTACCATTTGCATTTTGGAGCTTTGAACCTGATTTTGCCCCCAAACTTCAGTTGTTGATTGTGATAATTTATGTGGACGTATTTCATCGTTGTTTGAACCAGGTTAGTGTCATGAACCTCCTCTTTCCTTTGGTATTCAATTCATCTCTAATTTCTGCAAATTTTTAGGGTTTTAAGGCCCCTAGGGTAAATTCTGCCCAAAATGAGGGCAACGCACCCCTGAATGTCGAAACATGCATTGCATAGCAGGTACAGTGAAGGGTACTTGCATGTGCAACACATTGTCTCTTTTTAGGGAGTGTGTTGGGCACAAAATAATTTTTTGATTTTCTCATAATGCCCAAAATTTGCCTAGTTTTTTTCAATAAATGGAATCTAATGGATCTTATGGTTGTATTTCAGGTTTCCATCAGATTAAAATGATGATTACATGGAGGGAAAGAGAACATGAAGAACAAGATATGATTGCCTTGAATGATCCGGGTACCGTAAGAGCCCTAAGAGATTGTGGACTGCTTAAGTACTTCAAATAGTCTGGGATGAGGCAATAAATAGAACTCTTGGAGTTCTTAGTTCGAGCATGGGATCTGGAAATAGAGGCATTTCATATTAAGAACCAAGTGGTTCCCCTAACAGTTGATGATGTGTATTTTCTCACAGGTTTGTCGAGGAGAGGTTTTTCCATTTCACTCTCAGGGTCTACCGTTGGAGGAGAGACAGTGAGGGATTATATTATGCAGTATTGCTATCTGGGGGTAGAACTAAGCAAATATGGAAAAATAAACATTCGAGATGTCAGAGATTTTCCTTTGAGAACTATATTTTTCACAGTCACTAAACTTGCTAGGACCATTACACTACACGTAGCGAATAGATCGTATATGCAGTATGTGCTAAAGTGTATGGAGCCAACAGTCTTCAACTGGTCTGAAGCTGTTCTATCTCAGGTAAAGGAAAAATTGAACAAAGTAAAGGGAGGAAGGAAGAATAATTTCAGCTATGGTTCTATCCTTATATCCTTTGCTTTAGAACGAATTCCACTGATGCAGCCGCAACATGTGACACTAGATATAGCTAGTCCTAGAGATCATGAGGGGAATTTTGAGATCTAAAATGGGCCTCCTAAGGAAATAATAAAATAATAGCTAAACCAATAAAATAATATTTATGAGTTTTCAATTCACTTTTTGCACCACAATCAATGTAACCATAGTTAAATTCAATTCAAAAGTTGTACCAAAATAAAATTAATAAAAAAATTGTGTTGATGTGGCTATAAATAAAAATGAGATTTTCAAGAAAAAATCATTATCATTAGACAACTAATGCATTTGTCCTTTGTACTTAAATAACTTAGATAAAATATAAATATAAATTTCAAAATTCTTAATTATATTATATGCTATTAATTAAAATTTATATTATTTAAATTGTATAATAACATGTAATTAATATACCATATAAAAATAATATAATATAATAAATGTATAGGGATATGCATTGTTTCTTTCAAGAAATATGAAATGAAAATAATATATTGTTATTCAAAAAGTGTGAAATGATATTTATTATGAGTACTTTAATTTGACTTTAAAAGTACTTAAAGCACTAATATGGTTAACCATGAGTTTTTATCCACCATTGAGAATGTGACAAGTAAGTACCTTTAACTCAAGCAATGCCACATCAACCATTAGGATTATTTCATCCCCTAAAATGTGATTGGTTCTCATAAAAGAATTTTGATCGTACATTTTCCTTAGGAGGCCCATTTTAGACCTCAAAATTCCCTTAATGCCCTCGGATGTAGAGATGGATAGAACTCATGGGTCGGCATGTTGGCCAATCGGCTGTTGTGTTCTCTATTGCATTCTTTGCCTAGATCCAGCAATAGATCATCGCCATCGATGAGTACGCATACGCAGGCATTGATTTCTTAGGAGATCCATATTTAGCATTACCAGAAGTTGCTCGGAGGGGTGCAATGGGTAAGAATGTTTTGACCATGTTTTTTTATTTTCCTAAGGTTTATACAATATTTTTGTATTTTTTATTTCTTCCCAAGACTAAACTAGATGTTTGATGTAATGCAGATGTTGGTCGTGTTCAACCAGTAGTGGAAGCAAAGCGCGAAGCAAATGTGCCAGCAGAGAGGGATGTCAGGAGAGAAATCCTTCAGGACCTTGATATGGTTGAGACTCTGACTAAACTTCAGCAACACATAGAGGGTTTGACCTTCAGGATTCCGAATTGCCAGATCGAAGAGCTTCCTATGCGACTGCAGCGACACACTATTGGGGTTCCTAGCCATTGGATGCAGTTACTTCATAGGATAGCTATATCTATAGCATGTTACCATGAACACCACTAGTTTACTTGTGACATTTTGCATACATTTTGAGGTCAGATGACCAATGTGTCTTGGGCACAAATTTTGTAAAAACCTATAACTATCTATCTATATGATTTCAGAATTTTTCCTATGTTTATTGTGCAATCATATTCAGTAGTGTCCCTTATTAGTGAGATAGCTTTGATGACACTTAGAGATGGTGATTTTGATATAATATTATGTATGAAAGACTTATGTACATGCTTATATGCTATGACCTGGTTTGGGTCACTTGGTTTTTGTGTGCTTATGATAATATCTATGGTTGCGTGCACAAGGATTGATTTTGGTTAAGAGAATATTAGCGATGTTTTCTCTTTTGGTATCCTATTTTGGACATAGGTGTATGACATGAATGGTGATTTAGAATTGAGACACAGATCTATGGACGATCATGGTTATGTGGAACATATGGTTAATTATGATTTATGGATGATACATGATTTGTATGATTATATGTGCATAATCTCGTACTAAGCATGATGTGGCAGGGGACTTGGTAATTGCCAACAGGGATGCTCAAGTTATAAATGACTACGGAAGTCATTTCTCCAAAACCAAAATGATTGTGGAAGTCATGCACAATATTTGGTAAAATTTGAATAAGTTAATTATGAAATTCATTTGACTGATTTGATCATTGAGATTGTGATGTGTGCAGGTCTTGGAAGAAGACCTTACCAACGAACCATCATATGGGTAAAAGCTCACAATCAGTACCTTAAGGTGAAACGCAAAGTTTCAAAGCAGAATAGATGAGAAGCCATGGAAATTAGGGCGCGGAGTCCTAAATCCATGAAATATAAAGACGTGGAGTCTTGGATATATGATAAAAGGATTAGGACGCGGAGTCCTAAATCCATGAAATATAAAGACACGGAGTCTTGAATCTATAATGAAATGTTTGGGGTGTAGAGTCCTGAATATTTAAAAAAAAAAAGATCAAGGTGTGGAATCTTGGATCTTTAGAGTAGATCAGGGCGCGGAGTCCTCAATCTACTAAGGCACAAAGATGCATACAATAGGGGTGCGGAATCCCTATTATCCGGAAGAAAAATACCACTCATGGGCAACTCGTAGATGAATTTCCTTAATAATCTAATTCCTAACAATTTTGGAGTGACTTTCTAAAAATAGAAAGTCATGTCTACCATTTCAGGTATGACTTTCCAAAAATAGTAAATCACCTCCAATCAATGGGTAAACAAGTATACTTGAAGGAAAATCACTTAAATTATGATTCATCAATTGTAATAGTTCAATCTCGACTTAATCCTCAATATTATTAATATTATTAATATTATTATTATCTTTTATGAGACTATGATATTATTATTAAAAGGAAATTATATCTCCTCAATCACTTCACACCTCTCTCCTTCATGGCTCTCATGGCTCTATGTAACTCTCTCTATTTTAAATATTAAATTACACTCTCTTTTATGCACTCATCAAGGAATGGCATATTCCTCTTACACTCATTAAATATATGTCATAAAATATTCTTACACTCATTAAATATGTGTCATAAATTATTCCTCTTACACTCACTTTAATGCATATGTTACACTCTCCTTAAATAAGGCATGCATACCTCTCCTTAATGGCATAAGTTACACTCCTCTAAAAGGAATACAATGCATGCATATTACTCCTTTATGACAAGAGATTGTTGCTCCTCCTATATATGAGTCTCATGTATTCTCATTTAGGAGGAGGGGGGGTAATGCCAAGAGTGGAAGAGACTTGAGGAATATTGTGAGAGGGAGAGATATGGAGAGTATCCAATTACTTCCAAAACAAATCTGAATTTCTTACTAATATACTAAGTATCTATTGAGGTTGAACATGAGTGGTATTTAGAGGAAGTGAAAACTATTTTCCTTAGTTTTCCTTGCATCTCTCTCTCTCTACTGCTGTATTTTGGTACTGTTTGTGAGCTTTTACAGCTCGGGGGTTCTAGGGGGAGGAGTTCTCCCTGGATATGGTTGGGTGGAAAATCGGATGGTTCAAATGAGTTGGTTAAGGGATCGAAGGTGGATCATATTCTCAACGATTGGAGCTGAATATCTCTTCAGGTATAATTTCCATTGTCCTAAAATTATAGTATAGATTTAACATAAAATAAAAGGTAGACATTTAAATTGTTGTAAGCATCTAATTTTGGTTTAGGCTTATGTTATCTAAAATATTATTGATTAGTTAAAAAATGAAGACTAGATCAATCTATATGTATGGATGTTTAGATCTCAATATTGGAGTTATTATTGGTATAGTTTATGGTACTAATCTTGGTATTGTAGCATTTGAGAAAGGAAAGCCAAATATTGTTGAAGGTAATTTCAATAAATAAATTCCAAAAGACTTGGGTAAGTATTTCATGATTTATGGTTCTGTTTCAAGTAATTAATAGATGCATGTTTTATAAATGGTTTTAGGATAGTTTGCAAAGTGTTTGACAAAATATGTGAATGAGTAATGTTATAAATTTATTTATGCACGAATAAGTGCTAACTTGCAGAAGTAAGAAAATGGACATGTACCCAAAATATGCTTGGAGGAATTACAGAATCAACCCTTAAAATAAAATGCAAAAATAATGGCAACTAAAGTATAGTTTGGAAGATCAAATGCTTGAGGTAAGTTGGAGATAAATTTCAGTTATGGCTCATGGTTCATATTCTTCAATGTTTTGTTATTCAAGTTGTTGTAATAGTACTATCAGAATTTTGACAGAAAGCCTTAATGGCTGTAGCATTCATGGCTTCCATGTGTTTGTTAAATTGTAGAAATTGGTGCAAAAAGCTTGTCAATCATGTCAAATGAATTAGCTTGTGGGTGGTAAAATGTTTCAAGAACTCATATGGTGGATTTAGAAATATATGATTTCAATGAGCATATATTAGTAGCATAACTCTGGGTTGTTTTTCCTCATGTAGAGGTGTAGTTGTAAGTTTTCATTCCATATGTTTGACAAAAGTCATAAATGAAACATTTAGGCTATAAATTTTGTTGTTTTAAAGAAACGCATTCCTGGGCATTTTTAATTCGATTCAGCCCAACATCAGGGGGTATCCGTGCCTAATGGAAATGTAACCCCTCATTTCATTCCAAAAAAAGTACTTTTCAGGACCCAGATCGGAAATCTGGGCGATTTGGTAGATTGTTGTTGTGAGTTATGTGCGCCTGTTTTTGAGAATTTGATGAAAGACGAAGATTATTTAGTCCTTGTTTTAAGATGGAAATATTTAAATTTTCAATTTCTGAATTTTATGAGATAAATGTGGAAGAATAATCTTAAATTCATTATTGCCAAGTGTTTGACAAAATGCCTCAATGACTTTTAATTGCATGCTTGCAAAGTGTTTGTCATAAGGACTCAATGAGTGTAGGGTGCATGTCTGCAAAGTGTTTTTCAAAAGTCCTAAATGGCTGTAGCTTTTGTGCATATAAATTGTTAGTGTAAAATTATTAGTTACTGCTGTTTTTATGTTACTATAAATTATAAATAAACTATTTAATGGGTGTAGCTTCCTATGTCTGCAAGTTTTTGGTATGAATGTGAAAATGAATTTAATAATTTGCTGAAGTGTGAATAAGACAGTTGTTTCTTGTATTATCTAAAGCTTTCAAAAAAAAAAGGGCTTGTTGTTGGAAACAATTTTACAGTGACTAATTCTTTAGGATTTTGTGGGAATGAGTATTAGTGATTATGTGACATCTACTTCTCTATCTTACTGATGGTGGGTAAGGTGGGACCTTACATATTCAATTATGTGAATGTTTTCTTTACATGTGTTGCAAATTTTTGTCTAAAACTTGATTAGCTAATGAATCAGTCAATGTGTTCAAATTTCTAGAAATGTATTGATATTGAATAAAATCAAAATGTCTTTCCAAAAGTCAAACTCTTAGGAACAATCTAAGAAGTGTTGGATTTCTAACAATATAAATACTAGTAAGTTGTAATACCATGAGTTGTGAGTCTAACCTTATGATTATGCGATTAATACCAAATGAAATGGCATCAGAGAGAAATTCGATTAGCGTGTTATACTCATAAATATTGTTCACCAATCTACCAATACAAATCCCTTGAAAACTCACTAACTCGTCGTTCGGAGAGAAAATGGCCCACGCTACAAAGGATAGATTCTATGTACTACGACTAGCACCATCAGCATATCCAACAAATGGTTCTGAAGATTCATAAATCTACGATGAAATGTAAAGCAGATTACTAACATCAAGAAAACTCTAAAAACAAATTAAGATAGTGAATGCAAATCAATAGCATATATACAATATAATAATAAAAATTACTACGCTCATGATTAAGCATAATAACGTTTCAAATACAACCCATTTCTAGGTTGCGCCAATGGAATTCCATCGTAATCAACTAACTCATAGAAACCCTTAGCAAAACTCTTTTGACAATATAGGGACCATTCCATAATGGCTCAAACTTTCCTTTACCTATTACATCAACTTCTTGATCGTAAAGAAGGACCAAGTCACCCTCTAAGAAGATGCGAGGTTGGACATTTTTGTCATATTGCGCCTTTATATGTCTCTTATGCACTTCATTGGCCAATTGGGCTTCATGACGCGTTTCATCAAGATGGACGAGGTTAAGGAGACGTGCTTCTTCTTCTGAGGTGTGAGGTAACAAGTCTATTGTGAGTTTTAATGATGATATTTCACATTGGATTGGTAAGATAGCTTCTAGGCCATACACCAATTGAAAAGGAGTAAATCTGGTCGCATTTCTCACCGAGGTTCGATACGCCCACAAGGCGGAGTACAAGATCAAATGCCAATTTCTTTTATGAACTCCTATCATTAGTTGAAGCATTCGTTTAAGAATGTTGTTAATAGCCTTAACTTGTCCATTTGATTGTGGATAATAAGGAGTAGAATTATCATGTGACAATCCTAACTTGGCAGTCAATTCAGACATCATGTGGTTGCGAAAATACTTCCCATGATCTGTAACTATAGTTTGTGGGATGCAAAACTGTGCAATAACGTGGTTTAAGAAAAACAATGCAGTTGTCTGTCCCGTGCTGTTGAATGTAGGCATCACTTCGGCCCATTTGGTAAAATAGTCAACTGCGACAATAATATAACCATGCCCCCTGGACAAATGAGGGTTACAGGTCATGAAGTCAATACCCCATTTCGTAAATGGTCCAACAGAGACAACAGGATGCATTGGCACTGGAGGTTTGTGAATATTACAATCAAAAATCTAGCACGCATGACAATTTTTTACCGTGAGGATGCATTCTCGAAAAATAGTAGGCCAAAAGTAATCGGCGTGGAGTATCTTCTACGCGGTAGCATATCTAGATAAATGTCCACCACAAGCCCCAGCATGACAATCATTTAACACTTTTTCGGCCTCCTCATGAGTGATGCACCTCCTTAAAATGGTATCGACACCGCGACGATAAAGTGTATTGCCGACGATTAGATAATATTTGGCTTGGTATCGAATACGTCATTGTTCAGAGCGAGAGGTATTAGGCTGAAAATTTTGGGTTTGGAGATAAATGATGAAATCCCCATACCAAGGATCAAATGATCCGATCATAAACATAGACTCATCAATAATTTATGGTTCCGACGTAGTTGCATTACTATCAGAGGGAAGGTCACAGAGAAGCTCATCCAAAACTAAAGACTTCTTTGAGTTGGATTTGATAAATTCCAAATAAAATTCCTACAAAATTACAATCCATTTTGAATATTTTCACCCCATAAATTGACGTGATAAGATACAATTCATGGGGTTGCAATCTGAAACTATTGTTGATTTTCGGAGCAGGATATAATGGCGAAATCTTTGGACAGCTTAAATAGTTTCCAAGGCAAGCTTTTCTACGTATGAGTACTTAAATTCTGTATCATTGAGATTACGACTCAAATAATAGATCAGATTTTCAATTATGTTTTCTACTTGGACCAATACCATAGAAATGGTCGTTTCGGCCACGACGATATATAGGAAATAATCATTTTGATAATTAGGAGGATACATTAATGACACTTTGACAAGAGTGTCCTTGATAGCATCAAAATAAGCTTGCACAACTTAGTCTCAATGGAAGGGAACCCCCTTTTTCAAGAGTCGAGTAAATCCTTTAGCCATTTCGGCATAATTTGGAATGAACCTCCTTAGGAAGTTAGCCTTTCCTTGAATTTTCTGTATCTGAAGTAAGTTTGATGGCGCAAGAAAATCAAGAATGGCCTGAACCTTAAAATGGTCGATTTGAATTCCTTATTTTGATACTATGAATCCAATAAAACGACCAGAACCAACACAAAACACACATTTATGTGGATTGAGGCGTATTTTTTAGTGTCGGAAGCGTAATAAAATGGCTCTCAAATGCATCGGGTGGTCAATCCAATTTCGTGAATGCGCTGGTAAATCATCTAGATATGTTGAGCAATGTGCTTGATGTCATTGAAAGAATAATCCATTGCTCTCTGAAAAGTTTCCCCAATGTTCTTTAAACCAAACGAAAGTTTCCTATAAGCGAATGTGCCCTAGGGAAAGATGAATGTTTTCTTATGTTGATCATTTGGGTAGATATTGATTTGATTGTAGCTAGAAAATCCATCCATGAATGAAAAATATTTCACATCTAGCACAATCATCAATAATATGGTTGATAAAGGGAGTAGGATAGTTGTCTTTTGGACAAGCATTATTGACATCTCGATAATCGACGCACACTCTGATGTTTCCTTGCTTTTTCATGACAAGAATGATATTGGAAACCCACTCAGTTAGCGGAACAGGGTAAATAAAACTAGCATGCAAAAGTTTTTCAACTTTTTCTTTGATGGCAGAGGCTTTCTTCGGATGAACAGGACGAAGTCGTTAACGCATCGGTTTGACATCAAGATACATATTAATAGCGTGTTCAACTATACTAGTATCTATGTCTGGCATTTCCTCATAAGACCAAAAAAATACATCACGAAAGAGAGAGCGATATGATTCAATTTCTGATGGAGAACAAGATACATCGGCATGAATATTCTCTACAATACCAGGTTTGGTTGAAATATCGATAGAAATGGTTTCTTCAATATTTGACAAATTTCGCTCAGAATCGATTGCATTAATGGGAAAAAAAATCGAAAATAATTTTTTGGTGGATGGGTGATATAGTTCACTAAGATTATTTTCTTCATAATCAGGAATATGGGAATGATGATGATAATCTTCCCATGGTTCTCCCTTTGACATCATGGCTTTCAAAATATTCTCATCTATCAAGAACATTGAGGAAAATGGATCAGATGGAGTACCAAAATCTAAGGAACGATCAACCCAAACACTCAGCGATGCTGGTTTCATATTTTCCGCCCAAGCCAAATAGATTGATTGATATGATATCTCAATAGGGTTGGGCAGCAGAAACTCATCCAACGTAGAAATATCAAAATCACTCGTACTCTCCCTTAAGCCAAATAGAGTGGAAGAGATCATGTAGAAGGTCTCTATACTTGCAATTTCTGTCGACGTCGCGGGCGGCGGTAATGAAAAGGTTCCCATAAGAGTGGAATCCTTTAAGATTCCTACACTAATGTTTTGAAGTTCTAGTTGGGGTATGTGAACGAACGGAACCCTTCCAGTTACCTGCGAAGCAGAGGCAAAGAAGGATAGTTGATTAATGACTGTGATTATACCTTTATGTGGAAAGGAAATCATTCTAAAATATGTAGAAACAATGGCAGTCATTGCATATACCCATGGCCTTCCAAGTAAAATATTATATTCAAAGGGTCTACCAACACCCTCAACATCAATATTCACTATTTTTCCCCCTAGTTCAACATGCAGGTTATTAATAATACCACAAGGTTTATATGTACATCCATCAAATGCCTTTAACGTCGTTGATGATTGTGATAAGCGCAGCGAGCCAAGTGACTTCCAACAGTTTAGAGACATAATGCATGTATATGCTCCCTCATCAATAATAGTGCAATGAACAAGGTGATTTAGAACATTTACTTGTATGGAAAATGCCAATTCTGTTGGTAGTTGTGGTACATAGCCCGTATGATTAAATACGACAAGATTAGAATCAGTCGGATCAATTCCACCAATAGCCGACAATAAAGCCTGTTTTTGGGAAGGACAATTTTGTAATACCTCCAGAGCAGACAGATAAAGGGGATTGAGCCAAATCTTCAACTATATTATAATTTTGTGTAGCTCTTGCTCGAGGATTACATGTCGATTTATGAATTACTCCCTTTGGTGGCTTGATTGTCAATTTAGGAATAACAGTAGGCAGTACTAATTCTGTAGATGGATTCGTAGTCGAGGTAGTAGGTTAATCAGTGGCCTGACTACCATAATCTTTATTTCACATCGACACCAAAATATATGTTGAAGGTTTTGTGACAGATAACATTAATACTTGGGAACTAGAAGCTGGATCCGTAGCAACCATATTGGTGTCCGAATTTGGAAATGGGTCTGTCAACACAGCTGACGCATGGGAAGTCTTGATGATTTTTGAGACTTCAGTGCGGTGAGGACAATCCCTAACAAAGTGTTTCTCATTACAGATTATGCATGGATAATGAGGTTTCTGAGGTCCAGACGGTTGATCAGATGATCTTTCCTACAGGTTAGAAGTTTTTTTTTTCTTTGATTTCCCCTTTTTCGTACTTCCTGGTTGCTTGTCACCTTTGCCTTTGTCAAATGACAATGCATTAATTTCGGAAGTAGGAGAAGGATCAGATGCAGTGGTGTGGTGTGTTCTTGTAGTGCCTATCAAGCCGTCTCCGGCATGAGAGTCCTTTAATTGAGGAGGAACATTGAAATTAGATCTCGACGCGTTAGGAATTTTTTCATAAAGCATGCCAGACTGAGTGTAAATCAAGTCTAAATATTGGGCACGAGAGATAACTTGCTCTTCTGTGACGACGCCACCCTTAGCCACATCCTCAGTTATAGATGGTAACAGGGACTTAATGAACCATTCAGCAAGGAGATGATCCAAAACAAATGTCTTAACCTTTCATTGACGATGACGCCACTCATGAATATGATTAGAAATGTGAGTAGCATTAGTCTGTTTGAAATTATTCAAAAGTTCCGTTCTAGTTTCATATCTGATAGGTAACTGGAAATGAGTCAAAAATACAGTAGCTAGGGCTGTGAAATTGTCAAAAGAAGCTCTAGGTAATTCAAAGTCCATTTTGCTGCCAAACCTATGAGCGTACGCTGGAAAAGACACAGTCGAACAGATTCATCATTCAGGGAGTTTGATGAACACCATAAATGATCATTCATAACATGGGTCGAAGGATCTTCTCTAGGGTTTCCATTGAAATTAGGAATATCTGAGGGTAATTTGTGAGGTATCATCGGCCACCAAGCAGCATAGTTGATTGGATCATTGGTTAGATTATTTAAATCTGGTAACTCTAAGGTTGCAACAAAAGGAAACTATCTATTAAGGTCAAGTTGAGCATAGCCAGGGCAAGATGGAATTTCTTGAGCAACAGGCCTTTGAGCACCAACATAAGGAATCTGTTGCTAGTAACCCAGGTAGGGGTTGTTTTGCATAGCAAACACTTGAGGATTTTGTTGACCAAAACCTGGATATGATACTTGTTGACAAGAAGTTTGAGGCATTTGCACCTGAGGTTGCCAAGGGGTTTTTCCACCAATTTTATAACCCAAATTAGGAAAACTTGGATTCGGTTGATATCTATAACCAGATTGTGGCTGTGACATCCCAAAAAATGGTAGACCAGCTTGTGAATACATGATTCCTGATATAGGTTGTTGTAAATTAATCAAAGGAATTGGAGTTTGTGGACCCAACATTTGATGGTATTGAGTTGAAGGACCCGCTTGATAAGGTTTATGTACAACATTTTGATTCTACAACAGGGGTAAAGATGTATTAGCAAGTGGTAAGGAATTGGGTGTAACAGGTTGAACCAGTTGATACGAGTGTGCAACCGTTTGTGGTTGGATAGGTAGAGTGGACTACCATTGACAAATATTCGTTTCAACATTAGATTGACCAAAAATTGACGGAGTACTGTCATATTGGGTGACCAAAGGTTGCCCCCCAGCATGAGGAGGATAATAAGATGGAAAATATTGCTCTCCAAATGCTGCGAGTCTAGATGATATGGTACTTAAAGGAATAGACCCAGAAGGACCGGCTTGATATTTCCCTGATGATGTGTATAATGAATCAAATTGTTCAGTACTTACGATAGGATTACCAGTTAAAATACGGGATGGTGACATTGGTAAAGTCCATGGATTTGAAGATGCACCAAAGAAAATTCCAGATAATGATTTTTAACCTGAATGGACCATAGGGCCACCATGAAAATATGACTCTGGTGAGGTTGTAAACATCGACGGGGTAGCTAGGGCGGGAGCTGACGTAATTGGAACAGATGGCCCAACCGAAGATGTTGGTTCAGGCATGGTTACTTGACCAAATGTATACCCTTTTGAATCGACAGGAATTTGAAAAGGAGCAGTATCAACAAAAGCAAAGGGTGTTGATTGAGAAAAAGACTTGTACAGGTAAAGGTCCTCCCCAAAATGGGTTGAAGTTAAAGGTGTATCTTCTTGTGGGATTTCTTCAATCGAAATTAAACTAGGTGGAAGTATTTCACCGTCAGGCCCAAATTATATTCCAGGCGGTTGACTGTGTGATATGGGAGATTCAATAGCTACAGAAATTTGTGGGATGACCAAGGTAGGAACAAATTCTGATTATTCGACTTCAAGATTCAAATGTTCTGGGAAATAAGAGACAGGATCTGGATCAATTTGTGGTTGAACAACGTCGGGTCCAGGAGGTATGGTCTCACTGATTGGATGGATTGTGACCACGGGTAGCTGTGAAGACTCTGCTTCGACAATATTAGATGAACTAGGATGTGTAGAAACAACTTGAGCTAACTCTAGTTTATGGGAAAATGATGTTTCACCAAAGGTATGGACTGTACTTGATTCGGTAAATCATGATCGCCTTCGCATACCAGAAGTAAATTCTGGTGGTAAAGGTGTTTTTAAAGCTAATCTACGTGAACGATGGGGGAAAGGGTTTTGTTCTTCCACGGTTACTGATTTATTTTAACCAAAAACAAATAAAAAAAATAAAAGGGTAATGCTAGGCAAAAGTTTTTACCAAGAAACTATGAACTGCAGAATACCTCTTGGCAAACTAAGAAGTACGGGCAGGCAATCTCCCCGAATGTTGTGTTCGGTGTATCACAATTTACAAGGCGGCTGACTCGGTTCACTATGGATGGATAGCACCTAAAATTTGTCCTCTAAAATATACCCAAAGGTACGTGGAGGCCCAAGTCCGTATTAGCACTGTCTAATGTGAAACCGCACAGTGAGAGAACCCCTTTATACTTATCGTACTGTAACACCGCCTGATATACTCGAAAGTACGTGGACAAGCTACGATATACTTATGTACGTAGAGTGAGGTATAACACTCGAAATGTATTGCAGAAAAGTTAACGACAGCTGCTATATTTTACAATGTCGAAACACGTCTCTAGCCTATACCTTCTAAATGTTATCGTTATGGTTCCAATTCTTTGTTAGGTAAATTGAGATTAATTTTATGTTGAACTTTCTTAACAATTTGCCTTTCAAAGGTTCACCGCGATGATGTATTGGAAAATTCCTAAAATGCAACTATGATAAGAAATCTTTCACTTTTAGTTTTTTCAATGAAAACCTAGCTACTAAGGGGAAAGAGCAAACAATTTGTGAGCAAACAAATCAGAAAACACAAACTAAATGCAAATTTCCTAATTGTTCCTTTTTGCAAAAACACACAAAATCCTACATGAAAATGCAAATTTTTCTTTTTCAGTTCCTTTAATGTTATGAATGCAAAAAAGAAACTGAGTGCACTAAACCAACAAATCAAATGCTTTTTAATTTCGAGAAATGAGGAATACAGACAACAATTTCTCTTTTGAAGGAAAAATGAGAAATTTAACAACAATTTCTCCTATCATGAAATCAAGAATTTACGACAATTTCCTATTTCGAAAGCAAATGAGCTTAATGCGACAATAAAAATACTTCAAAATAAATCTGTCAATGATAAAGAAAAACACTTTATACAAACATTCAACAAATTTTCTTTCAAAGGAGGAAGAAATATATAGATTCACTGGTCAATATGAGGTTCAAACTTTTCAAAACACAGCAGAAAACAAACTGAATCAATTTGCAAAGACAAATTCAAGGGAATCTGGATGGTTTCAGGAGTCACAATTTCCTATTTCAAAAGCAAATGAGCTTAATGCGACAATAAAAATACTTCGAAATAAATCTGTCAATGATAAAGAAAAACATTTTATACAAACATTCAACAAATTTTCTTTCAAAGGAGGAAGAAATATATAGATTCACTGGTCAACATGAGGTTCAAACTTTTCAAAACACAGCAGAAAACAAACTGAATCAATTTGCAAAGACAAATTCAAGGGAACCTGGATGGTTTCAGGAGTCACAATTTCCTATTTCGAAAGCAAATGAGCTTAATGCGACAATAAAAATACTTCGAAATAAATCTGTCAATGATAAAGAAAAACGTTTTATACAAACATTCAACAAATTTTCTTTCAAAGGAGGAAGAAATGTATAGATTCACTGGTCAATATGAGGTTCAAACTTTTCAAAACACAGTAGAAAACAAACTGAATCAATTTGCAAAGACAAATTCAAGGGAATCTGGATGGTTTCAGGAGTCAACACAATCTCTAAGGGGAGACAGTGCTCTGCAACGCAGGCCTAAAAGGGAGACAGTGTTGTGCAAAGCACTGTGTCCTGTCCAAGAGTGCGTTGGGTGCAGTGTATAAGGAAAAACACTATTGTTTAACACACTTCTTTTGCAAATTAAGATCTGAAAAATTTTGATCTTTGTGAATAACAACTATTGGGTGGATAAAAAAAGAAAATCAGAGGCTAAGTCACCTATATCTAAGAGAAATTATCCCCAGTGGAGTCGCCAATTTGTTGGGTAGAATTTTGAATTATGGCTAAAACACGCTCCCCTAGACAGGTGATAGTCTAGAAAAACATATTAAAGACTATACAGCTTAATTTTCCCTATATGCATCTGTATTGGCTTTGATTTTCCATATTGTAAGATCTTAGTTGATGTATATGGTTTATGCTTTACCGATTTAGCTAACTAACTTGAATAGACATCTGTATTATTGTTATCTTTTGTTGTTTTAGTGTTCTTTGTTGCAGGAAGAATTTTGCCCACAAACTGCTTGAATTTGAAGCTACAACGGAAGTGACAGAAGGAGCCATTTAGAAGTGCTTGGATCACAAGTAAGCGTCTAATCCTTTCTGTGTGTCTATTCTGAGTTAGGAGAAGTAGTCATATAGTCTTTAATCTTTTGTTCTAGACTATCACCTATCTAGGGTAGTGTGTTTTATCCATAATTCACAATTCTTCCCAACACAAAAAATTGTGGTTAAATCATCTGAGAATCTCTGAGGGAGTAGTAGACAAGAAATCCATTTTGAATTTCAATAAGAGTGGGGAGCTAAAAATGGAACTCAATAATTTCAATAATTTATGTAACTCATGATTTCTCATGAGTATCCATAATTAGTTTTCATACACAATTATGGGTACTCCAGAAAAATAATGAGTTACATAAATTATGTAAGATGTCACAAGGTCAAAATAAAATTTTATTATGAAAATTTCTTCCAAAATATATAGTTTCTGAATTCAGTGGCATAATAAGAGAGAACATTTTGACAATGCTTTAAGAGTAGCTTTAAAGTTTACTTCATGTTTTAGCATATTTCTTAAAGCATGGTGGTTGAAAGGGCTATAAAAGGGTAAGTGGAGTGAGGAGTCAACACTGCATGGTACATTTGATGAAAGAAAAAAAAGAATTTTTTTACAAGCTCACGGAGGAAGATTTGAGGCCATAATTTGAAAATTTTGCTGCTATCTTAGATGGAGAAGGCAACATATAATTAGAGAGAGAAAACACTGCTGGAATTTGGAGAGGGTACTTCAAATCCAGAGGGAAGATACCACGATAGCACTGATGTAGAATGAGATCTAGACGATTTTATCAAGCAAAACATTCTCAAATTATATTTTGTGTGTTTCAGTGGTTCTCCTGTTTATAACACCTAAAAATATTATGATAAATATTTTCATGGAAAAATAAAGTAGGCTAAAAAAGAGGGTCAAGAATTATGGTGAATGGCTCTGTCCTGGACATCTTTTGGTAGAAATTCAGTTTGATCATTGAAAAAGGAGTCACTACCTTATGTCTAGGTCCACATCCATACACCACTCCACATTGAGGTTACTTGATCCAGATTTATGCAGGAACGCAACAGAATACACATATAACCATAAATAAAAATATGCAATGGAAATAACACTTCATTTCATTAATAACAAAGAACTGAAATTTGCTTACAGACAGAATGGAAATAAACTAGCTAGGGCACTGGTAGCTTATCTCTGAGAAGACATGTGGTGGATATACCCCTCTAAATTGTGTTACAATGAGGCTCGAGGCCTATTTATTATTGAGAAACAATAAAAAACCCTAAACATATAAAAAACTAATGGGCCCCATTTGGGTAAATTGGTACATCAACTTCCCAGGAAATAACTTTGGCATATGATCTTCATTTTACGTGCACCATACTTCGTTAGAAAGATACTTTCGAGGACTAAAATTTTTTACTGAGAAACATCAATCCATGGACCCATGTTTCTCTTAGTTTTTCCAAAAAACTTTATTTAGGGCCTCAAAACGGCTTCGAAAGTTCAGAGCCCGAAAAACTGTTAAAAATAGTATATTGTGTTATAATTAAGGAAACTAAAAAATTGAAAGAGAAAATGATGGAGTCCCAAGTGGTATAGGTGGGTGGCCACCAATATCCACCTGGATCATTACTCTTGTAAAGCTAAATAGTGAACTTGGGAGTGAACAAGTGAATGTTAGAAAAAAGGAAGAATGGTCAGATAGAAACAATATAGTTGAATTTTCTAGTAGGACTGAAGCAAACTCTTGTGGTTAAATAACATCTCTTAGGGAGTAGTAGACAATAAATCCATTTTGAATTTCAATAAGAGTGGGAAGCTAACAATGACATCATTAGTGAGGGATTGGTAGATGATGGTGAGGTTGATGATATTCATTCTAGCACTATGTTTTCATACAGAGACAAAATTTATGAGGATGAGTTTCTTCCTATGAGAAAGGCTCTCCCTTATCCTACAACAGTTGAATTAAATTTGAGGAAGCAGAACCAGTATTGTAAGCTCCCAGATAGTTGCAAGGGAAGCATTTCAGTTTTGGAGAGATATTCATGGGCTAGAAGTCTTTATGATGGCCATTTGCAAAAAAGTGCACTCAGAATTTATCTCAGTTTTGAAGTATGATGGAATTTGTGTTGGGTTGCACACCCATCAATGTGGGGTGTGACAAAGATATTTGGACCATGCTCGTTCACAGGGAATTGAGGATTCCAACATTATGTTTTCATGTAGAGACAAAATCTATGAGGATGAGTTTCTTCCTATGATAGAGGCTTGACCTTATCCTACAACACTTGAATTAAATTTGAGGAAACAAAACTAGTAATGTATGCTTCCAGATAGTTGCAAGGGAAACATTTCAGTTTTGGAGAGATATTCATGGGCTGGAATTCTTTATCATGGCCATTTGCAAAAATGTGCACTCAGAAGTTAGCTCAGTTTTGAATTATTATTGAATTTGTGTTGGGTTGCACACACATCAATGTGGGGTATGGCAAAGATCTGTGTACCCTGTTCGTGCACAGGGAATTGAGAATGTCCTTGGATTGAGGATTCCAGCATTATGTGCACTCAGAATTTATCTCAGTTTTGAAGTATGACGTAATTTGTGTTGGGTTGCACACCCATCAATGTGGGGTGTGACAAAGATCTATTGACCTTGTTCGTGCTCAAAGAATTGAGGATGTCCTTGAATTAAGGATTCCAGCAAAAAAGTGCACTCAGAAGTTATCTCAGTTTTGAAGTATGGTGGAATTTTTGTTACGTTGCACACCCATCAATGTGGGGTATGACAAATATCTTTGGACCCTGTTTGTGCACATGGAATTGAGTATGTCCTTGAATTGAGGATTCCACACCATGTTTTCATGCGAAGGCAAAAGTTTGGAGGATGAGTTTCTTCCTATGACAAAGACTCGACCTTATCCTACAACACTTGAATTAAATTTGAGGTAGTAGAACCAGTATTGTATGATCCCACATAGTTGCAAGGGAAGCATTTCAATTTTGGAGAGATATTCATGGGTTGGAAGGCTTTATGCTGGCCATTTGCAAAAATGTGCACTCAGAAGTTATCTAATTTTTGAAGTATGATGGAATTTGGACAACTAGGTCCAAACTCCATGTTATGATGCTCAGATTAAGAGGCTAATATTTTTGTTGGAATCCTCTTTCGGAGAGGTGTAAAATCCATATATAATATGTCTTAATCCGATGAGCAAAACATTTATTTTGAATTTATTATTCATAATAAATTATATGTGCAGGTCGGCCTTAAGGTTTCACACCCCCAACAGATGTGTCACACACCCCAATGATGGATATAAATACAGGTAAAGTTGGAGAGCATTTCACCACAACTCAACTAAGCAACAACTTTCTCATCCGCATTGGAATGGAAGCCGATGACGAGTTCCGAATGCACACGTGTGAAGGAGAAGAAGGGACAAAACAGTACGGTTGAGTTGAAGGACGATTTTCTGCAGTTAGGGTTTTGCAGAAAGTTTGACCAGCGTTGACCTTGGTCAACGCATGGTCCGATTGGGCTGAAAACTTGTGGGAAGTTCGATTTTGGAAGGCCGTACTACTTGGCACAGAAATCGAGGTCAAAGGGTTGACCAATCTGCTGCTGCGTTGACTTTTAGCTTGCTGCCCTGCGTTGACTTTTTCAGGACAGCGTTGACTTTTTTGGAGTTGACTTGGTTTGACTCATTTACTGATTGGAGGACTGTTGTGACACATGCTGGGTTGGCTGACCAAGGAGACTTTGCTGGTTGAAGCATCCTGTTGACCGCCGTAACGAACCACCACATTCTTCCTGTTTCTGATTTGTCTTCTGTAAGATCCACTTATATGTTCTATCTGCATTTTGCTTAACTATTTGTATGATTGCTGTGAGAAAAGTAAAATTGCTCCTAGCATAGAACATCTACAAAAATTTACATGGTATCAGAGCTGAGGTGAAGACAAACTCTATCTTTAGCAATCATCATCGGAAGAAATGGGTTCCACTAATCTTGAATTCAAGGAGAATGACAAGCTGACTGGAAGGGATGACTTCCATGCCTGGAAGATGATATTAGATCTCAAATTGGAGGATCATGATCTCTTGGATCATGTGACAGGGAAGATTCAAGAACCTCCATCCAATGCTACCGCTGCTGTTAGAAACAAGTATAAGAAGGGTGAAATCAGAGCAAAGCTGTTGATCAAGGAATCCATACATAAGAGTCTGGTTGCCTATATATCTGAACTAGGCACATCCAAGGAGATGTATGACAAATTGATCCTTATGTTCAAGGTAAACAATGTGAACCAAGTGCTATTCCTCAAGAACAAGTTGAAGAATATGAAGAAGGGCCGGGATGAGTCTATTCAAACTTTCTTTCTGAAATTCACCAAAACAAGGAACAATCTGCTAGCTATTGGGGAGACAATAGCTGATCGTGAGATGGTTCTCACCGCACTTGGAGGACTCCCATATGAATGACAAGTATTCACAACTACCATTCTCAACAATAATACCATTCCTAACTTTGATGAGCTTCTGTCTAGATGTATGCAAGAAGAAACAAGGATGAAGGAATTCGATAATGACAGAAATGTTGCCTATGGTGCTCATACCCGAAAGAAGAACTCTGGTGGTTCTAAGGACAAAGGAAGAACAAGGACTCAAGAGAAGAAGGGAAAATGTTTCACCTGCCATAGGCCCGGTCACTATGCTAGAGAATGCCCCTTCAAGAAGGATTCTCCCGATAGTGATGATAACAACAACAACCGAAGGAATGGGAATCGAAGAAATGACAAATCCAAAGGAAAGAGGAAGGCTCACTTTGGTGGAAACAATCAACCTTATAAAAGGTCCAGAAATACCAGGTATGAGGAGTCTAATGTTGTTGATAAAAGAAATGAGTATATTCTTGTATCTTCTCTCTCAGCTGCATCTCCACCTGACACTATGGATGTCTGGCTAATCGATAGTGGTGCCTCAAGACACATCACCGGATTCAAGGAAGCACTTTCTGACATGGTTGAAAGGGATACTAATCTAGAAATTATCCTTGGGGATAATGCCACTTATCTTGTGAAAGGGACAGGGACTGTGACCCTCCACTTGTCTCAAGGACAAGTCCTACGTTTGCAAGATGTACTCTATGTACCTAAATTGAAGAAGAACCTTGTGTCTGTATCTGCCATGGAAGACAAAGGATTCAATGTAACTTCCTCTGATGGAAAGGTGCTCATGTGGAAGGAGAGCTTCAAGGAAGCTATCTCAATTGGTTTTAGAGTTGGTACACTCTACCAGGTTGGAGGGAGTCTGTTGGGAGCTATGACTTGTGATACTATTCAACAAACCGAACTATGGCACCGAAGATTTGGACACCTTCATTACAAGGCCCCTCCCGAAGCAAGGAAGGTGGTGACAGGGATGCCTGACTTTGGAAATAATCATGAAGGTGTATGTAAGGGCTGTGCTGAAGGAAAACATACAAGGGGGACCTTTCCCCTCAAGTGTCACAAAGACATCTGATATATTGCAACTAGTCCATTCTGATCTATCTGGTATGTTGCCCGTGACATCCCTGGGGGGATGTTCTTACTACATGACATTTACTAATGACTTCTCTCGCAAAACCTGGATATACTTCTTGAAGAAGAAGGATGAGGCTTTCATGTGGTTCCGTACCTTCAAAGCCTTGGTGGAAAATATGGCCGGAAAGAAGATCAAGATTTTGAGGACTGACAATGGCACTGAATATGAGTCAAATGAGTTCAAAGACTTTTGCAGAGAAGCTGGCATTAAGAGGGAGACTACCACTGCATATACTCCTGAGCAGAATGGTGTTGCTGAACGCAAGAATAGGACTATTGTGGAAACTGCCCGTGCCATGCTATGTGACCAGGGTCTACCAAAGTTTCTGTGGGGAGAAGCTGCAAATACTGCTGTATACATTCAAAACCGATGCCCTCATTCCGCTTTGGACTCCAAAACTCCCGAAGAGGTTTTCTCTGGTAAGAAACCTGATGTCTCACATTTCAGAATTTTTGGATGTCCTGTCTATTTTCATGTGCCGAAAGAAAAGAGAAGTAAGCTGGATGCTACTGGGAAGAAAGGAATGTTTGTGGGCTACGGTGAGACTTCTAAGGCATATAGAGTCTATGTACCTGGTCAAAGGGAAGTAGAGATAAGCCATGATGTCACTTTTGACGAAGATGCTTCCCTGAAGAAAGTAGTAGATCTTCCTAGATCTGGAGAAAATCATGAAGAAAGGCCTGGAAATCTGGAAGAACCCCAGGATGAGACTATGCTTGATATTGAAGGACCAATGGACCCTATTGATCCATCTCCTTCACTGGGAAAGAGACCATCATGGCTCAGGGATACCCTCGAAGATGCTGAGGGTCATGCTGCCCCAAGGGGGACATTCCGAGAAAGCAAGAAGCCGTGTAGATACCAAGGGTATCTAGCCGCCATGAGTACTATTGTACAATCTGAACCTGGATCTTTTGAGGAAGCCGTAAAGCATCAAGTTTGGAAGGATGCTATGCACGAAGAATATGAGTCCATAATGAAGAATGATGTCTGGGATGTGGTCCCGAGACCGAAGGACAAATCTGTTGTCACCGCTAAATGGCTCTATAAGATCAAACATGGATCTGATGGGAGTGCTGAAAAGTTTAAGGCAAGGTTTTTTGCCCGTGGCTTCTCTCAAAAGGAAGGAATTGACTATGATGACATATTTGCACCTGTGGCACGATATACCACCATTCGATCAATCATAGCCCTTGCTGCTACGCAAGGATGGAGTCTTCATCAGATGGATGTCAAGACCGCTTTTCTGCATGGTGCAATAAAGGAAGAGGTGTATGTGGAACAACCTCGGGGATTTGAAGTTCAGGATCGAGACACTCATGTCTGCAGGTTGAAGAAAGCCCTCTATGGGTTAAAGCAAGCACCCAGAGCTTGGTACGAGAGGATGGATAGTTACTTAATGAAGCTGGGCTTCACTCGAAGTAATGCTGATCCGAACCTTTACTTCAAGGTTGTGCAGGAGAAGCCTCTCATTCTAGTGCTGTATGTGGACGACCTCTTCCTAACAGGTGCTGACCCTCTCATTCATCAATGTAAGAGGGAGCTCGCTGCTGAGTTCGAGATGAAGGACCTAGGACTGATGCACTACTTCCTAGGCCTGGAGGTCTGGCAGAGACCTGGAGAGATTTTCCTTTCTCAAGGAAAATACATTGTGAAGCTTTTGGAAAGATTTGGAATGGTGGACTGTAAGTCCGTGTCGACACCGATGGAACTCAACTTTAAGAAGTTGAGTGGCAGCGCTGCTGGGCCTATCTTGGCCAATCCTACTGAGTATCGTCAACTCATAGGAGCTTTGATGTTCTTAGTGAACACCCGACCGGATATATGTTTTGCGGTGAACACTTTGAGTCAACAGATGGTTGAGCCTCGTCATTTTCACTGGGTTGGTGCCAAGAATCTTCTGAGATATCTTCGGGGCACGATAAACCATGGGCTGAGATACACTGCCGGGAGTGTGACACTCCGTGGATATACTGATGCCGATTGGGCTGGCAGTGTGGTGGATCGTAAGAGCACATCGAGATGCTGCTTCAATCTTGGTTCTGCTTCGATTTCCTGGATGAGTAGGAAGCAAAAGTCGGTGACTTTAGAACACTTATGAGCCGAATACATTCTTTGCTAGTATGTCTTTGTTGTGAGCTTGATTTGGTTGCTTGAGCTCTTTTGAGGTGTTTGGACATATGCTAGATACCTTTGTGATACTACGTGATGTCGAACTGGATTCGTATGAGGCGAGAATCTGTGTTCCACACGACCGATCCAAGCATATTGATATCAGGTACCACTTTATCTGGGATATGGTACAGCGAGGCGCCGTAAGGCTCGATCATATAGGAACTGATGAGCAGGTCGCGGATATTCTCACTAAGCCCCCGGGGAAGGTCAAGTTCCTAACCTTCGTGAGAGTCTTGGTGTCATGGAACGACCCTATGATGTGGGTCCTGTTGGACGATGAGCTCTGGGAGCTCTGGGGGGCTTTGGGGATAGCTTCTCGGAGCTATAAGCACTCATAATGCTTCTGCCCCACCCTTGTGATTATTGAGCTGGTTCGCCTCTCATTTATCTGTGCCCCGTATGCATCCTACCCATTGAGTTCGGGGCTCATGGGAAGTACCTCTCATTTGGCCAATGAGGTGGGAAAAGCTAGAGACTATTAGCAAAGACTGATGGACGCATCAGAGATTGCCGTACTCTCTATCTAGGATGACACGGTCCAACCACTTGATCTGGGATCAAGTTTTGCGAGGTCTGGGACCTCTGCCTGACTTCGGGTCAGATGAACCAACTTTGGGTTGGTTGGATACTCTTCATGAGTTTGATAGAGGTTTGGAACCTCTGGACTGATTATGTCAGTCGGGGGATGATGTCTTTGTAACTGACCCACTTCTGTTCTGAAATAAAGAGGCCAGCAAAGCAAGTTACGGCGGGATGACGCACGATGTTTGATTGCACTGATGGATGGAGTTCTCCCTAGTTGAGAGGGAGTGTTAAATTTGGACAACTAGGTCCAAACTACATGTTATGATGCTCAGATTAAGAGGCTAATATTTTTGTTGGAATCCTCTTTCGGAGAGGTGTAAAATCCATATATAATATGTCTTAATCCGATGAGCAGAACATTTATTTTGAATTTATTATTCTTAATAAATTATATGTGCAGGTCGGCCTTAAGGTTGGACGCCCCCAGCAGATGTGTCACACGCCCCAATGATGGATATAAATACAGGCAAAGTTGGAGAGCATTTCATCACAACACAACTCACAACAACTTCTCTCATCTGATTTAGTACGAGCTTCTTGGAGGACGAGTTCAGCCACACGTGTGAAGAAGAAGAAGGACAAAAACAGTACGGCTGAGTTGAAGGACGATTTTCTGCAGTTAGGGTTTTGCAGAAAGTTTGACCAGCGTTGACTTTGGTCAACGCATGGTCCAATTGGGCTGAAAATTTGTGGGAAGTTCGATTTTGGAAGGCCGTACTACTTGGCACAGAAATCGAGGTCAAAGGGTTGACCAATCTGCTGCTGCGTTGACTTTTAGCTTGCTGCCCTGCATTGACTTTTTCAGGACAGCGTTGACTTTTTTGGAGTTGACTTGGGTTGACTCGTTTACTGATTGGAGGACTGTTGTGACACATGCTGGGTTGGCTGACCAAGGAGACTTCGTTGGTTGAAGCATCCTATTGACCGCCGTAACGAACCACCACATTTTCCTGTTTCTGATTTGTCTTCTGTAAGATCCACTTATATGTTCTATCTGCATTTTGCTTAACTATTTGTATGATTGCTGTGAGAAAAGTAAAATTGCTCCTAGCATAGAACATCTACAAAAATTTACAGGTTGCACACCCATCAATGTGGGGTGTGACAAAGATCTCTGGACCCTGTTTGTGCATATGGAATTGAGTATGTCCTTGAATTGAGGATTCCAACACTATATTTTCATGCAGAGAAAAAAGCTATGAGGATGATTTTCTTCCTATGACAAAGTCTCGACCTTATTCTACAACACTCGAATTATATTTGAGGCAGTGGGACCAGTATTGTATGCTCCCAGATAGTTGCAAGGGAAGCATTTCAGTTTTGGATAGATATTCATCAGCTGGCTAGAAGTCTTTATGATGGCCATTTGCAAAAATTTTCTCTCATCGGGGATTCTATTCATAAGCACTTGGTTGCTTATATCTTTGAGCTAGACACATCTAATGAGATGTATTATAAGTTGGTTCACATGTTCAAGGCTAGCAATGGTAATCAAATTGTCCTTTTGAAGAACAAGTTGAAGAACATCAATATGGACAAGGGAGATTCCATCCAATAATATTTCATGAGGCTCACCAAAATAAATAATGATGTCTTAACTATTGGAGAGGTCATAACTAACTGGGAGCTCACTCTCATTTCCTAACCAATAGCTCACTCTCATTTCTCTTGAAGGACTTCCCCGGCAATGGTATGTATTTAATACCGCTATTCTAAATAATAATATAATTCTTGATTTTGATGAATTATTGACGAGATGCACTCAAGAGGATACAAGGATGATGGAGAGAAACCATCCCTCAAATGGGAATGGAAGTTACCCTACTGCCTTCACCACTCATGCAAAGAAGAAGAACAATGTCGATCCGAGAAATAATAATCATGGAAGAGTGAGTCCCAAAGGAAGAAAGGGAAGATGTTACAATTGTAACAAGTTTTTTAACTATGAAATGGAACTCCCCAATAAAAGGGACTCTCCCCGAGATGATGACTACAAAAAAATAACAACTTCAGGGGGAATGGAAATCAAAGGAACAATAGGTTCAAAGGAAAGAAGAAGGTTGCCTCTGATCGAAATGGAAATGGAAATGGTCAACCTTTCAAGAGGTCAAGGAACTCCAGGTATGATGAATACAATTTTGTGCAATATCAACACAAAATTCTCTTTATCTTACATCACATTCAATTTTGATTATTGTTTTCCCCCACCTATGAAAATCGCCTTCATCAACAACTTCTTCATTTCTTCACTACACCCACAACTTCTCTAAATCTAGTTTATGTAAAATTATAGATAAATGTTGTGTGTAGATTTACTAATTTCTTACATTTCAATTGGTCTCACCACCCATCATCAAGGGCACATATTGTTTAAGAAGCTATCAAAGATTTCTTCTTCATAACCTTCATTCACGGTGACTCACCTGCCCTCTGAGATCCAGAACTATTAACAAATGGTATTATGATTATGATTTTAAAGCTCTATATTGAAGGCTCAAATATGATCTAGACCTTCATCCCAATATATCCACAACCACCCATAACGATTATAATTGACCTTACATAGAAGAAACCTAGGTTCTTGAATTGTAGAGAGGAGAGAGATCCTTAGACTCCTTCACACATCTCCCAATGCCTTTTGGCACATACACCTCCCTCAAAATAAATTAATATCAACCAACATTGAACCCTACACTTGGTGGCCACACACCTCCTTCCTCTACAATACTTCTAGCCATATTCCCACTTAGGTATCCTCTAACCCTTCCTCTTGTCTCCTCTCCATTTGATGCACATAAGGAATAGTAATCATATTTAAATCACTACTTATGCAAGGTCATAGTGATTTTGAAATAATCATGTCTCTTAGAAACTCATGCACTATGCATCAAGAAGCATTTGTCTATATAAGAAAAATACGGAGAAGATATTATCCAAAAAAAAAAAGATCTAAACATAAATTTATCACAATCAACTACGACAAATTTCAAGATTCTATCCTCCTAACCACCTTTTTCAATATAATTCCTTGTTATGCATAATAGAAAATCAATTTTTTAATTAAAATGTTATATTCTGGATCAAGGATACAACATCTTGCTTACTCAATTAAGGCTCTAATCTTATTTTGAGGGTGAAGTAATGTAGAAAAGAGATACTTGTTATAAAACTCCACATACAATATTATAACTATTATAATACATTAAATAAATTATTTCTAATATGAAATATAAAAACCACATATTAAAGGGCACATACAAGGTTGGAAGGAGTGAGAGAGTGTTTGAGATTGAGATTGTAAGGAACATCATTTTCCCAAATCCCCGAGACTGTGTGTGTGTGTGTGTAGAGAGAGAGAGAGAGAGAGAGAGAGAAATTATATTGCATTTATATTCATAAAATTTATCTAAAATTCCAAACTGGCTGTAAAATATATGAAAACCTAAATATTTGTAAATCAATAAAGATAGAAATGGCATCCATAAGACATTAATGATTAATCATTCAAGCATCAACCTTCTAGAAATTTCATTCTATCAATTACAAGAAAATATGTAAATTTTTAATCCAGATAATAGTGCATATGTGGAAGAGAATTCAAATGGAAATAAAAATGAGTAGTATGTTTCAACCTAGCAGAGACTATGACAAATATCAATGAGAGGATGATAAAGTATCAAGAAGAGCAGAGCCATGTGAACAAATAATTGTTGTAGATTTAGCTAGCAAAGATGAAAATGTCACTAAAGTGGAAAAATAAATGGTATGGAAGTAAATATTCCAAAATAATATCTATAAAATATTCTAATTCAACCTTCTCAAAATCATCAAAATGATCTTATAACAAATGTTAGAGAAAAACATCCCAATGATATAGTCTTCAAAGAAAGATTAAGGGAGCCAAATCACTTAGGCTCAATGGTGAAAAGAAAATTTCTATGTAAAGAATCAATTTTAATTTGTGAAGGTATAGTGGCCAGGTATTTTTCAGTGTCTAACAATAGAGTGACTTTCCAAAAAAACCACCAAGTGTTGAAGTTGTTTTTCCAAGTGAAGCATAGATGAAATAATATTCCAAAAGAATATCTAGAGGATCTAGAAAATCTTCTAATTCAACCTTCTCAAAATCATCAAAATGATCTTATAACAGATGTTAGAGAAAAACATCCCAATGATATAGTCTTCAAATAAATATTAAGGGAGCCAAATCACTTAGGCTCAATGGTGAAAAGAAAATTTCTATGTAAAGACTCAATCTTAATTTGTGAAGGTATAGTGGTGAGGTATTTTTCACTGTCTAACAATAGAGTGACTTTCCAGAAAAACCACCAATTTTTGAAGTTGTTTGTCCAAGTGAAGCATAGATCAGATTCCAATGTTTTTCAAATCAAAGCAGAGTGTTGAACAACCCCCTCCCACCCCAACCCCGCCAGCAAAAAAACACATAGAAATAAGAAAAATTAAAACAATGTAAAATGGCAATCTCTTGTGCAAAGTGGATTCTTCTTTTTCTCTGATTAGAATGAATATGGAATGGAGTTATGGGATAGAAAAATGTTGGACACCTTGATAAGATGGAGTCCTATGTGTGGAAAGCTTCACTTGGAAGTAGTTCTAGGCAAAGGAGATAGATTTTGTGAAGGAAGCAAAGCATGTTCAGTTAAGGCAACATTCCCTCGAGCCTCCTAATCAAACCTTCATCTCATCTTTTGAGATCAATGGCTAAGATCTTGGCTAGTAAAATTATTTATCTTCATAAATTTAGACTATGATTCATTAAGTCAACAAAAGAATACAACACATCAAATGTACTTTTCCTAAGTTAAAACTTAGGAAGGAGTTTGTTAATTAATTACTCCACTTAAGTAAGCATTCACAAGGCTAATTAATATTCTTAGCTAAGGCACCAAGCTAGTGAAGGATACCTCCTGAGCTACCATAGCTCAACAAACTAAAGAATCTTATTTTGTGAAGGTAAAGTGATCAAGCATTTTACAATGTTGAACAAAAGAGTGATTTTCCAGAAGAATCCACCAAATATTGAACATGTTTATCCAAGTGAAGCATATATCAAGAGTCCATTGTTTTTCTAATCAAAGGAAAGCGCTAAAACCCCCCAAAATGTACAAGAAAATAAAAACAATATGAAAAGAAAATCTTTTATAAAAAGTGGATTCTTTTATTTTTTGTTTTCAGAAAAAAAATGAGGTAGAGAATTGAGTTGAACAATAGGTAGACACCTTGAGAAGGTGAAAAGTGTGCAGCAAGCTTCAGTTCAAAGTAGTTGTAAGTGAAAGAGATAAATTTTGTGAAGGAAAGAAAGTATTGTGAGGGAAGAAGGTGGAATCCAACAACTTAAGGATTGTGTAGAGTACCCAGTCAAGGCAAGATATAGATTTTTTAAAAATCCAAGTCCTCACTCTAATGTTTGTTAGAAGCAAAATCCAATTCCTCACTCTGATGCTCGTTAGAAGCAAACTAAAAATACCCATTATGTTACAATGTGCAAGAAAGAAATAGTGCAAATGTGGAAGAACATTCTGATGGAAATAATGATGTAATACACGTCTATAGAGGTCATGAAAAGTATAGAGAGCATGAGATAAACAATAATTCCATTACTAATTTGATTTGGACAATATCTGCATATATAGTTACCCAATACTCACAAGACAGCTTGACCGTACCCTTCTTTACAACATACAGATTTTACCACCACCAATACCCAAGGCACATGATACATTTTGTGCCTAGCTATATCATGAAATTTAATTGAAGACGCCAAATGGGAAAAGGTTTTTCAATCATTTTATGAAGATTCTTAGAAACCATGTATCACACAAAATTCCCATACTTTTCCCTTTTATAAAACCAAAACATTTCGCTCACGAAAGCTAAGAACTGGTTATATACCAACACAAGGATATGGGTCTCTAGCTTTCGTGATTGATAAAAAGAGTCTGACTTGGTGATCGAGATGTACTAGATCTAGCCACAAAGCTATCAGTTCCACTTCCAGTTGTTCTATTCATATTTTTTATTTCTCTTATATAAATGCTATAAAAGATGAAAAAATTCGTTAACACTTACGTACAATGAGAAAAGTGATAGCTCTGGCTGGATCTAATTTGCAAGAAAACTAATTCCAAAACTATTACTATCTCTTCTAAATTATTTAGATATTTTAACATTTCTTGGGCACAAGAAAAACTGGTAATCTTATTACATTGCAATATTTTTCAGGATGTTTTCAAGTGTACTGATTTGAACTTCAATATAACTATAAGATGGAAATGACAAACGGCCAAGAAGACTTATTATCACTTTCTTAAGAGGGAGGATCCCACCTCGGATTTACTTGGTGACATGGTTACAGTAATACATTTGTTTTCTGAGCTATCTAACAGATCAAGAGGATCAATCATTGATGCTTTCAATGAAATAAGCATTGTGGAATCTCCATGGAATGAAGAATTGGGGAAAGCAGATGATGGGTATAGAAACAAGACGAGGAGGAAAATTGAGGACTGCAAGGAATGTTTTGGTCCCTTATGTTTCTAGAGTCAACTTTCTACATAAGAAAATATGAAAAACAAAGATTGAGTGCGAGCATACCTTGGCACATGCTTTTATGATCTGGGTGAGAGTAATGAGAGCACCATGATGTTTTCGCCAACTTCATTCATCAAACAAACTATAGGGGTAATTATCTATGTGGTTCACATGTAGGTGAATAAAAAAAAAATTATGTGTCATTCCATCCATCTCCATGCCATGCTATGCTACGCCATTCCCCTGGGATACTTTTTTTATTTCTCTCATTCATATTCTCTCATTTTCTTCATGTATGAAGCTAGGTGGCCCCAAATATATACTTTTGATGGACCTCAACATCCAATATCTTGATTTCCTTGTTATAACCAGCAAAACGCTTGTCACTGTGAGGATTATCTAATCCTCCATCCAAAGAACCCTTCAGGGCTTCGAAGACTCTGTTGCTAGTGGTGGTCCTCAGAAGACCTAAATCCAACAAACCTCTAAATGGCCTCCTAGAATCATTTGGCTCTACGATGTAGTCATCTTCAGTGGCCTCCTCATTCCCAACATATTCCTCATCCATCTCCAGCTATTTCAACACACGGCGTGCTAGCAGGAGACCAGTGCAATATGTTGTAGCATAGTTTGTAAGCCCTACTTCGAGTCCATAACGAGGAAACTCTAGAGAATAACCAGCCAACATAACGACATCTCCCACAAGATTTTCATATATGATTTGTGTGAGCACATCCTTGTTGCTGAATCTAACAACCAATCGGTATTTGGGTGTGTTCTACTTGTTTTTATCAGTTTCTGTTACTAAAAATAGAGCAATGGGTGGTGTCGATAGTGTGTGCACCAGAGAGCACAACCATATATTTCAAATTTAAACCTTTTCTCGCAAAATACTACTTCAGTTGCTCCAAGTTTGCAAAAGGTGAAGGAAGGTTTTTCATTGCTTCCCTCATGATTGATACAACACCATCCCTCTGTCCCATGGGAACTCTCCACCGCAACCCTTCCAACTGTTATTTGTCATTTAACCATCATCATCATCATTAGTACATTAATATTTCTAGTATTATTGCAGTGAATTAATTACCATATGAATTGAATCTCTAGTAACAAGACACCACGTCAGGACATTGATTTTCAAGCTATGCCTTTACAACATTAATAACTTGATGGCCCCTCAAAGTCCAATTTGGGATAAAATCTTTCTCAACAGGTTCATATCTGTTTGTTGTATTCAATATAATAGACGCATCACATCCCTGCAACCATGGACATCGTGATTAATACGTTTTACGATCTCTATTCCTTGGGAATCGATCACCTCACGAACCTGACGGGAAAACTGGTGTGGAGCGTAGGTCTGATACTATCTCCTGTTGTTTCGATGATACGGTGATCGATCGAAGAATTATTAACAACCAGGGAAAGGCGCCGGATATATATGAGGAGGAATGCTTGCAGTGGTTGGGTTCTCGGCCTCTACAATTCACGTGTTTGCAATCTGTCATGGTTGCGTGTTTGGGGAGCCAATCAATACGTTTTACAAGCTCGATTCCTTGGGAGTCGATCACCTCAGGAACCTGACCGAAAACTGGTGTGGAGAGTAGATCTGATACTCTCTCCCGTTATTTTTGACGATATGTTGATCTTTGGAAGAATTATTAACAACCGGGGAAAAGCGGCAGATATATATGAGGAGGAATTCTTGCAGTGGTTGGGTTATCGGTCTCTGTAATCCGTTGCGTTTGCATGTTTGGGGAGCCAATTTATGACAAGAAAATATGTGCATTCGCTACGGGCTTAGAGGTGAGCAGGCAAGCTTTCGTCTGGGCAATAAAACTCCCGTAGACTTAACCCAAACTCAGAGTGAATGAAGTGGGTTTTCCAGAAGGATTCGAAGAGGGTTTTTTGAAAGGATTTGAAGAGAGATATGGGGGTGGGCACCTCAGATCCTTATTCTCTCTCATCCTTCCATTAGTGCATTCCTCAGTCACCGTGGATGGAACTCTACTCTGGAGAGCTTGAGCATGGGAATCCCCATGATCACCGTTGCCTAGCCTCTATCATAGAAGAGGGCCATCTTTGGCTTCTTCCTAATTGTCATGGTGGAAACTCAATCTGGTGGAGACATAGGCTTTGTACAGGTGGCTGGGTTGTCATAGACCCTCGATGATGTACCGTAAAGTAATATTGTGATCTTTTCCAAAGGTGAGTTTATGCACTCTATGTGAAGATTAATCTTGGTTGCTATTATATTTCTTCAAACAATATTCTAACCACAATTTACATGAGAAGATAAATAAATGGGAAGAGTACCTTGTTGATGGAATTGAACTCAAACTAGCAAGTGGACCTTGATGGCAGTTTGTGTGGGTAGTGCCAATCCGTGTGATCTTCTTGCTGAGAAGCACAGTCATTGTCATTTTTTCCACTGAACATGTGATGGCTGGACATGAACGAGCTTCGTGGACAAAGCATCAACGGGCCTCTCCTTGCATATATTTAACATCTTTTCTGACCTCTCTACTTCTAAAGTGCATTATTACAGATAAAAAATCACGGAAGAGGGTTTTTATAAACCCCTCTCGAAGGCTTAAACCTTTGTTAAAAGTTGTTTTGTTTCATTTTTTTCTCCTTATTTTATAGGTAAAAATGAAACTTTAAAATCATTGCTTTCAATTTAAATTAAGGTTTTTCATATACAATGGATTAAAGTGGGGAGAGAAGATTATGTTATTTAACTAATTATTTTTAATTACAAAATACAAATTATGTAAATAAAAATAAATTATTTTAAATAATTAGTGGTAATTTATGAAAAATATGTAAAAATTAAAAGGGAAACACAATGAGTTGATTTCCTAATAATTAAGATAGATATATATTATTGACTTCTACAATTTATCACCTTGAGAGAGATGGCAATTTGGACCCTGCCCAAATCACCAAGATTGTTCCTTGTTACACACATTACCAATGTGAGCTACCAAACCATGGAAAAATTGAAATTGAAATTTATATTGATTATACCCATCATGAGAAGTCTGTATAAAAAAGTGGGGTGTGTGGGAAAGAAGCTCCACGTAGATGAGAAATACATAACTATTGAAGTGAACTAGAAAACTAGTAAGCTAATAACCATAAATGAAACAACAACATATCAAAACCTAGGTGTAAAAGAAGTCTATCCCAAGGAGGAAAAACCTAGAATTAAGAAAATAATGAGACAACATTGGAGGAACACAAAAAAACCATGTCCAAATAGAAGTAAAACTGCAACTAAGAGAGTAGGGAGAATGTGGGCACCTAATTAGCAAAATTTTATAGGTGCCACTAGCTCCAAGTGAAATTAATTATATATTTCATAAAGGATTACAATATACAATGAACTTATAGCATACAAAAAGTAAAGAATCAAAAATTATTTCAAGATATTAATGACAACAATCTAATCACAATGGAGGATTGGAATCCCAATATTTCCATCAAAGTAAAATTAAGTTCCCATTGTAGATACATAGGACATCCATGAATTTTCACTTACATTACAAATGCAAAACAAAAGAAAAAGTGATAATACCTACCAAAACCAAATAATTTGATCATCAACTTCAATGTATTCATGATACTCCATATGGTCTTTCCAATCCTGTACACATAAATATTGACCCTTCCCATACAACATTAGATCCAGATACTCAAGTTATAAAGCTAGAAGAAATTTTAGTGTTGAATTCCCAAGAAAAATAAAAAACCCCTAGGCAAATCATTTAACTTACTCTACAATTGGGGTCACAAAATGACATTGAATCAACATTTTAACATATTAATTTCAATTCATAATATTTAGTATTGACAACCAAGTCCCTACCTCCTTGAAAAAATTACATGACCTTTTGGGAACCCAGTTCTTCAACTTATATTACAAACATGAGTCCTAGTAGATCCATGTCTAGAATATTTGAATCCATTTCCAATATTTCCTTACAACTTGAATACAATTATGGATCTGCATACTATGTATCTTCCTTGGAGATATAGAGACCAACCAATTGTTTGAATAAATGTTTGAGCTCGGACCATGTCAAATTTCACCCTATGTATCAATGCCAAACGAATAACATGACCACAAATTTGAAATAGGATATATGACCCAGATTCACTCTAGATGTTGCATTTGGAAGGAACAAAATGATCATATATTTGAGTCACCAAATAGTTTCAAACCCAGGATGTGTTGAGAAGAGAGGTCAATCTCTAGAGAAGATCACATTTCTGAATAGTTTATTTGTATTTGACACACATCTTGGAACACTAATTTTGGATCACGGGTAATACTTTGTCAAATGGCCTAACAAATTCCAAAGTTCTTCATTAATAAGGCAATATCAAAGAGTGGAACATATTTATCCAAAAAAAAATTCAGACACAAGATGATAAAGAAACATTAAATGATAATAGAGGATATCTTGTTAAAGGACATGAATTCTTTCAAAACTATGCCCTCGACTAAAATTTTACAAGGTCAATATTTACCTAATAATTGAGGACAACTTGTTGAAGGACAACAATTCTTTCAAAACCACACCTTGGATGTTAATGCCTTCATGGCTACATCTTGCACTAAAAATCACAAATCTCAATATCTACCTAATGCTTTTACAAAGTCCATAAAATTGAAAGGGCACATTTACATCATATTTCAAACATCTTGTATAGTAATACATAGAAAATTTAGTGGGTTAAATAAAAACATAATAATAAATTTCTAACTCACTAGGGAACTTAGGGAAAATTCTTCAACGATCATTTGGGGCCTAAGAAAAGTCTTCGTAACTTGTTAAGTTATATGAGTTGAAATTCAAAATGAGTAGCATAAGATGAGTTTTAGGAAGCTCTTAGATGAACAAGGCATACTCTAGTTGTAGTAGTTGTAGCTTGGTCAAGTTGTTGTAGTTGAGGAAAGATTTGGTTGGGTTCCCATGTTGGAAAAAAACTAAGGGTAGTTGTGAGGGCATGATAGCTAATGAATGCCAAGGTGTGCTAAGAAATGAAAATACTTGCTAACGCATGCCAGACAATGTGAATGCATGTTGAGGAGCGTTGGGGAGTGTCAGGGCATTATAAGGAAGAACTATGTCAAAATTTATGGAAATGAATGAATAAGAGTGTGTGCCAGGGAGTGTCAGTGAATTCCAAGAGTCCCAAGGATGAAGTGTGTTAGGAGAATTTTATAATAGGACTTGTAGGAGGAAATTCGGCGATTGTGATAAGGGGTTGGAAAAAGCAGTTTCAGATAAAGCGATTCTTTGGGTTAGGCACAACATTAATTTTTCAATGGCTTGGTTGGTTTCCCAAGTCGGAGAAAAAGTAAGGCTATCTATAAGGGCATAACAAGTAGGGAATGCAAAAGTGTGCCATGGAATTCCAAGAAGTTCTAACACATTCTATACAATTATGAGGCATGTTAGGCATGCCATTACATGCCAAGTGCTAAGGCATGACAAGATGTGCCAGTTGCTCGAGTGTGGTGCCAATGCATTCTAGGTAGTGTTAGGGAGTGTGAGGAAACACAAGGGAGCATTAGTTTCAATTTCATGGGATTGATGAATAAGAGTGTGTGGTAGGGAGTGTTAGCGAGTTCCAAGTGTGCTAAGGAGGGAGTGATAAGGTATGATAGGTAGTGCCAAGACATGCTAGAGTGCTAAGGAAGAATTCCAAGATGTACCAAGTGCCAAGGTGTGCCAATGCATGTTAAGGAGTGCTAGTGAGTGTTAGGAAACACAAGGGAGAACTAGGTCAAAATGAATGGAAATGAATGAATAAGAGTGTGTGACAGGGAGTGTCAATGATTTTGAGGTGTCTTAATGAGGGATTGACATGGTATGTTAGGCAGTGTTAAGGCATGTTAGAGTGCCAGAGAAGCATGCGGCCAAGATGTTCTAGGTGCAAGTGTGTGCCAACATGTCCTAGGAAGTGTTATAGAATGCCATGGAAATAGAAGGGAGCACTAATTCAAAATAATGCATGGAAATGAATGAATAAGATTTTTTGATATGAAGTGTCTGTGATTTCCAAGTGTGCTAAGGAGGGAGTGACAAGATATTCTAGGCAATTCTATGACATGCTAAAGGTAAGGGAAATATGCCAAGATGTGTTAGGTGCTAGGGTGTGAAAATGCATGCTAAGGAGTGTTAGGGAGTGCCACGGAAACATAAGGGAGCACTAGTTTCAAATGAATGGAAATAACTGAATTACCCACAAACACATACCCTCATAACCAGTACCTAGTTCTCTAAGAATCAAATGTTTCTAATATGCTCAATTATAGATGAAGGATTCTTCTAGGAGGTAAATTTTCTAGTTTGGGGTGTTGTTTTCGGCCTTGGATACTAAGTGTTTAAGGGCTTCAAGGGTCTAGGGTTAAGGGCCAAGGGATTTAGGGTCAGAGGATTTAATAGTTAAGGACTTAAGATTTAGTGGATTTAGGTGTTAGTGGTTAAGGGGTTAGTATTTAAAGTGTTCAAGGGTGAAGGGTTAGGGGTTAAGGGTTACAGGTTAAGAGGATAAGGATTTATGGCTTAGGAGTTTCATGGATTATAGGTTAGGGGTTAATGTCTTAAGATTTAATGATTCAAGGGGTTTATGGGTTATGAGTTATGAGTGCATAGGTTAAGGGATTATGGATTGGGGGTTAAGGGGATAGGGAATTTAGTGGTTATGGGTTAAGGGCTTATCTTTTGTGATAATTGGACTCCTAATACCCTTATCACCACTATTGGGGGTTCCTCTATCAATTTCTTTCGCTGCCTTCTGTCTAGGTCCCCTAGGCCCTATGAAATTATGTCCTAAGCCCCATTCTCATTCTCTAATGCTAGGATTATATATCTTAGTAAACCATTCTTTCACCTCTAACTTCTACCCATACATGCTACCCTTGTGTCCCCGTGCCTCGTTCAATACACCATAAGATACTCCCCCACAACCTTTTTGGTTATGTCGTTCCACTTTTCCTAATGTTATGAACCCCCAAATTTTGTCTCAATGTCCCTACAAGTACACCCTTGGGCCCCCTTGGCTAAGGGAGTAAACATGTTAGGGGTTATGGGTTGTCATAAGAGAGCCCTAATCCCCTTATCACAACTAGAAATAGGCTTATGAACACCATCAATATCTATTGTAGGTGTTGCGATGAAAGCAATAATGAATATAAAAGTTGTGGTTAATAGGATAGGGATCATCAAGATGTTGAACCATACAATGTAAAGATGGTTTTCAATGCTATTGATCTAGTCACATAAAAGAGTACCCCATAAATTTGTGCTTTGGGACACCCCTAGGTTTCAATAATTAATCTAAAGTGATAGGATTTGTTGCTAAGATGACAATGGAAACAACCTTGAGTTGGTGTGAAATGACACTTTGTGAGCCTTGCACAACTAGGGTGTTGATTTCATCATCAACAAGAGGCACAATTGACAAGTGGAAACATCTCACATTTGAGGCACTTGGCAACAAATATTTATGCATGTTTCTCCAACGAGGGTACCTTTCGCATTTCCCAAGGCACAAATCACATATTTGGATGAATTTTTGATAACTTGCCATATTCCACTAGCTTCATGCATGAAGAGTAGCTCCCATCCTTTAAGAAGATTTTGGAGGATTGCATGACATAGTCAAGGGTCACATGTATAAAATAAGAACGCCATTGACACGAATAAGAAAATTGGCATTTGTATCACATGACGTAAAGGAGAAGGACATAGGTGAAGAGTACTCCATTTAGAAAAATATAAAATCTTTTTTATTTCCTCTATACAAAGAAGAGGAGATATCTTGTGACAAAAATCCCAAATTTCCAACAAAGGAATACTTGGGTAAGGGTTTAATTTTTCTTTCACATGTTGAGAAACACGATTCATGTATTTTAAGGTGTGTTTTATTAGTGAGTTCACATATTTGAAAGAACAATTGCACAAGTGGAAACATCTCAAGAGTGTCATAAGAGTAAAAAGGATTTAGAATTCCCACCATTTTTATTAGGATTTAGATTTCACACTAATATTTTTATGAATTTCCTACCATTTTTTTTAATCATCTGGTTTAAATTGAGAATAGAACTCATTACTATTCAATGAAATTAAGATTTATATTTCCTGCCATTTTTATTAGGATTTAGATTTCCCACCAGTATTTTAGGAATTTCTTTCCATTTTGTTTAAATTGAGAATATTACTCATTCCTATTCAATGAAATCACTATTTAGATTTCTCACCATTTTTATTAGGATATAGATTTCCTACCATTTTTATTAAGATTTAGATTTCCCACCAATATTTCGACCAATATTTTTAGAGTTTTTATGATTCCTTTTAGCAATGATTTATTTAAATTGAGAATAGAACTCATTCATATTCAATAAAATTTTGTTTGAAGATGCGTTGGAGTGTCTTTTAGATAGAGTTGGAGTCACTAGGAAGTAAGCTTACCATGATTACAAGGAGAGTAAATGATAAAAGGTAAATTTATATTTTATGATAGTGAATTATTTTATGTTGGTTTTTTTTGTGATTTTATATCGATTTCAACTTTAAGCCTATTAAAAAAGGTAAATTTATATTTTATAACCCTAAATTACTTGTTGAATTATTTGAATTAATTTTTTATGATTTTAAATCAATTTCTACTTATATATAGAGAGAGAGAGAGAAATTGGATTTAAAAATTTAAGAAATTGAAGTGGTGGGTCTTTGGTCTTTAGCAATGTCACGTTCATTTATGTTTGAAACAAGTGTGCATGAAAATTAGTTTAATTGCCCAAGATGACACATAATATTCACTTTAATATTGAATTAAGCCTAATTCAACTGCCCAGAGAGTCATTTACAATGCAGGGTAACATTGATCAACATTTCGTGCTTGTCTAGTGCAATGCTAGTTTTGTTCAAAATTTTGATATATGTTCTTTTAGAAAAAATAGATTTAAAAAATTCAGAAATTGATGTGGCGGGTCTTTGGTATTTAGAAATTTTGTGTTTGTTTATCTCTGAAACAGGTGTGCATGAAAATTAATTTAATTTCCCAAGATGACATATAATATTCACTTTAACATTGAAATAAACCTAATTCAAGTACCCAAAGAGGCATTTACAGTGCAGGGTAACGTCAATCAACATTTCGTGCTTGTTTATGTGCAATGCTAGTTGATGCATCCATCAACAATTATTTTTTATGTGAGCCTGAGAAGCATTTCCACATCTTAGTTAGCTAGATCCATCAACAATTCACTTTTATGTGTGTTACCCTTTGCAGATGTGTTGAGAGTTTTCTCCATCAACAAATCTTGTTGTTTATCTCAATATCAGAAGCCTAGCTAGCCAGATCCATTAACAATTTGTTTTTATGTGTGTTACCCTCTGCAGATGTGATAAGGGTTTTCTCCATCAAAAAATTTCATTGTTTATGTCAGTATGAGAAGCATATCCACTGCCTAGCTAGCGGGATCCATCATCAATTCGCATTTATGTGTGTGACCCTCTTGCAGATACTATGTTTATATATGTTAAGATGGACCTATAAATACATAACAATTCCATGGTTAAGATGGACCTCTAAATACATAACAGATCCATGGCTAAGATGGGCATGTGTTAACTTATATAGTTCTTCAAGTGTTTGGTATATTTCTCATGAACAAAATGTGTTGTTTTTCCAATCCCACCAGATATTGCTCATTAGAATGCATGGGAAACCTTTATAATAATCGTCAATCATGTTGTGTAACTAAGTTTTGAAAATTTCTTTCAAGCTTAGATAGGACCACGAGCCTATCATGTTTAATTTTACAAGGGTGGTGGTGATGACCTGCACTGTGTTGGGACAACTACATATAAATAAGTGTGAAGAAATATCATCATATGACTTGCATAAAGGATAGATGTTGGAGTGATTCGTAAACTATCATGGATATTCCACTAGACAGATCATCATAACAGACCAGATAAAACTATATTTACAAATGAATGAATAAGAGTTTGTGACAGGTAGCATTAGTGAGTTTTGGGTGTGCTAAGGAGGGAATGACATCAAGGTATGCTAGGAATTGTTAAGGCATGCTAGAGGCTAGGGAAACATGCCAAGATGTTCCAGGTGTCAGGGTGTGCCAATGCATGTCAGGCCGAAGTGTTTGGGAGTGCCAAGGAAAAACAAGGGAGCACTATTCTCAAATGCATTGAAATGAATGAATAAGAGTGTGTGACAGTGAGTATCAACGAGTTCTAGGTGTGCTAAGGAGGGAGTGAAAAAGGTGTGCTAAGGAGGGAGTGAAAAAATATTGCTAGGTAGTGCCAAGGAATGCTAAAGTGCCAGGGCGACATGCCAAGATGTGCTAAGTGCGAGGGTGTGTCAATGCATGGTAGGGAGTGCCATGGAAAAAAATGGGAGAACTAGTTCAAAATGCATGAAAATGAACGAATAAGAGTGTGTGATAGGGAGTGTCAGTGAGTTTCAGGTGTGCTAAGGAGGGAGTACCAAGGTTATATGCTAGGAAATTCCAAGTCATTCTAGAGTGCCAGGGAATGTCAGGGAGTGGTAGTGTGTGCTAGGGAGTTCCAAAGCATGCCAAGGAATGTAGGGGATGCTAACATGTGCTAGATAATTCCAAGGAATTCTAAGACATGATAGGTGATATGGAATGTTAAGATGTAAACTGTGTTGTTTAGTTGTTTTACTTCCATAGTTGGATGTGAGCCTTGTCTTGGTAACTTGTTAAGTGGATGAGTTAAGATTGGACATGAGTATCATAAGATGAGTTATAGGTAATTCTTACGTGAACAAGCCATATGTTCAATATCCACGACACATGAGAATCTGGGTTTTGTCTTAGAATCTTGGATGCAAACACACTCAAGTGCCACAACGCATCTATTTTAATGCACAGCGAAATATACACAAATCAAGGAATCAACTAGTGCACATGATAATTTTACCTTTTTCAAACCCTTCTTAATTATATTACAAACTACTATACAACATACTATAGCTCATGTACCATGGATCATGACCCTTTAAAATCACACTAATACAAGGAATACAACTAGGGCTTGGTGTTAGTCCTTTGAAAACCAATATATCTTTAAGAAGACAACACTTGACCTACTTGTTAATGGTGGCCTCACACAACTCTTTCAGTCCACAGCTTTCATGTTTGGAGAACAAGAGGTCACACCCTCATCCATCACTTTTGATGGGTCCCTTGCATCATTATGGCACTCAGGGACCCAAATATGCCTCCTAGAATGCCCTAGGACATTAGTTGACCTCTTATGAGGCTTATTATTCCATGTATGAGCTAGTTTGGTGGGATTGTCACCAAAAGTTAGGGTTACTTGCACATTATTTTATTTTTAGGGGCTAATGTAGGCCCATAAGCTAATTCGATCAACTCCTAAACAATGTATAAATAGGAGTTAGTTGGATTCATTTGTATCATCACTTGACTTGGGATCTCTCTATCTTTAGAGAACTTCGCATTTTTCCTTGGAGGACTATTTTAGATGATGGATGCATTTTGATGTATGGATAGGGCTATTTTTATCTTGGAGCTTTGTTTTTTATAATGTGAAGCCGGTTGGATATACTCTCTTGCATTGTGAGTGCAAATTTAACACTATTATTATTGTTTTTGCATACTATTGAATTTCGCTATAACTAGGGCTAATTGTTGCATGATGGAAATGTGGAATTATGTGTCTATTTAGCTTATTTAATGTATGAGCCATTGTTGGATAAATGAAATTTCCTAGAGATAATTTTATCTCAATAATATTGCACCATTTTTATGAAGTATAAATGCTTGAAGGTCACTTTTTTTTTCCCTCTAACATTGGACGAAGTTGAATTTCTGGGCCTCCTTGATCAAGAAACCGAATTCTTGTTCATTATCATCCCACACTCCATATCCACAAGTGAATTAGGCACTAGTCTCTAAAAAAGGGTGATGATTTCACCCCCTTTTTTCATAATTTTCCATTTTTCCCTAGGTCTAGCCCAATTAGGTAACCTATGGCATCAATTTCCCAGGGATCTATCCATAGGAAAACTTCAATCACCTAGAGGAAACTACATTGGTGGGTCCCCTCACTCTCCTCAGAATTTGGGCCAATTCTGACAGTGGAATCTCTGGATATCTCATGCCCTAGCTCTAGGATCAAGTTTTACCTAGGTGTTCCCAAGGCTAGAACCTAGTAGGATCAATTTCACCTATCAAAGTAAAAACCTTTGCCTGATCCTTTCCCCTCACCTTGTCCAGGATAGGAACATCATTAGTTGCTAAATTCCATCCTCAAACCTGGGTTGGGTCCACTTGGCTCCGTGTGGTACCTTTTGGTGTCAAATGTCTTTCATCAAGGACCATTTGGGAATCCAAGTTCCCAAAGGATTTTAGGGATTGATACCTTCCTTTATAATTTGTATTATTCTCCCTCATCCCTCAATCCCCCTCCTCTCTTCGTAGAACATCAAGTCCCTTGATTAAAAGGCAAGCAAGTCCCACTCTTTATTCTATCTTAGGGAAAGGGTTTCTAAGGTCACTTCCCACCTATTCATTAACCTGTACTCTACAAGTGACTTTATAAACTACCAAGACTCCTCCCATTGGTGAAATTTCGTGAAGAGAAAGGATATTTAGTTGTGGTGACAATGGGCTAAGCCTCCACTGTTGCCCTTGTCCTAACAGTTTCCCTCTTAGGAACCCCTTTTAGGTCCACTACTATTTTGAGTGGTAACAAGTTGTTCACAACTCCATTTTTGAACAACTCTTTGGTATGCACACTTTTTCCATACTGCAGCTCCATGATGATAAGTCTAGGGCTATGGAGGTTGCCCTTATTCTCATTGAATCAATCCTCTAAAATATGGTGATCTAAAGCTAGCTGGTTGGCCCACTTGACTGCTACTTTAGTCCTTCAAAGTCTGCGCATACTTAGGCCCTATACACCTACCCTTCTACCAATATTGTTGTCCTTCATAAGTACAAGATTCAAGGCTCTTCTTTGACATTCACCTAACAACCCTCCAACTGTACTTGGACTACCATTAATCTGCCCAACCATAGTAAATTATTTTTACTGATCTAGGGCCCACAATATTGTCTTCATCTAGGGCTCTTCAAATATTCCACCTAAAAATGGTTTGAGTTCTCTAAAAATCATTGTTCTTGTGTATCGACAATTTGATCTCTGTTGTCTAATCTATGAACAAATCTAAACTACTCCTCTTATCATCCTTCTAACAATATATAGATGACTAAACTAGGGTCACAAATCAGCCACTAACAGTCCATTGACTAATTTTTTATAGGTTGTTTCAGATCTTTGTCTATAACTCTATGGATAGTCCACCAAAATCAACTCCTATGCATGTCAATCCATTCTTCATATGGCACATTTCTTCTGCATGCTCAATATTCTTCTTAGGTTCAACCCTCCTTTGGATATGTTATCTCCACACATACTGAATCTGCAAACCATCTTCCAGAAATGTGGTCTGCATTGCAAAAATAAATCTCGCTCTAAGGGTCACAACTTCTCTTCTTCTATGCAAATTTTCCATAGTCTTAAGGGTATGCCTTTTAACTAAACATGCTAGGAAATTGTCCTAACTAGGGCATTATACCTATGTACTTCTAATTCATTGTAGAACAAACCCTATCCACCCATAGAAAAAACCACGACCCTTTCCTCCATAAGAGACTCGACCTAGCTCATATGGATCCATATATTTTGGGCATTTCTTTCACTGAATCTTGACATGAACTTCAGATCTCAATTTCGACCCTCAAACTAGGGTTACCTCAGTCAATATTACATTTGCATCTACTTTTGTCCTTTCTTTAAATTACAATGAAAACCCTCCTCCATTTATGTTGGTCATTATCACAAACCTTGTGGTATACTAACCACCACAAGACAAGATGGTATCAACCCTCCCTTCTATTTCATGTAAAAAATCTAACCAACAGGATTCAATCTGATATTGTAATATACTATAACAAGATATTGAATCCTTTGTACAATATGCTGAAACAAAACACGATCACACAATCACATATAAGTAAGAGAAAGAAATTATCAATCGCACAACACAAGATTTATTTGGGGAAATAAACTGCTCAAAACCCCTCTATCTCTATTGTGTATTAAGTCAATTAATCATGAAACAATACAATGCTTAATCTCTCATGAGATTCTCCAGCACTCTACCAATTGTCTCCTGCTGATCTAGGCAAAATCGGTCAAGTACTCGGCCAATTCTTAGCCTTCCTTCAGCATTCCTTGCTCAATAAATTCCTAGGGAATTAGCTCCCTATTAATTAGGAAAATCAACCTTCCTTGATTTTAAAATCCATCATGGCATCCCAATGACTTTATATGTAATATTCCCAAATGGGAAAATCAGGAATATAATGCAAAATGCTATAATTGCAGTGTAAAACATCATATAAAAGTAAGAGGCCAATATGGAGACCTTCCATTCATCATAACAGTAGAAAAATAGTACAAATAATGGGCCACAAAGCATATAACAAGACACAATAAGGCTCCAATGAAGAAAACCATCAATATTGAGGTGATGCTACGATATCAAAATGTCAGAGACACTCCTATAGCGCAGTCATAGATGCACTGCTACAGAAAATGAGTACAAAAAATATAAGGGCTAATATATGCCTCAAAAGATACAAAAAATATAGATCTAGGCTCTATACAACCTCCAGAAAATATCCCAAAGGGTCTCTAGGAAAAACACCCAATAATAAAATATGAGCTGCAGCCCTATGGCTGAAAGTATGCTGCAACAAATGACTGAAGAGAAAATGGCTGAAGCTGATATAAGAATGAATGTTTTCTCCTCCAATGGATCCTCCGGGTGAAAGGTTTGCCCCTTCACTGAAGAAATCACCCCCACCAATCACCTACTGCAAACACCCCTGCAACTCCTCCCTAAAATAACACAGATCCAGACTGATACTGCACTGTAGGGGATGAAAATACTATGGCCTGATGCCAAATGTGTCAATAAAGCTACAAGGCCTTCTTTACTAGCCTCCCAAGAGAAAGGAACCTCCCTCCAATGAAATGTAGTTCATAAATCTCCCAAATCAAACCTCCACAACTTCTGCCCTACTACACAACACAAAATCCTCAACAGGAACTGTGTTGTACATTAAGACTGAAGCCTTGGCCAAATGCCTCATATTGGAATGTAGTGAAAACTTTTCCAAGAGGCCTCCCAAGGAAAGAGGTGGGATTCCTAATAAGAAACACCATGTGCTAAACAGCACTGCAATCTTAGCTAAATATCTTAAGAAATCTATATGTCTAAATAGACCATATATCAAAACATAACATATCATAAGTTGAATAATATGGCTGCCATCCTCTTCCTTATATAAGAAATGAGCTTCCTAACCCTAAGCCCCATTCATCTATGAAACTACTTCCATGCAATGAGTCTCCATCTAAAACTTCATTGTCCCTCATCGAATTCCACTACTCCATGAGAGCGTTGTTGATTTGGTCAAAGTTGACCCAGTCAAGGTGTTCCATCCCATTTTCACACCTAAGGGTGCTCAATTAAGCTGCCAAGATGTCCCCCTTTCACATTGGAATTTATTTTATTCATATTAAGGAGATTTATGGATCTCCATTATCCTCTTATTCATTAAACAAAAAAGCAAAAACAAAATTTCATATTCCAACTAGCTCATGGCTAATTGGGAATATTACATTATAATTTCACATGGGCAATTTTCTATAAATACAACTGATATTTATGTTCCCTTTAACCTCTGTTCCAACTGGATCTTCCTTAGAACTGACATGCATGCAGCTATTAATAGCGAATTATCAGTTATTTAATTGATCTCTCATTGTGAATTAAATCTAATTTAATTCACTAGACTTATCACTAGCTCATCACTCAGTTAGAACTAGTTAAAATGATTTTAACTCAATTAATTGAGTTAACTAACTCACACCTACACCCCACCAATGCATCAACTGCAACTGGACCCAAAAAATATTAGAATCCCTCTACATGCCTCATCTTAGACACTCATGATCCGGACATATGCAGGAACACAATAAAATATAGAAATAAACATAAACACAAAGATGCAGCATGAATAACACTACATTTAATTAATACAATATACTGAAAAATGCTTACAGACATAATGGAAACAAACTAGCTCAAGTGATGATAGCTTATCTCTGAGAAGAGATGTAGCGGCTACATGCCTCTGAACTTTGTTACAATAAGGCTCAAGGGCATTTTTATTATTGAAAAATAAGAGAAAATCGTAAACAACCAAAACCCTAACCCGAGGAGATGTAACACCAAGAGTTTATGGGCCCCGTTGGGGTTAGTTGGGTAGCCAACTTCCTGGGGTTGTAACTTGGTCATATGATCCTCGTTTGATGCATATGATACCTCGTTAGAAATATCTCTCTGAGGAATACAACTGTTGATTCTATTTCTATGAAATCGCCAAACTTTTCTTGCCTAAAAAATGTCGTTTGGGGCCTCAAAAAGGAAAATTTTCTTGAGCTAACTCAGTCATCATGACTTAGTTAACTGACACAAGTTGTTATGATATTAAATTAAACTTTATTGTCCAATTTATTTAAGGAAAAATAAATTAGACGCCCCAGATTCCTCACTCCTAGTGCATCAAAATTCCTCACCAGTGTGGGTTCTTTTTTTTTGTCCTTTCTGGTTTCCAATTTCATTGTTTCTTGATGCAAATTTCAATATTTCAAAATTTTATGTGGCCTTCACAAAAATACACCATTGAAATCACATGCCCATATTCTCATGAGAAACCTCTCTTAAGCTCAATCTTCCAGAAGAGAACCAACAACATGCCATCCTACTTCCTAGCTCGAAACAACCATTACGGTATGCAACATTCTTGTGAACCCTCACATGATGATCTTGCTCTTGGAGGATGATTATGGCCTCCCTTTAGCAACCCATACTCGACCTACTTTAGGACTACATTTCTCTTTTCCCCCTTGATCAAATGATCTCCTTCTGAATTGATGTTATTTCCTTCATCCTAAGGTCTCCTTAAATAGTTTTTCCTAAATCTCTTAGGAACCCTCTATAACTTATGGGTTTTATCCACTTAGACCTTAGGAAATATTAATTTTCATTTTTAATTTTCTTTTAGTTTTTAAACCCTATCTTGGGTGAAAAATCCCTTTTCTTGGAATCTTTTCCCACAAAGCCTTTTGTGACCAAACTCACACAAACCCATCTCACTAGGCTTGTGAAGTAACTCCCAAGATACGCAATTCAACAACATAGTCTAGTTATAGTAACTGTAACTTGGTAAAGCGCTTGTAGTCAAGCGAGGGCTTGGTTGGGTTCCCAAGTTTCAAATTAATTAAGGGTAGTTGCAAGGGCAAGATAGCTAGTTAGGGTCAGGGCATGAAAATTAGGAATGAAAAGGCATGCTAACACATGTCAGACAATGTTAATGTATGTTGAAGATTGTTAGGGAGTTTCTGTGCATATCAATGAATAACTAGGTCAAAATACATGGAAATGAATGAATAAGAGTGTGTGTCAGGGAGTGTCAACAAATTCAAGTGTGTGAGGAGAAGTTCAGAATAGGATTTGCAGGAGGCAAGCCTACAGTTGTTATATGGGGCTCGACATAGCATTTTTAGACAAAGAGAGATCACTTTGTGCTAGGCACAACATTGTTTTTCCTTTAGCTTTTTTTTATATGAGATGTGGCACACTTTGGCTACATGCTCATGTTTTAAACTATTCTAGATAATTGTGTATTTTGCATTGTCGTGTATAAGTTTTGGGACACTCGGCTTGTGTCATCTTATATCTTACGTTCCTTGTGCATCTTGTGGTTCTTGAAAACTCTTAGTTAATGTTCTACTATTTATATGAACTGAACATACATGTGAAATATTCCATGTGTAAGCTACGTTTCTTAGTTTTTTTATGCCCATGGCTAGATCATGTGATCCTTGTATTGGTAACTAGTTAAGTGGGACAATTTGAGCTTTGGCATGAGTACAATAAGATGAGTTATAGGTAGTTCTTAGGTGAACAAGGCACTATCTACTTGTAGTAGGTGCAATTGGTCAAGTTTTTGCGGTTGAAGCAGGCCAATATTTTCACATGAACTACAGTATGGAAAGGACTTGATTGGGTTCCCAAGTCATGAAAAAATGTAAAGGCTAGTTGTGAGGACATGAGAGCCAAGGTGTGCTAGGAAATGCTAAGATGTGCCAGATATTGCAAAGGCATGTCAAATATGCTAAGATGTTGAAAATTCAACAAGAAATGTGTGTCTACTTTAATTTTCCCTTAATTAAACTATAATCTTATCTCATAATCACTTGTAATAGTTAAATGAGTGTGATAAACTCAGTTAGCTCATGAATTTTGAGTTTAGGGTGGTTGGTGAGGAATGCAGAGTGATTCTATTTGTTTTTTAGTCCAAGTTGCAATTAGTGCATTATTTTCATGCATGAGTAATCAGTTAACTCATTTAATTGAGTTAAAACCAGTTTAACTAGTTGTAACTAATTGTTGCACTAGTGAGAGGTCAAGTGAATTAAATCAAATTTAATTCACATGTAGTGATCTGTCAAGTAACTGTTGATTTACTATTAATAGTTGCATGCATTTCAGTTTTAATGAAGACCCGGTTGAGACAAAGGTTAAAGGGAAGTTAACTATCAGTTGTATTATTAGAAAACTTCCTACATGCAGTAATACACCCATAGGATTTCCCATGAGAATTGCGAAATTTTGGAATGTTGAAATTCCTAAAGAGTAGGGATTCCATTCATCAAGAATTGCGCAAGCAGGGCAAGCTGAGTAGAGGCAGGAAATTGGCTAAGTGTTGGTCAATTTTTTCTAGATCAGTGTGAGACAGTTGTGAGATTGCAACAGACTCTTGTGAGAAGAGTGCATTGTAATTTTTTCATGATTCCTTGGTTGAATATACAATAGAAGATAGAGGGGTTTTGAGCAGCAATATTTCCCCGAGAAAAATATCTATGTTGTGTATTTATTTTCTTCTTTCTTGTACTTGGTGTGATTGTGTGATTTTCTTTATTTTCAGCATAATTAATTTGTATAAGGATTCAGTATCTTGATTTATCATATCGCATGATCAAATTGAATCCATTGGTATACACATTGTTTGTATAATTTCTACATGGTATCAGAGCGCCATAAATCACTATAGTGGAGAAGAAATTGAGTTTGTGTTGAAAAGTATTCAAACTTGCAGATACTTTCTTTGGTGCGACAAGCGGATCTAGATGGCTTTCAATGGGTTAAGATTGGAATATGAACTCAAGGGAAGTTCTAATTATATTGCATGGAAAGACAGAATGGAGGTAGTTCTAGAGGACAACGGGTTGAAATAGTTCATTGATAATTATATTCCCAAACCCGCAACAACAGATGTCGCTCTTCTTGATGCTTGGAAAAATAATGTTGCAAAGGTGAGGAGGATATTATTAGAGGGAGTTCGAGACCACATTGTCTTGAGCCTCCATGGAAAAGCGACTCCATATGCAATGTTTCAGAGTAGCAGTGACCACATAAAATTGGCACTGAAGGACAAGCTCAGGATAATCAAAATGGGGAAAGGCAACACTATTCAAAAATATTTAACCAAGTTCATCCAATGTCAATATGAGCTTGGGAGTGTCCAGATTACTATAGCATATGATGACTTGGTGAGCCTAGCTCTTTTAGGCCTTCCCAAGAGTTTGCATAGTTATCAAGATTATGTCAATGGGAGGGAGAAGCTACCAGATTGGGAGTGAATTTGTTTGGATTTGGTACAAAAATAATTCAGGGAGAATACCAGGGATGGATCCTCATATAAAACAGATGATGAGGAAAATTGTTCCTTGGATGGTAAGGCAATGAAGGGGAAGGGAAAGAAATCATATTCCAAATCTGAGACTGGAAAAGAAGGAGGGAAGCATGACATGTCCAGAGTGAAATTTCTTCACTGTCACGAGCATGGATATTATGCCACTAATTGTCCACAAAAGAAGAACAACAACAAGAAGGCTCTTTAGGATCTGCAACGGGTGAGGCTTTAGCCTCACAATTTTAGTTGGACTTCTCATTCATTGCATGCATGGTGTCTAGTGTGATGGGATCAGTGTGGTACTTGGATAGTGATGCATATTTCCACATGATGGGAGACAAATAACTCTTTAGTAGCTTGGAGGAGAAGGATCTCCAGATGCATATCGAAATGGGTGATGGTGGGAGGTATAGCGCTACCGAGATTATTACAGTTACTTTCCAAAGACAGTCAGGTAAACCCTTCTTATTAAAATATTTCATGCATGTACCAGGCTTGAAAAAGAATTTAGTTTCAGTTGCTATGATGTGGTTTTTAGTAAAGGGAGAGTGTTCCTTCATCACAAAGCAATAGGAAAAGTCAAGAATATTGGGATTCTTGTGAAGAATCTCTAAAAAATTGATGTAGATGGTTGCGCAGCATTGATGGGTAAAGCAGAGAAAGTGGTGCACCGGGATGAGGGTGAGTTATGGCACAAGAGATTGGTCCATCTACACCACATTTCTTTGAAGGTCATGCAGTAGATTTCTACGGGGATTCCAAAGAGTACTCTTGCGTAGATAGACACGTGCAAGGGATGTACCATGGGGAAGTATGTAAAGGCCACTTTTCATGAGAAGGAGAACCGAGCAACATAAATCCTTGAGAGAGTTCATTCAGATGTGTGGGGACCATTCTCTACAGTGTCTACAGAAAAGCACAGGTATTATGTGATTTTTGTTGATGATTTTTCTAGAAAGTGTTGGATCTACTTCATTCAGAAGAAAGATCATACGTTCTCAAAATTTTGTGAGTTCAAAGCACTGGTTGAGAAAGACACGGGAAATCATGTGAAGGCTCTGATGAGTGACAATGGTGGTGAGTACATATCCAATGAATTCAATAACGTATGCAGCAAAGAAGGAATTCGGAGAGAGTTGATCGCAGCTCATAACCCACAACAGGATGGGGTTGCAAAAAGAAAGAATAGAATAATTGTGGGTGCGGCACGAGTGATGTTGCATGATCAAGGCCTACCATTGCAGTTGTGGGCAGAGGCATGCAACACAACGGTATTTGTGTAGAACTGTAGTTCTCATTGGATACTTGGTATGAGTACACCAGATGAGGCTTTTTCTGGTAAGAAACTTGATGTTTCATATTTTAAAAATTTTGGCTCATTTTTCTATTGCCATGTGACCAAAGATTCCAAAAAGAAGCTAGAACAAAAATATGAGATTGGGATATTTGTGGGGTACATTGATACTCCCCACAACTATTGGGTGTATTTTCCAAACAACGAGATGAACTTTGTCAAACGAGATGTAAAATTTGATGAGGAGAAATCCATGTGATTGTCTCTTGAGAGGGAGCTTGATTTGCATTAAGATGAGGAACTCTTGGTTCCAAAGCATGAACCTCAATATGTGGAGCAGCCACGTGCGAAGGATCATGGAGTGGCAGAAACCACTCATGTAGATCCATCCACCAAACATGGTATAAGGCGCACCACAAAAGCTGAGATAGTGAGACTTGATGCGACAGAACATGTAGGAGCACCTAGATCAATGCGCAAACAGAGACAGTCACCAGACCATTTTACTAGATACATGGCTCTTATGAGCAAGTGTACTGTGACAGAACTGTCCTCTTTTGAGGAAGCAGTGCAGCAACCAACTTGGGTTGATGCCATGGCTGAGGAGTATGACTCCATAGTCAATAATAGTGCATGGGAATTTGTCCCAAGACTAGTCAAGAAATTAGTGGTTGGATCTAGATGGATCTATAAGGTGAAGCAGGAAGCATATGGGAGTATGGAGAAGTACAAGGCTAGATTTGTAGCTCGTGGATTCTCACAAGTTGAGGGGATTGACTATGAGGAGACTTTTGCACCAGTTGCAAGGTACTCATCAATTAGATCTATCCTTGCACCCTCAACGCAGATGGGGTGGCAGATACATCAAATGGATGTGAAGACTACATTTCTTAATGGAGTTTTTGAGGAAGAAGTGTACATTGAGCAGCCAAAACTGTGTGTCTAATTTAATTTTCCCTTAATTAAATTGGACAATAAATTGTAATCTTATCTCGCAATCACTTGTAATAGTTAACTGAGTGTGATAAACTCAGTTAGCTCATGAATTTGGAGTTGGGGGTGGTTGGTGAGGCATGAAGAGTGATTCTATTTTTTTTTAGTCCAAGTTGCAGTTAGTGCATTAGTTTAATGCATGAGAAATCATTTAACTCAATTAATTGAGTTAAAATCAGTTTAACTAGTTGTAATTGATTGTTGCACTAGTGAGATGTCAAGTGAATTAAATAAAATTTAATTCACATGCAATGATCTGTCAAGTAATTGATGATTTACTATTTATAGTTGCATGCATGTCAGTTCTGATGAAGACCCAGTTGAAACAAAGGTTAAAGGGAAGTTAACTATCAGTTGTATTATTAGCAAACTGCCCGCATGTAGTAATACACCCATAGGATTTCCCATGAGAATTGCACAGTTTTGGAAGGCTGAAAATCCTAAAGAATAGGGATTTCATTCATCAAGAATTGAGCAAGCAAGGGAGGTTAAAAGGAGGCAAGAAATTGGCTAAGTGTTAGTCGATTTTGTCTGGATCAATGTGAGACAGTTGTGAGAGTGCAGCAGACTATTGTGAGAAGAGTGCAGTGTAATTGTTTCATGATTCCTTAGTTGAATATACAATATAAGATAGAGGGGTTTTGAGCAGCAAGCTTTCCCCAGGAAAAAAATATATGTTGTGGATTGATTATATTCTTTATTTTACTTGGTGTGATTGTGCGATAGTATTTATCCTTTTACATATCTTATAAGCATTTTGATCAACGATTGAGGACTCAATATTTTTCCCCTTAAGTAGTTTTGATTGACCTACAAAACCACACAAAGTTAGTGTCATAATGATAATAATTTGATTTTAAAATGACCTATCCTATGGTCATTTTAAAATAAATTAAGAGATAAGCATATAAAATGACAAAGCCTAAAGTATGACATAAGATCGCAATATGAAAACATGTGATTGACAAAGTATAAAGTGTGAAAATGCAAACATGAGAGTCGAAATGAAATGAAATATGCAAACATGCATGAACGTTGAAAAGACATGTGAATTATTATGCATACAAACAAAGGTGGACATGCAATGAAATGAATAAGGTCATGAACAAAGAATGCAACTACACAAAATGTGGGTGATGCGGTGTTACTATGATAAGATGGGCATGTACATCATGGAAGGAGGACTGTACACGATCAAGAAGAACGTAGCCACGGGTACGCAAGTCAGAAGGTGAGTTAGAATGGTAAAACGGTCAAAAACACATTCAAAACAAACTATCCAAGCTCTGTGTTAAGCCTTCACCAATAAAATGCCAACTCAGCTCTGTGTTACGCTTTTCTTCCACCATCATAGACAGATTTCAGCTCAGGAAAATGACGATAACGCTATGTAGACACATGCACGCATATAGCACCCTCGTGAAAGAAGGAAATAAGAGAGAAAATGTAGATACTGAAGAGAAGGGTGGCAAAAAAAAGAGAAGCCTGAACTGAGAAAGAACAGCATAAGAAATAGGCGAGGAATTTTGTGGAGAAATAAGGAGGGTATGCATCAATTTTAATGAGATAATTGAAGGCAAATATCTCCTATTTGCCAAGTTGACTGATTTTACCAACAAAATCCAGAAATTTCTCTAGAAGAAAAGGTAAGAGATCACTTTTGGATTTCTATCAGTAGATTGAGCAGGTATTTTAGCTCGAAATAATGTCTGAGATGTGTCATTTTATAAGGAGTGAAACTTCAATTCCGAATTCGAAATATTTCCACCATTTAACCAACTCTGCCACCTGTATATAAGTGAATCCTTAGAGATGTTGGAGAGGAGTTCTAACTGAAGTAACATTGTTTAAACATGGGAGCACGAGTATTAACTCAGATATATCTATGAGATTTCTTCCAGATTAGGTAACTGAGTTCAAAACACGAAATCCTCCATGCATAGCTACGAATTTGTCACGTGTAAAAAAAATAGAGTTCCATATTTTTTTACACATAGTGTGATTTTCATAAAACACAATGAGCTAATTTCTTCATTCTCATACACAGTAAGCTATTTTTTTCATTCTCATACACACACTGAGCTATTTATTTTCATTATCATACACACAGTGAGAGAATTTTTCATTTTCATACACACAGTGAGCAAGATTGTCCTATTCTTCATATGCACAGTGAGAATTGTTAAAATATACAAGGAATTTTTTGGCAAAACTGAGATTGAGACATGAATTATGAAGCAGTGAAAATAGTCTTAAGGTGTTTTTATGATATTTTCACACAGAGAGAAAAAAAATTATCAGTTTTGAAGAAGCAGTGGACCCATTTCTAAAGAAGAACAAAGGATTGAAGAAGACTCAAAGCAAGGCAATAATTTCATCTTTTAAGCAGCTTCAAAAGAAAAGGTAAGCATAATTTCCATGATGATTACCCATGAATACAAATTACATGAATAAAAGACAGAAGTATATATATGCATGTATTTTTTTTCATAATGAGGATGTTAATTGTTCAAGGGTACATAAATTGGTACACAGAGAACATGGCAAACAAAATAGAACCAAAAGAGTTCAAGATAGGGAATTGGGGCAAAGAAACAATAGAGAAATTGTCTCAAGCTGTGTTGATAGGTTTCCTTCACAAATTCAATGGCATAATGAGAAAATTGCACAATAATTCATAAGCCATTATGAACAGGGACAAACAACAGTGGGTGACCTCTCAATTCCATTAAACCCAGAATTCCTTTCACAAGCTCTAGAACTTACATTAGCAAGAGATGAATACCATAAAGGCCGACATTTCAAAGAGAAGATTTGGACATGATTTTAAGAAAAACAAAAGAAAGAGTCGTTTTATAGAGCAAAGGGAATCCCAAGAGATTGGTTGAGTGAGCCTTGGTCTGAACTAATACTGATCATTCAAATATATTTCACATGTGATAATCAGTTCAGTATAGTTTATCTCTCCCATATTAGGCTTCTACAACACATGAAAGGGGAATCTAAGATAAATTTACCTTATTTCTTCTCAAAGAGTTTGGTCAAAATGATATAAGGTGTCAAAATTAAAACTGGAACAAAAGAAGCACATGTATATCATCAAGGCCTCATAAAAATACTTGTAGAACATCAAGTGAGGAGTAAGGGGTTGATTTGGAGATAATTTTTGGCAAATCATCATCTTGAGCGACAAACTACAGAGGAAAGATTTGAAAAATTGCATGTCACTAGGAGCATTATGAATTCTCCATTGTATCCTAGAACTAGATCCAAAAAGAAACAAGATAGTATCATGATAGTGAAAGTAATATTTGTCTTTTCTATTCCTAGGAAGACAAGGAGGAGATTACATGAAGAACCAAGTGAAAAATATCCATAAGTAGAAATAGTTGAGCCTCCAACATCATCCAAACAAGTCAATGAAATATTGGAAAGAATGGAAAGATATGTACAAGAAGCGCCTTTAGAGAAGGATTCCTAATTTGAGCATGAATTGATAGGAGCTACTTCATCACACACATTTTCCAAAGATACTATGGGAGAAGAAAAAGAGTTGCAACGAGAAGAACATCTCAAGAAAATAGAAGAGTTTACAAGGGAGTTAGAGGTCAACAAAATTTTAGAAAATCACTTGAAGAAATAAAACAAAATGTACAAAGAAAATAATAAAAATCTAATGAGAGAAAATTAATAATTGACCAAAAATATTAGCAAGCTTGAGACAAAGAACACTCTCATTTCCAAACAGGCTTTTAGATGGCTTAATGAAAAGAAAACATGGCAATATAAATATGAAAGATAGAAGGTAAAGGCCACCATCTATAAAGATGCAAGGTATGAGGGGATTGATTGTATTCTTCAGGCTGCACAATAATAAAATAAAATATCAGGTACAGTGGGTACATTAGCACTTAGAAGGTCAAAGAGGAGAAAGAAAGCATGAGGACATGCTTGAAGATCAGCAAGGGGGAGATGTTGGCCCTCAATTTTGGTCAATTTTTCTTATTAAAATTCCACCTAATTCCCATCATTCTCCATATTATATCATACACATATGCCTTATTTTTACCTTCTTATGCATATTCAGGTAAATAAATTATGTTTTTCAATTTTTATATATTTTTGTAAAAATTGGGTTTTAAGAGTATTTTTGGACAAAACTGAAAATTCCCGTAATTGCTTCATGAAAGTCATATATGCAGGACACCTGGGCATGAGATGAGCATGGATTTGGAAAGATTGGGAAACACATATTGAAAATCGTCTATTGGTTCTATCTAACTGAACTAAAACATGTCCGGTCAACGTTGGTCAAACACGACCTGTTTTTCAGGAATCCCTGGAAAATGGGGCAGAAATAGTAGTTTTTGGAATTTTTCTAGATTGTGTAACTAAATGGATGAGTTCTACCAAGATGGATGGGATTAGGATAATATAAGGATGTTATAGACATTGTAGCATATTTTTTTATCATTTATCTATTTATACCAAGCTTATGAACCATTGAAACATGGAGAATTTGTATAATTTCATATTGAGACTTCTGAATTTTGTGAGTTAAATTGAGGAACCAGTTCCACCTACTATTTTTTGTTTAAATTTGTGGATGATTGACTAAGTTTGCAATAGCTGATAAGTTCTTCAAGTGTGCAAGGCAAGGGTGGAGGGCCACCACACCAAGCTAAGTGCACTTCTTGGTTAAATTAGTTTAATTGTCACTAAATAGTTTTTCTTCAGATTTATTTAGTTAATTACATGAATGAAGATTTATTATGTTTGTTGATTAATATTGTTTTAATTCTAATCTGCATATGAAGGGACAAAAAAGTGCTTAATTTAAACTCTCCTTCTATCTGATCCAAGAACAATAACTAGAATTCATCTTCTTTTCCTTGTTGAATTATTTACTTATGCTTGCTAATGAATCTTGGTTTAATTATAATCTGCATATGAAGGGACAAACAAGTGTTTAAGTTAAACTCTCCTTCTATCTGATATAAGAATAATAACTAAAATTAATTTTATTTTCCTTGTTTGAAGTTATTTTCTGAATTTCTAGTTTTAAATACAAGGTAACAATGATGAATGGAATTGTGAAGAAGGACAACATGGACCTCCTTAGTTAGGAGCCTCTTCTCTTACTCTTTATGCATCATAATCTATTTTCCATCAGTTAATTGGTTTCTCTTCATGAAAGTAATATTGTGGGGAAGGTAAAACAGGAACTCCTAAGTTAGGAGCCTCTTCCCTCAATTATTACATATTGAATCAGAAATTACTTACTTAGATTTTATATTTTTAATATGCATTTCCTTAAATATTAGACTTTTGAATAAATTGTAATATGCATTTCCTTTAATTTAAACATTTTTGTCTTCTAAAGATTGACTACATCTGAGATCCATATATTTTGGACATGCTTCCAAGGTTACAAACCTGGATTGATAATTAAATATGTGTGTTCCTGGATTGATAATTAAATATGTGTGTTAGTTTACCTAGTAAATTGACCCAACAGATATCCAAAGTCTCAATTTGGATGCGAGTTTTAGATTCATTTTAAAATTTATCAAGATTAAACGATTGGAGATTAACCGATAAGGCAAGATTATCATATTCAAAGAGGGAGGAAAGATAAGACATATATTCAACACTTTGCTCATTTTCATGTGAAATACTACCACCTTGTTCTTGATTAACGCTTGAAGCAACATATTTAGCATCATTAAAAGATTAATTAAGTGAAACTAGCGAATCATGAATCAAGGAATCATGAAACATAGGTGGCAGAGGTTTCAGAGTATCCCCAAAGACAATCAGGTTTTCATTTGGATTAGATTCAAGATTTAACTTATGTACATTATATGATCTTGAAAACCTGAGGGATCAACTTTCACTTTGGGCTCCATGGAATCACTGAACCATTCCCAGTTATTCCCCGTAGGATTTGCGTCATAACAATTACATGGAGGTTGAATGGACAGATAAAAAATTTGATTTCATATTTCCCATCTTTAACATCAACATCAGGGGGTACTCGAATTGGTACTGGAAAAGGAATACAAGGAACAAAAGGAATAATACGTTCCTCCTCGGAAGATTGAGGTATCCCATGGTTTGTAAAAGTTGGGGGGAGAGAATCATTTATGGGTTCAGATTCAAAATATCTCAAAGAGAGTAGAATAAAATTCTGATTTTTTCCATAATGAAATCTGAATCAATAAATCCCTCGAGAAATTCACAACAAAGGTGAAGAAATCAATTAATAAAGTATTTTACAGGTTCACTAGGTTCCATTCTAATTAAATTGATTCTATCACGTACATCTTGATAATCATACTTGTCAAAAAATTCATGAATCTCCTTAACAAGTTTTTCAAATGAATGGATAGAAGCAGCAAGTAATGTATGACACCATTTCTTTACTTGACCTTTAAAAGTGAGGGTGAAAAACCTTTCCATGACATATTTACAATGTATTCCATCAGAGAGACAAAAATGAAAAAATCGAAAGAATTATTCGAGGACAGTTAGTTCATTTTCACCATCAAACTTAAATTGAGACAAGTTACGAATGATTTTCATAGGGATGGTAAAATCAAGATCCTTAGAAAAACATACTGGGATTATGATTTTGGAAAGATCCATTTAAGATAAGAGATTAAAAACAGACTCTATGGGCATAACTTGTCATCTTTCCCTCCTAGCGCCAAAATGTTTACAGTGTTGGATACTACCAATATACAAGGGATCTCCCTGATAGAAGGTTTCAAGTATACCTCACACCATTTGGTGTATGATTCCCATCCGGAATATGGTTGAGTTGTCATTTTACTTAAATATATGCCTTGGCTTTAACTGTCAGCATGAGGGAGAAGCGCAATTTTCCTTTTGAATGAGAAAGCTAGTATGCCTTGTGAATGTTCGATTGTTGATATATCAAGGTTCTTCTAATACCGGGGGGAATCTAAGTGAGACTCTAAGACAGAAGTAATAGTACTACCTTGACAGAGACACGTGTGAAATAGAAATTTCCATCGAACATCAAGCAAAATATTTCACAAGGATGCGACGATTATTATAAGAATAACAACACATTTCCAATAAGGAGCACCGAAGTAACTGAAATAGTTCAAGTAATGCACTACTTAATGAAAGTAAACATGAACCATAAACATCCAATGAATAGTATAATAAATGTTTACAATCCATGCGTGAAAATGTGATGGCCCTAGTAGGCTTCAATATTAAGAAAAAGTCCCAAGATACATAAATGAAATGAACACCACTAGCTCCAATAGTGGAGTGTTAGAGCCACTACTCGCTAACCAAAAGTACTAACTTTGTCTCTCTAATTCCTTGTGATAGAAGCAAGGTTAAAATTCCTTTACATGAGAAATGAGGATCTATTTATAACTTGAGGAATGACCTTTCACATTCTCATGACTCTTTACTTTCTAACTTCTACTAACCTTTGTACTTCTACAACCTTTGGGATTCCAAATGGCTTTTGGAATTACATATGAATTTTGATATTGCACGTCTTTTGGACTTCCATGACTCTTGGGCTTCCACTTATTTGTCTTTTAAAATTATTACAATACTAAATCATGACTTCCACATCATCATATGATGAGACTTGACATGTCACTATCTCTTATTACTGGGACTGATAGTGACTGATGACATGGAATTTCTCCAATGGTCACATGGATTCCACTTTGTCTTTTTCATTTTTATCTTATTATCATGGCACTTTCACCCTCCAAAGGGTCTTCAATCATGTATTCTTTTGGGTGCTTCAATCATCAAGTTTAAATTTTGTTCTTGGTTCTCTTCATGCTTCCTTTGTTTATCCTATTTTCATGATCTTCCTCGTGTGTTCTTGCCATGAGGTCCCTGGAATACATGCTTCTTCAATCACCCATGAAGAGAAAATAACAGCTTGAAAAACTCTTAATATACCATGTTTTATAAATGTTTTTTGTTTATTCCTTTTCAATGTGCTCAAAAGGGTCAAAGGTGCTTCTATGCACATGGGTGGACTTTGAAAAGATGAAGGGTTGAATAAGGGAAGCTTTGAGGCATCATCATGCACTCAAGGGAATAATACAATCAAGGCAGGGCGCATGTCGCAATTCAGAATGACAAAGGGGAAGGATTTGGGCTTCCCAAGTGCATTGTGCTCTCAAAGGGGAGAAAGAGGGAGAATTCCTCCAAGTCAAAGGATTTCTCTCAAGGAGGGCGCATTCTTATCTTAGGATTGTTTTTATCTTGAGCCTCTCTTCTTGAAAGTTATTTTATTAGGTTCATCCTCTTCATCACTTTCATATTTAAAGGGGAATTTGGTTGCATAATGTCATATTTTACCACATCTAAAACATTAGAGGTAACTTATCTTTGAGTTTGGATCCTTTATTCATCTTCCTGACAATTTGTGCCATTTTAGTATCAGAATCATTCAATCATCATTGTTGCAATCACAATTCTTCTCATTTCTTGATAAATTTGAAGCCTTGAATGTAGATTCCTCTTCAGTTGAATATCCTGAACTCATATCATATGTTGTGAGGATTCCATGAAGCTCATCCATTGATACAGATTCAAAATATTTTAGTTCTTTTATGGCACAAACCTTGGAATCAAAATTATTTTGAAGGGATGTTAAGACCTTTTGGACAATCATATTTTCATTGAATTTTTCATTTATTCCTCTAATCATTTGACTATCTCATCTAGTCTAAGAAATTAAGTATCAATATCTTCTTCATCACTCATCTCGAGACTTTCAAACTTCATTCTGAAGGTTCAAAGCTTTGCCATTTTTACCTTGTCATCTCCTTCATAAATATTTATTATCTTGTCCCACATATCTTTACCTATTTCAATACTCATAACCTTAGTGAATTCTCAATATGAAAAGCCACTTACTATAGAATTAAAATCCTTGGCATTTGCCACATATTCTTGCTTCACGTCCAGGTTTTTTGGTAAAGGAGATGGGATTTTGCATCCATATATGACATATTTTCAATCCTCAACCACAAGAGAAATTAATTAGCACTTGATTCTTACCTTCCAAAAGAAAAAAATCATTCCATCGAATTAGGGAACCTTAGAATCTTTACTAGCCATTGTGATTCAAAAATTCTTCTTCCAGCTGTTAGGTTGATCTTGAAGAAGTTGGATATGATACTAATTGTTGGAAATACTGAGAGGGGGGTGAATCAATATTTCTTTCAATTTTTATATTATGTCAGTTAATATTTTATCACAAGTTAAACCATACCACAAAAATTATAACAAGAAAATAATTTTATTAATGAAGACAGTGAGGACTCTAATCTTCTTTTACAAAAAATCAGGCTCCAACCTATGAAAAAAAAAATTAACTTATTTAAGGCTCCAACCTTATCTTCAATCAGTTCCAAATACACTTTAAAATATATCTACAAGGTCTTCTCCAAACCTTCTCCAAGAATTCTTCAATTATTCTTCAACAAAGTCTTTCAAAGCTGTTACAATAAAGGATTATATGACTACTCTATCAAATGTTTCCAAGGCCACTGGAAAGGATGTCTTCAAGTTAGCTACAAAGAGTCACCAAGTTCTATCCAAATTTCCATCAAGTTAGATTTAAAAAATGATCAACAAGGTTTCTCAAAGCCTACTATAAAAGGACTTCAAGATCTTCTCAATACTTCTTCAAACTAAGCTCCAAAGATGCAAAACGGGATGATTCAAAATTGAGATCAATTATACTCAACAACACGGTTGAAGTCTCTACCACAAGGATTACCAAAATTATAAGTCTAATTTTCCACATTTCAAGGTACACATTTCGTGATCCAAGTTAGATTAGTCTGAGATGCTATAGTATGAGATCAAGTTTAGACACAGTCTGAAATTTCATAGTCCAAGATGATTCTACCATATTTTGAGACACCACATCTCCAATTTTTTTCTTAGCCTTGTCCAAATTTTCCTTTGTGTGATTTCACCTCCACAGTTTGAGTCTGCTCTTTTCCATAGGTCTGATCTAATTCAAATTTTGTTCACAAATTTTGTGCACACAATATGTTCAAAAATTTCATTCATAAAGAATATACATTGAATTGTGTGCTTGGTAGACCGAATTCTTGTGCCACAAATGATGCCAAGATGTGCTCCAAGAACATACATTGTTTTAATCCAATGTCTTATCAGAAATCCTTAAGAAACATTATCCAATAAACAACAACATTATCTTCAATCATCTACAAGGTTCATGAGATATGAACCTTTTATCTCCTTCTTTAGGCGAAATTCTTTCTTCTCATTAATTGAATTGGTGATCAAATGCAGAATGGTTGAATTATATTTATATAAGTTAAATCATACTAAACCATCATGATTGTTGAGGAGGGGGGCTAACTTGAGGGAAAACATAGGGGAAGTAATTTTGCTAAAATCCTTGATGAACCTTTTGCACTACCATGCAGAACCAAGGAAATTTCTAATATCCTTATGTTTTTTAAGGATGGGGATATTTTTAATGTTTTCCACTTTGTTGGTATATACCTCAGTCCCTTTAGAGGATAGGTAGATTATAGCAAAGTGGCATTTTTCACTCATCAGAAAGTGGAATTTTTCATCCCTCAATCAATGAATCTCTTGAAACCTATGAAGTAATCTATTAACATTTGTGAGATATGTTTGAAAATTGTTTCCATAGGTTGTGAAGTCATCCATATATATGTCTACTATATCATGAAGAAGATCATAAAATATACTAAGTACTACCCTTTGGAATGTGGCTATGGAATTACATAAGCCAAAGGGAAAAGTTTTATAAGAAAATATCCCCCAAGGGAAAGTGAAATTGGTAAAATCTTAGTATTTTGGAATGATTTGAATCTGGTTATATCCACTAAACCCATTTATAAATGAAAATAATTTCTTCTAGGTTAAAACATTCAAAACTTTATTAATAAAAGGTAAAGGGGACTAATCCTTTCTAGTGGTTTTATTTAACTCTTGATAATTGACACATATTTTCCACTTTCTATTCTTCTTGGGAACAATATCGAAAGGAGACACCCACTCACTATCATAAATAGGATAAATGAACCCAACATCCAAGAGTTTATTTAGTTCTACTTTGATCATTTCCTTTCGTGTAGAGTTCATCCTTCTCTGGAGTTGGTGAATGAGCTTCTGACCTTATTTTATGTAAATGTGATGGGTGCATATGGTTGGATGGATCCCCTTCATCCCCTGATAATCCTAGGAAAAAACATCAATGTGTTTCCCCAAAATAGTGACAAATTCTTTTTCTTGGTCAACAATAAGAGAAGTGTTGATTTTTAAAATTTTGGAGGGGAAGTTTTCAACTACTTTTAGTGTTCTCTTTGGAAGATATAGTAGTGAGTAATTATTCCCACTCATAATCCTTTTAACTACTAGGTTGTTCTATGGGTTGATTGTAGTTTAAGCTAATGATTTTCATAACAATAAGATATTTGTTTTTCATAAAAGTATCAATCAAATCATTTTCATCATTGTGTTTTCTACTGAGGGCTTTTTGAATGGTACAAACAAGATACAATGAGAGGACAACATTATCTTCTTCTTCATCTTCCACCCATAAAGGAAAGTTTTATCAACCAAAGGTTTAGTGGGAGGATATAATACAAGTTGCTTACGGGATTTTTGTTGATGATAATCACATTATAAACCCTAAATTTTATATAATAATTTGTTGTAGCTAACTAGGATCCTCCAAAAATCATCGAATATCCATTGAACTTAGGCTTTTGTTGTAAAACTAGGAAATTGGTTTGGTATTCCTAAGAGTCTATGGAAATCATGACATGTTACATCATAACCTGTGGCTTGACTATATATATAGCTAACTGTAGCACAATAGAGGTTTATTTTAGGAAGTGGTATCATTGATGGTCTGTAACAGTTATATATTAACACATAAATTATTCAAATCCCATAACAATCCAAATTATCCATGTGTGTGTGTATTTTTAATGGTTAATATTTCATGGGAAGGAATAATTTACTAAATTAAAGGGTTCTCTTATTCCTTCTTGGAATATTCTTGTGGGGAAGGTTGAGGAGGTTCCTGGAGTACCATCCTTGGCATCAGTTTATCTCTTGAACTTCTAGGAAATAAGTCTGGTAAGTAGTCTCACCATTATAAATAGGTTTTTCTTACTTATTAGGATTTGAGGTAGGTTGGGAAAGAATTTGAGGCAACTTTGGTGGAGCATTGTTCTAAGGTAAGTTAGGTTTTTGAGGAGGAGGAATTAAGTATAGTGGTTGAGCCATGAGAGGCCTCCATCCTTGAGTAGATATACTCCATTAAGGAGACTAATTTAGAAATGGCTAGAAAGGAAGGATGGAAAATTGGCTTGGGTACTTCCAGGGGGCAGGCATGGACCAAGGTGAGGGACCAAGTGGGCACCAAGGTTGAGGTTGAAATTGTGTAGCGTAATTATTGAAATACCAATAATAGTTATAACCCATACCTTATTGATAATGGCTTGGTGTTACTAAACTCTTTTGGTTGATGAAACATATTGACTCCATGCACCCCTCAACTCCTTGGTAGACACATTTCAATCCTATCAAGGAAGGACATTTGTCGGTAGAGTTTTCTTCTTCACAAAGTGCACATATTTATATATTATAAAGTCAAAAATAAATTCAAGCGTGTCTTTTGGTGCACTTAGGATTAAATATAACTAATGTTATTTCCATTTTTTTTTCTTATTCTTAGCCTACCATGTATCCATGTGCAAGGATATAGAGTGCAAGATATGTGTCTTCACGTCTTCTAAAATTCCTCCATTTTCATTTTTTGTAAGCACAGGGGAAGATGTATAAGGACTTTCCATATTTATACATACCTTTTTTTTTGTATTAGACCCGGAATGGGTTTTAAAATTTTTCTTGATGATAACATATTCTAGCTAGTAAATTTCTCTATTTACTCGCATATTCAATGTTTCCATCAAAATATTCCTTAAATTCTCTTATAAGAATAATTTTCAAGGAATTATCATCCAAGGTGCATTTACATGCTCTTTCATAGCTTAATTTAAATATTTTCTCAAAATCCACCAAGGACTCATTGCCTCCTTGGGTCATCTGAAATATCTCATCCCTTGTGTCTCTAAATCAACAGTAATCCCTATATTTGTTTTTGAATTCCTGTTTCATTTGCTCGCAAGTGGTAATGTTATTCCCTTCAAGGATCATGAACCATATTAAATGTGCATCCTTCAAGGTAGAAGGAAATATCTTGAGTTTATATCTGTCTATAAGATAATAATTAGTCTTATATACCATAGAAAACTAAAATATAAAAGTGTCAATATCCTCAATGGTCAGTCCATAAAATTAAAGAAGTAAATATGGAATGATGCTCTTCATTCTAGCTTGTCCATTAATCTTCCTAATAGGAAATTCAAATACTTTAGGTAGGTCTCAATTCTCACCCATTGTATAATGATATGGAAAGCTACCTTCTAAGAGGTTTTCAAATTCTCTAGCTTTATCTTCTAGGTAAGCCTCAAATCTCCTTGTTTTAAAAGTTGTTTTTTCACAATCAGCCAGCTATTGTGAATTGCTACTTAGAGGCTCAGAAGTGGAGATTTTGTTTAAAAAATCCATAATTGATCTTTGAGTCTATGAGGTATTTTTTTTAAATGTTTTTTTTCTATTATAAGAAGAAAATAAAACTAAAAATTTTGACACCTCCCAGCAACAACACCAAAAATTGATGGCCCTAAATATTCTAGCAACAACGTTGTAGCTTTGAGGGTCTCAAATTAATATATCAACCCAAGGTACTTAAAAAGTTTAGAGATATTTCACATTATGTATTAAATTTACATATTTTTCTTTCTTTCAATACACACTAATCTATGAGATATATGACTTTCTTGATCAAGTGGACAAAGTGGCAATGCTAATCATTTCTCACTTTAATTGGTCTAGCCTAGAAAAAGGTGAAAATTCAAGAATCTAAGTGAAATAATTACAAAATTAAAGTTGCAATAAATCAAGGAAAACAAAGTTGCAGAAGTAGAAGTGTCGAAAAGAAAAGTTGCAACAACTAAAAATAAACTAATGGCATTCAAGAAAATATTCTATGTTGCAAGGAAAACTATGTTATACTAATGTTGCAAAAAAGTGAAATGGTCCAATCAGAAAAACTAAAATAAGGCAACCAGAGATCCAAGAAATAATCTTATAGTTGTGGAAAATGATTTATCAATTCCTCATCATTCACTTCATCATGGTAAATTGACTAACTTAAATGTTCTGCAAATAACCAACATGAAATCTTGAATATTCAAGAAAAAACAGTGAGCTTGAGTCTGTTATACATGAAACTAGTATTTCTATAGGAAGTCTTGTAATTCTATAGGAAATTCTAGAAATGATATAAGCGGAAAGAAATCAATGAAGGAAATGTGAAATCAAGCATATAAACTAATAATAAATCATGGGAACTAAGATCAATACCCAACCAATAAGAATTTATATCTTCAAGGACTTATAGGAATATGAAAGTAGTATAGCGAGCATAAATTATAATAGCTTAAAGAGACATGGAAATAAGGTACAGAAAGTAGAAGAAGGGTTCTAGAGTGCTTATTTGTGAGCCCTCCCTAAGGTTTTCAATAAAATCAAGTAAAATCAACAAAGAAAACTTGCAAAAATATTTTTGTTTCCATTAATAGAAAATTTTCATTACAAAAAATCGAAATGTAGAAGCTAGAAATCTACATAGTAAGAACATGATTCTATTTGCCACAAAAAGGGATGAATATTTTACCTATTCGAGTTCCCCTTTTTATATAAAATGTGAGGAAGTAACCTCCTCAATAGGATGGTTGTGTTTCCCATCAAAAATATATAGAAGCAAGGTGATTATCCCCTTATGTTTTGCTAAGAAACCACCTTGCCTTTAACTGTTGATAGCTTCGATTTTCTATTGATTCTATAGTTGTATATTGATATCCAAGGGGAAAAGGCCCTTATCTTTATGGTATTATACTAGTGGGTTGTTGGATGAACTTGTTTGCCTTCAAAAATTTGTCCACATTATGATGCTAAGGCTTCCAAATATCACAAAAGTTATCAGTATGGTTAAAGTCCTAAGGCACACATTTCAACATAAGAAATGACGTATAATCTAGCAAAATGCACAATAATAATGGTCATAAGTACATGTATTCCTAGGTGATAAGGGTTTTATATGGGCTTTTAAATGTACAATTCAAGGTTCCATTACTCACATTTCAGCTAATTTATTCATTTAAGAATAAAAGAAACAAATAAATAATTTGAGATCTAAAGGGAATTAACATTCACAATAAACATTTAAGTATATTATCAGATACATTGTGACAAATTATTCCAGTGGAATGTTTATGGAAATGTACATATCTTAAAAGTAAAAGGGGATTTTGAAATTATGGTAATGTTCACTTGTGGTTGCTTCACATCATGGCTAAGCACCTTGATTATTGTATTACTACGTTGTGGTTTAAAAGCTAACCTAGTCAAATTATTTTAAATTATTTTAAGAGAACGAGGTTGGTCTAGCAATTTTTTGTTGAGTATTTTTTCATTGATGTCAAAGTGGGTGAAATAGGTGTAGGATGTAATCATTGATTTCCTCGGTATTTTGATTGTCATGAATGAGATGATGTAGTAATGAAACCCTAGCTCTAGCATTTGATTTCCTTGGAGGATGGATATACATCGCATTTGTTGGATTTTTTGCAGCATTAGATTAGTGATTTCACCTCATAGAACCTCGCCATTAGATTCTATTCACCATGCAAATTTTTTTGACATGTGGACCGTCTCGTGGACCTTCACTGTTTGAGAGATACACTCAGTCAAAGTTTGTGACCCCAGCAAGTTGTCCAAAATCCAAGAGCTACTAAGGTGGCATCACATTATTGCTCAAATAGTTGATAATGTGGCATGATGGCTTATTAATTTAAAACCCTAAACAAATGATGATGTGGCAAGTATATCATCATTAATGGGGCCAATTGATATATGGAATATTTTTTTAATTAAATTAATTTTTGGGCCTACCTTTTAAAATTCAAATGAAAAGTTAAATTTTGATTTTCCCTCCTTGATAATTAAGTTGGTTCTCTTATCCCTCTTACATAATTATTAAAAGGGACTTCTTTCATCACAATAAAAGCAACATATGGGATCCATATCTAAGATACCTAGAGATAAGTTAGTCATAAAGGAGAGAGAAGTTATGATTTTTGTATTCAACGCTTATCTCTTGTGCCTTAGACATTTTGATGATTGATTCTGGGTTCACTCAAATGTTTTATTCGAGCTTAATTTCTTATTGTAGACTATTTTGAAATATGTTGCATCTAGGGTTTCTTGGTTGTTCACTTGGTTGAACAAATATATTGAAGGGTTTATGGGTTTTGGTAATATTTTTCCTTTTTGTGGGTTTCAGTGGTTCTGAAATTTGATTCACAACTCTCTTCTTGATCGATACCTATTATAATTTTTCTTTGACACATAAACACATTTTGAAGTTTGCACCCTTTACCAGCAGAGATTCAGCTTCTTTCCAATATGAATTCACACAAACTTGAAGGATTGATTTTCGGCATAATTATCTTTCTCTGATATGATACCTACAAGAGCCAATGTATGAGACTACCTAGTGAGGTTATTTTCTAAATATTTGCAGACCCTAAAATAAACAATATTGTCCTAGTTGATTCTATTGTTGGAAACCAGGACAATACTAAGAGGGGAGGGGGGTGGGGGGGGTGAATCAGTATTGTAGGAATTTTTTTTACCACTTTAAAAACTTTCTTTTAATTTGTGCAAGAATAATAATACACCATTCTTTGGATAGAACCAATAGGAAGCTACACCTCCCTGATTGATCAGCTACAATTCAATGGAAATACTACCCCAAATACTTACTAGCACCCTCAGTAAGTAGCACCAACGACTGATTTTCAAGCTACAACTGGCTTGGCACTCAATGGTTCATGTTTCTTCCATTTTCATACTAGATACATGAATGCCTTCTCCATCTTCCAAAATAAATTAAAATATTTCTTCAATCACCAATACCTTTATCAATCTCTGACTACTAAGAAAAAAACAACATCTTCACCACAATTCACTCATAGAACTCATATCTCTTCTCTATTCATCTCTTCCAACCTATTTTCTCAAGCCCGCTTTTATAGAATTTTGGCTTGATATTTTTGGTTTTTTTTTATTGTTTCATGCATTATTATTTTTTTCCTTTGTCCTATTCAACTTACTCCTATGAATGTTATCTTTAAGTTTTAGATTCTAATATTGTTGTTTGAAATTCAAACTATAATCTTTCTCCTTATTTTTGCAATCATTAGAGAACTTTTGAGGTCTAAAATGGGCCTCCTAAGAAAAATGTACAACCAAAATAAAATTTATAAGAACCAATAGGATTCAAGATGATGATTTCAACCATGGGGGATGATTCGCCATTTTTGGGGTAAAAAACTAAAAATAATAAAAAAATAAAAAAATAATAAAACTATTTTTTCAACTTGTATTTTCAACTTATCTCTCTAAGGTTTTACTCAAATTTCAAGTGAGAGTACTCGTTGGATGCAAAATTTATATCCACGTCCAAGAAGTACCCATGTTGCATACTTTCGATGGACCCTGCTACACAAAAAATGGGAAATACATGAAAAATGTGATTGCAATCAGATTTTTCATGAATTTCCCATTTTTTGTGTAGCAGGGTCCATCGAAAGTATAAAACATGGGTACTCCTTGGATGAAGAATCAAATTATGCATCCAATGAGTGTTCCTTCTCCAAATTTGAGTAAACCCATAGGGAGATAAGTTGAAAATATGAGTTGAAAAAGTAGGTTTTTTTCTTTTTTTCCTCTAAAATTTGATGATGTAATCTAATCTTATTTTATTATTTCCACTATTATTTTATAATTTCCTTGGGAGGCCCATTTTAGACCTCAAAATTCCCCTAATGTCTGGTTTTTCAAACAGTTTTTAGCAGTGCTTCTTCTACTATTAGCTGCAGTTAAGCTTGGCTTGATTTCTCAATTTGCTACCAACTTGTTCATGCATTTAGCATTTTGTTTTGTTTGTCTTTAAATTAAAACTATGCCACTCAATTGTCATTTTATTGCTAAATCAATATGGTGCCAAAAACAGTTACTGACTCATCCATGCCACTATTAAAATTCGCTACCAGATTTCATTAAATGAATGTTTCCAATTCCACCACTTTAGGCCTTTAACACCTTTTATTATGGCCCTTTACCTGCTTTCTTCCATAAGAACAGGTCTCTGTGACCACTAGCCAGGTATTTAGGTGCTAAGCCTCTTTTTACCTATCGGGGGTCGAATTATTTTGTTTTATGCTCCACGCCCTTGGTCTTGTTTCTATGCGAAATGAACAACTCTTATGTCTAGAGCCCATCTTTCTTACACTTCAGTTTTAAAATGATTTATTCATATAATTGTCATCAATAATGACTCCACCAGGCCTATTGCATATTAAGCCCCAAGGGATAAATTTTTCTATTAATGGCTCCACGGCATTAGTTTTCCATAGCTACATATAACATGTACCTGACGATAAGGTCGAATCTCCCTCTATCCTGACACTTGTTTATGTTGCACCAAAGGAATTCATTGGGTTTTTTCCTATGGGCTGAGTTGTACCGCGGGTTCTGATGGCCACCATTTTCATTGGTCATCACAATGCCTCTGTGTCCTGACACTTGTCTCCCAGTGCACCAAAATTGTGTCTCTTTATACATCCACCAGGGTCATGTCTTTGAGTCGTCATGTCCCTTAGGGACAACCCGAGACCTTTTTAATTGGTTGGAACTTTGTGCACTCTCAGTGTCGACGTGTCTCGACTCTTTGCTGCCCAACACTTCCTCTTTGCGCACTATTAAAAATTTGTCAAGCACTATCTGACAAGATGGTGTCACACTGAAATCACTTATGCCACATGTTGACAAGTGATTTGTGACACATGTCACCTGAAAATGGACCTTTCGAATACCCGAAAATTCCAAATATGACTGCCACACATCCACCGCTCATTGGCCTATCTTGACATCATCACTTATATCATCTGGACCAATTGTATGATGCCACCTATCCTATCGTAGGAGAGAGAAAGGGGGTCTTGGAGACCTATTTTGTGAGAAAATCCTTTATTCAGTGTTTTCAAAGGCTTTCCAGCCATTTTCTTTGATACTGCATAGGTATCATTTTGGTTGACTCTCCTGTGTGTTGCCTCTTTTTTATCCCTCTATGATGCATCCCTAGGCTAGCCCTTAGCGGGCTGAGCTGTTAGAGTAGGGGCCTCCCACTCATTTATTTATTGGATGAAGCTCTATTTCCATGTCTTGTTGCAACCATCTCCATACCATTATGGTGCATTCTTCTGGTGTGCTCCACCTGAGCCAATAAAACTCTCCCCTCTGTTGCATTTTCCATCCATGTCATCCCAGATATTTGTGTAGTGGTTCCGCCAACCTTTCTGTCAAGTTTCACACTTTTTCCAACTTTGGCTATGTTCTAAAGCTCATCCAACCACCTCTTATCTCTATGATCTTTGACTTAATGTCACCAAACTTTGACCGGCTCCATGTTTTGATCTAGGAGACCATTTTCAGACTTCCATATATCACTAGAAATCTATTTCTAGTCTCTTTCCATTTGGGTGGGTTTGACTCCTATGTCTAAGGGAATTTTCTACACTAAAACTGGCTCCAAATTCTCTATACCACTCTCATCCATGTTTCTACATTATACTTCTTCTTTGAACTGGATCCCTCGAGGCCTTCTTTGACACTTGTGTCACTTGTTGACATCAATTGACACCTTGTTGCATTCAATGAAAACATATTTCCAACATTCTCCCCCTTTGGCATTGATGGCAACACCGAGGCCAAACAAAACATACTTATAAATATGATGTCTTTCTCTTATGCTTTGTTGATGTTGCTTCTCTTGTTGTTGCTTGATCTTCACCGAGTACCTTTTTTGTTTCATCACCATGTATCACTCCATTTTTTTATCACAATGTACTTGTCCCCCTTTATTTTTGTTTCATCACTACTATTTCTCGCCCTTTGACATCAATGGAAAAGACACCAACATGCTCCGCGTATCACCATGCTCCTTCCGTCAACAATCTTTCTGGTCATGTTGATCATGTGGACCTATCAACTTAAATCTTGATATGTTGAAGGTACAACAACTCTATTTCTTCCTCTTGAAGGAAGAGCTAGTGTAAGGAGGCAAGAGGAAAAACTCCTAATATTTGCCTCAAATACTAAAATTGTTCTCTAGGAAGTGTCTTGGTGAAAATATCAACATTTTTTTTCTTTGGTAGGAACATACTCTGGATTCACAATCTAATTTTCAACCTACTCTCTCAAGAAATGATACTTTATAAGAATATTCTTTGTCTTGGAGTGAAAAAATGGATTCTTCGACATGCTTATTGCACTTATGTTGTCACAAATAATGGGAATAGGTTGGTCATATAACACTTGTATATCCTACAACGTCTGCTTCATCCAAAAAATTTGAGTGAAACAAGAATCTGCTGCAATGTACTTTGCTTCAGTTTTAAATAAGGAAATGGATTCTTTTTTCTTTCTTGACCATGAAACTTGACATTCTCCAAGATTTTTCTTTCGATCATCTACATCGTCTTCCCAATCAACATTAATATATACAGTTAATAAAAAATATTTACCTCTAGGGTACCACATTATATAATCCATTGTTGCTCTGATATATTTAAGAATCCTCTTGGATGATAGTATATGGATTTGTTTGGGAGTTTCTTGAAATATTCCAACTATAGAAACGACCTACATGATATTTTGTCTTGAAGCTATCAAATATAAGATACTTTCAATTATGGATATATATAATGTCTGGTCCACTACTAGAGATTCATCCATATTTCTAAGTTTGCAACTTGTCACCATTTAAGTACTCACTAAAAGGCATTTTTCCATGCCAAATTTCCTGAGTACTTCTTTGAGATACTTGCTTTGAGAGATAAAAATTCCTTTAGGTATCTACGCAATCTGCAATCCAAGAAAGTAGGAAATCTCTCCAAGAATTGACATCTTAAACTTGGCCTTCATATCAACTGCAAATTCATTAGTCAACAAATCTGAATCACTAGAAAGTATAATTTCATCAACATATACGAGTGAAATCATGGATCTGGGTTACATTTTTTGTCGAAACGAGGGCGCATTTTGATTTTGATGAAAAAGGATGCTTGATCAAGCAATTTTAAGTGCTCGATCAAGAACTTTTTAAGCATTCAATCTAGTTGTTGAGGTACTTAAAAATAGCTCGAACGAGTGTTTAAAAAAAACCTCGATCAAGTCATTTTATAACCTGAATTAAAGGCTCGATCAAGAGTTACAACTCAATCAAGATATATTTTTTTATTGAATGAATTAAAAAAATTGGCTCGATCGAGCCTTAAAGCTAGATCTAGCTATAGGCTAGACTTAGCCTTAAAGATAGATATAGTTGCTAGATATAGCCTTAAATATAGATATAGTTATAGGCTAGATATAGACTTAAGGCTAGGTCAAGCCTTAAAGCTAGATCGAGCTATAGGCTAGATCAAGCTTTAAAGCTAGATCGAGCTATAGGCTAGATCAAGATTTAAAGATAAATCGAGCATTTATTTAACCATGTTAAGGGCTCAATTAATGGTTTATGAAGCCCTCGATCGAGCTATTTGAATTTGAAATTTAAACGCTCTTTAAGCACTCGATCGAGCCCCTGAAATCATAAAATCCAAAATTTCATCGCCCCTTCAGCCAAATTTCCTACAACACCATTTTGTACCCGAGCAGACTTAGGGAAAAAAAATTCCTTAGGTGGTGGAGTTGGTCATGTTGGATTCATGAAGGAATATTCTATCCAATGGTATATGAGTTTGACATTTTCAAATTCATATGATATTTTTGATTTAATTTATTTTAAACATAATGCTTGAAATTTTTTTGAACAATTTTAAAGAGGTTGAATAAAAAATATATATCATAAAATATACACAATGAAAGAATTTCAAAAAATACCACTATTTTCATTTATGAGTCCTCTTCAAAAGGGTACCCTTTGTTTTTCAATTTATTTAAATAGTTGAAGAAAACCTTACATGAACACATGTGTCTGCAAAATGCAATTGAAATATTACTTCGCCAACTTCAAAAAATAATAAAAAATTATAATTTTCCATTAAAAAAAATTAATATGAAAAACCCTGCTCTATTTGTTTAGATCATAAATATATATATATATATATATATATATATATATATATATATATATATATATATATATATATATATATATATATATATATATATATATATATTTTAAATTACACATTTTAGACTAAGTTATGCTACGCGAACACACACATACCTCTTAATAGGTGTGAAATTCACATACCTCTTAATAGGTGTGAAATTTTGCAAGGACAAGAATTTCATTTAATGGAAATTTGACATATTATACAACACTAATTTTTTTTTTTAAAAATATCATTAGGATAACAATATAATTCTCCACAATTTATCTTTTTACTCCAAATCAAAATTCACAATGTTTATATGAATTTTGAGGACCTCAATTCGATAAAAGAGGAAAAAATTGAAATTCCATCACCACATTTGGCCCAAAAGTGTAGCCCATCTTCATGCTTTCACCCATAAAACCACAACTATAAGTATTCCATCCTTTCCTTTGAAATATAATTTATTTTCACCTGCACCTCTTTTGAATTCACATTTTAGCAGGTAGTTTTCTAGCTTGGAATACCAAGCTCTAGGGGCTTTCTTGAGACCATGCAAGGCCTTCTTGAGTCTACAAACATAATCTGGTTTTTATATCAGTTAAAAACCTTTTGGATGTTATATGTATACTTCATCCTATAGTTATACATTGATAAAGGCATATTTTACAAACATTTGATATATTTTTAATTTCTTAAAGCAGTCAAATGCCAAAAACATTCTTATTGCTTCTAATCTAGCGACAGGAGAAAAATTTTCATCAAAGTACAGTCCTTTTATTTGAGCATATCCCTTTCATACCAATCTATATTTGTTTCTTACCACTTCTCCATGATCATTTAATTTATTTTAGAACACCCACTGCGTGCCAATGACATTATTGTTAGCATGCCTTGGAGCAAGTTCTCAAGTTTGATTTTTCTGTATTTCATCCAATTATTCATTCATTTATTTTAACCAATGTTAATCTTGACTGGCTTGTACAACATCTTTTGGTTCCTCCATGGACTACACAGCAACATGTGCTTGCACAGGGAGATTTAACAACTTCCTTATTATCTACACACCAGTATTTAATTCACCAACAATCTGATCATCTGGGTGGTATTTTTGTACATACCTCGAGGGATATTTGGCTTGAGGAGTAGAGGGTTCTTCATCATCTTCTGTTGTGGAAGACTCAACATATTCTTCCCCAATATTGCGGACTGATTCCTCAGCATTGACTTTCACTAGTTTTTTCTCTTCTTGCTCAACGTATTCATCCACTTTGACATCAATAATGTCAACGATCCTATTGGTATTTTTCTTATAGCATTTGTATCCTTTCTTATTGTGTGAATATCCAAAAAAAAATCCTTAATATGCTCTTGCATCAAACTTTCCAAGTTTCTCATCATTTCTCTTGAGGTAGCATCTGCATCAAACTCTGAAGTGTATGATTGTTGCAATTCGTCCATACCACAACTCATAGGGAGTTTTTCACTATTCGGTCTAAAATTATATTTTTTGAGGATAACCACTTTTGTATGAATAACTTCTTCCCAAAAAAACCGTTATACATTTATTTCGTTCATCATAACTCTAGTTAATTGTTGCAATGATATATTTTATCTTTATTCTACACCTTTTTGGTCGGGATTATTTGTTATTTTAAACTACCTTTTGATGCCATTTTTCTTTAAAAATTCATAAAATTCTTTTGAAGTGAACTCACCTCCATTTTAAGACTTTATGCTTTTGATTTTGCAATCAGTTTCATTATCACCCATAGCTTTGAACTCTTTAAACTTCTCAAAAGCTTCATTTTTCTCTTTGAGGAATGAAACCCACATCATCATGCTAAAATCATCAATTATTATCATAAAATATAATTTACCTATGGGTGACTTTGTTCTGGATGGTCCACATAGATCCATGTGTTCCAGCTACAATTCTGATGAGTTATACTTGGCCTTGAATGGAACTTGAGATTTCTTTTTCGAGTAGGAAAGATTTAGAAATCTTGTTCTGTTGTTTAGAAAGCTTGGGAAAATCGTTGACAATGTTTTTCTTACCAAGCTTGACTATCTGATCAAAGTTCAAATGTCCAAGTCTTTTATGCCATAAACAAATATAATCGATCTTTGTAAAAAACAACCCTTTGTCTTCTCTTTGAGCACATAACTATTATTATTTGTTCTCACAACTTCAATAGCTATCTCACATGTGCTTGTGGACTTGATTTTATGGTCTTTGGATTTAAAAAACACATCATAACCAACTTTATCACACATATGAGATGCAATAAGCAAGTTGTGCTTCATCCCATCAACATATAAAACAATTTTTGGTTTTACCTTTTCCATTTGATAGACTAACCACTCTTTTTGTAATTATTTTTCATGGGGCATTGTTGAAAAAATTCGCATTACCTTTATCAACTAATTTCCAAGTTAGAAACTTGCTTTTGTCTCCTGACATGTGCATGGAGAAGCCACTTTCCACATACCAATTTTTCCCTCCATTCTGAGCATACAAAGAAATATTACATTGTTCTGATTTGTCCTTTTATATCCATACCTTGGGTGTTTTTCAATTTTCTCAATTACTATCTCTGTCTTCTTCTCCTTAAGTCTGCAATTGATTGTTATAAGCCCAAAATTTTGAAATTTAAAACATTGCACAAGATAATTTATAGGAGAAAAAGAATCATTATACCTGGGTTTGTTATTTCTCTGCTAAATATTCTTCTAGATATGAGCTTCCTATAGGAAAAAATAACTTTGCAATTTGTTTCTTTGTGACCATAATTCGTGCATGTGAAACAATACCCTAGAAAAATATCATTGTACTTGGAAGGTTGACTTCTATGCTGGGCTAAATTCTAGGAAGTTTGATTTTATTGGCCAGCATTTTTATTTTTCTACTATTGTTTTTTCTTGGATTGAATAATCTCCTTTTTTTTTGCACAATTCTTTCATTTTTTGGTGGAACAAAGGTAATTTGTTTCTTTCCCTTTAACTTTAAGTTTTTTTGGACTCTGCTTCAAATCCAATACCACTATGGTCTTTAGAGACATGTTTTTATTCCAATATTTCATTTAAATATTTAGTCTCTTTTCAAAAATTTTGATTGAAAATGAGCTTTGTTTTAGCCTTCTCCGACTCCTTCTTCAACGACATGATTTCTCCTTCCAAACTCTCACATGATTGAACCTTTTCATTTAGCTACCGGTTCAAAAATGTCTTAACAAATTCATTTCTTTATCTAATCAAAAACTCCTTTTGGTATTTGTTTTTCTTCCTCGGCCTATTTATTTCCTCAAGTGCACTTACCAGTTCTCCTTCAAGATCTACTTCTCCCTCTTCATCATCGGAATTAGTAGCCTCAATTTGCAGATTTTCAATGGCCATCGGCATAAATTATTTAGGGCTTTCATCATCTATGTCCTCATCTGACGATTGGTTGGGTTCAATTTCTAAGGAGCTATCTTATTGAACATAAAAACCCCTCTTCTTAGTATTATTTTGTCCTTTTGAACTTTCTTGAATCTTTCTTTAGGATCATAATATTTCTTCTTCTTTTCAAGACAATTTTATGCATAGCGACCAAATTTGCCACAATTAAAACACTTAAAGGGTAGCTTACCTTTATACTTTTTTTATCCATGCTTTAGTTTCCTTACAAAGTTGGCTTCTTCATCACTTGATTCAAAACATGAGTCATCATGCTAACCTTGCACTTCTTTTCTTCTTTGAAGGTTGATTCTTTGGCTAGAGAATTGCCTTTCAAATTCATCATATCATAGGCAGTGAGTATACCAAGAAGTTAATCTAAAGTGAGAGTATTCAAATTAGAAATATCTTCAATGGTTGATACCTTTGGATTCAATCTTTCAGGAAGATATCTTAATGCCTTTTAAACTACTACAACTTCATCTAGCTCTTCATCAAGCCCTATTATGGTGTTCACAACCTCGTCAACTCTTAAAAAGTACATGGAAATATCTTCATCATCATGCATACTTAAAGACTCAAATTGAATCCTATACCCTTGGAGTTCAAAATTCTTTACCTTGTTGTCTCCTTCATAACAACTACTCATCTCATCCCAAATAGATTTGGAAAATGTGTAGTCCATTTCATTGAAAATATATAATTTAGTTAAACCAACAAGAAAGGAATTAATTTCTTTATCATGGCATGTGAATTACATCTGCTGATCTTTGGTAACCATTTTTGGAGGATTTTGATATTCTTCTTCCACAACATCCCACACATTAGCTCCAAGTGATTGAATGTAGGTCTTCATCCTCACTTTCCAGAACACATATTTTGTTCCATTAAATAAGGGTTCCATGTTGGTAAATCCTCCTTCCTAGTTTTCCATGGCCCTTGATATTTATTATATCTGTTAAACTGGTCTGAATTAACCTACTTTGATACCAATTGTTGGAAACCAGGACAAAAATGAGAGGGGGGTGAATTAATATTGTAGGATTTATTTATTTTTTTGTTACCACTTTAAAAACTTTCTTTTACTTTCTGAAAGAAGAATAGGACACCACTAAATAATTCATAAATTTATTTAAATAAGAATGATAGGAATCAATGGAACACACAAGTAACAACTAAATTCTTCAAAACTACTCTTCAATTAGTTCTCAAGGCAAGCTACAACTTATTGTTACAAGTCTCTGGATACAACCAGCAGGAAGCTACAACTCTCTGATTTATCAGCTATAACTTAATGGAGCTACTACCCAAAATATTTACCAACACCCACTAGAAGGAACACCAACCCCTAATTTGCAAGCTATAACTTTCTTGACACTCAATGGTTCATGTTTTGACCCATTTTCTTACTAGAGTCATGAATGTATTCTCCTTCTTCCAAAATAGATTAAACAATTTCTGCAATCACCAACACCTTCAACAATATTTGATTACTGAGAAAACACTAGAATCTTCACCACAACTCACTCACTAAATTCACATCTCTTTTTGTTCATCTCTTCCAACCAGTTTTCTCAAGCCTATTTTTATAGAATTTTGACTTGATGTTTTTGGCTTTTTTTTTTATTGCAGCATACATTCTTATATTTTTCCTTTTTCCTATTCAACTGCGTCCTATGGATGTTCTATTTAATTTTTAGATTCTAATATTGTTTTTTGAAACTCAAACTCGGAGTTTTTTTACTTATTTTTGCAATTCTGGTTTTTTTAACAGGTTTTAGCAATGCTTCTTCTATTATTAGTTCTGGTTAATTTTTGCTAAACTTCCCAATTTTCTGCCAACTTCTTCATGCATTTAACGTTTTAATTTGTTTTTTTTTAACTTCCAACTATGCCACTGAATTGTCATTTTACGATTAGCTCAACGTGGTTCCAAAAATAGTTGCGGTCTCGTCCATGCCACTATTGAATTTTTCTTCCAAATTATATTAAATGAATGCTTCCAATTCCACCACTTTTTGCTTTTTAACACCTTTTTTTATGGCCCTTTACCTATTTTATGTCATAAGACCATGTCTTTGTGACCACTAGCTCGTCCTTTAGGCATTAAGCCACTTTTTACCTGTCAGGCATAGAATTCCTTTGTGTTATGCTCTATACCCTTGGTCTTGTTTCTATGTGAAATAATTGTGTTTATGCTTAGATCTCCTCTGTCTGGCACTTTATTTTTGAAACCTTTTATTAATAAAATTGTTGTCAATAACAACTCCTATGGGCCTATTTCTCCTTAGGCCCCGAGGGTTAAACTTTTTTATTAATGGCCCTACGCCATTAGTTTTCTACAACTACATATAACTTGTACCTTGTGATAAGGCTAGAGCTCCCTCTATCCTGGCACTTTTTGTATGTTGCACTAAAGGAATTCTCCATGTGTGTTCCTGCAGACTGAGTTGGTACCATAGGGTCCACCCACCACCCTTTTCATTGGCCATCACAATGCCTCCATGCCCTGACTCTTGTCACCTGATGCACCAAAATTGTGCCTCCTTATACATCCATCGGGCCCATGTTGTCAGGTCGTCGTGTTCTGTAGGGACCGCCAAACGCATTTTTAATTGGATGCCGCTTTGTGCACTATCATTATCGATGTTTCTTGGATATCTCCTACCCGACGCTTCCTATCTACACACTATTAACAAACCGTTGAACACCATAGCGGGATGACATCACATTGTCACCTATTCCACATGTTGATCAATGATTGGTGAAACATGTCACCTAGAAATGGGCCTTTTGGATGACCGAAAATGCCAAATATGATTTCCAAGTGTCCACCACTGATTGACCTATGTTGATGTCATCACTTGAGTCATCTGTTCCAATTGTATGTTGCCACATGTCCTGTCAGAGGAGAGAGAAAGGGGGTCTCAGAAACCTGTTTTGCGAGAAAAACCTTTATTACTTTTTTTCAAGGCTTCCCAGCCATTTTCTTTTATTTTTCATAGGTTTCTGTTGGGTCGAATCTCCTTTGTGTTGCCACTTTATTATCCCTATGGGTTTATTTTTCAAAGTGGGGGCCTCTCGCTTAGTTCTTTATTGGTTGGTGCTCTAGTGTTGTGTCCCACTGCGACTATCGCCATACCATCGGGGTATATTCATCGGGTGTGCTCCACCTGAGCCAATAAAAACACTCTCCTCTGTTGAAATGTCCATCCATGTCAGCCATGAGCTATAAATAGTGGTTCTCCCAACCTTGTCGTCAGGTTTTTCACTTCTTCTAGCTTTGGCTATGTGTCAAAGCTCATCCAACCACCTTTGATCTTTGTTATCTTTGACTTGAGGTCACCAAACTTTGACTGGATCTATATTTTGATCCAGGAGGCCATTTTTAGACTTCCACATACCACTTGAAGCTCTTTCCATTTGTTTGGCCTTGACCTTTGTCTAAGGGAATCTGCTACACAAAAATTGGATCCAAATTCTTTGCACCACTCCTATCCATGTCACTCCTTTATACTTCTTCTTTGAAATAGATCTATAGAGGCCTTCTTTGATACTTTTTCCACCTGTTGACATCAATGGACACGCTTTTTCCATTAATGACAACATATTTCCAACAGGTATCACAATGAGGTGACTTAGGAACAATCGTCATAACTTGCAAACCTCTCTCGACCTTGTAATCTAGACAGTTCTATAGAATATTTGGAACACATGTGATCTTGTAGCCTTAAGGAATTAGGGTTTTGTGTTTATATTCAGAGGGTTTCATTGTTTGAACAAGTTTGGGCATGAATTCCAATGCATACTCATCACAAATGGTTCAATTATAATCTTACCTATAGCCTTGAGTTTAAAAGAAAAATAACACCTGCATTGTTAATTTCTCTATTGTCATTTGGAAGAGACATCTTGGTTCTCTAGGGAAAAAAAATTGAAGTTGATTTGAAGAATGTGTCCTAACTCACATTATTTTTAGTCCTAGATATCTCATGATCTAAGGTGGTCTCTTTTTAATGATTCATTGTTGCAACAAGGGTTTCTGGAGTTTACACATTTTTGGAACACAAGAAAAATTTTGGAAACATTTATTTTGAGACAAATTCAAGCTAGTATCCTTGAATATTTGCTAGAAATTTCTAATTTGATTGGAGGCAAATCCAAATTCTGATATGACCATAGTAAGCAAAATTTCTGGAAATTATTTAGTGCTACATAAAACAACCTTGTAGCTGACCGAATTCAATGATTTTCAATCATTACTTGAGAAATATATACTTGAAAAATTGTCTAACAACATTGTATATATGTTGGTTGACCTAGTAGTCGAATACTAAGCAGAGATTTGACACTAGTATTTCATCGGCAAAGGATTTTCTAGTGCATTAATTACTTGAGGCATGATAGCATACATGATATAAGCAAATTTTTCCTAGTAAACTGGATTGAGGTTGAGATTATTTGTTGAACTTGTTGATTAGTATCCCTATATTGTGAGTTGAATTGAGTTAATATGTAGTGACGACAACATCATGATAATTAAGCTTAGTGAAGACCAAGGCTTAAGTATTTGATCAAAGACGAAAGTTGTTTTTTCAGTGAATCTATTGTAGAAATTTTTATTATCTCCATGAGTCATATCATAAGCTTGAAAAAGTTTTTTTTTGCTAGTTGTTGACTGTAATGGGACCTTTATGTTGATTTTACTACATAGCAGGGTATGATTGATGGTTGGACTTTGTGATATGACAACTCCTATATATATATATATATATATATATATATATATATATATATATATATATATATATATATATATATATATATGTTCTCAATGATGATTGGAATTTATTCATGAGACATGACAGTAACCAACAATGACATATGCATTACAGTTGACAATGATTTTGTGATGCAGTAATTGAAAAAATATTGGTGTACCCTTGTATGACCATGATAATGATTTTATTGAAGTGAATTGGATATTGTTCCATAATAGTGATTCTCCATCCTTAAAAATGAGAATTAATTGTGTTTCAAATATGAAGCAATAACCTCGTTGATGACAACAGTACTTGTGAAAGGCCTAGTGGAAAAATGAGAATTGATTATGTTTCAAATATGAATTAGTAACCTTGTTGATGACATCGGTGCTTCTGAAAGGCCTAGTGGGAGAAGATGACTTGATTTGAAGTGCATTGCTAGGATTGAAGCAAGAAAGTTGATATGATATAATGAATGTACTATTTGAATTTTTTATATGACAGTGAACTGGTTATAACCTTATATTAAAGTAATCCTTGCCTAAGATCCTTAACTATGAAAGAAATATTGGTATGACAGTGACACTATGAAACATGGAAGCATTGTTGTGATATTGATGGTAGTAATATTTTATGGAAATATCTGTATTTGAAAATAATCATGGCATTAATATTATGATAGTGACAACATGGAATTTTGGTGTTGAGAAGAAGCATCTATGGTAGCAAGTGGAGCAGTTGAAATTGATAACAGTAAGAGAGGAAAACAAATGGTAGCAGTGAAGTGTAGGTACAATAGATTCATTGGTATTGAATAGATGAAGCAACAACAATGACAAAAGTGAAGAGAAAGAAGTGTGGCAGCAGGAGTGTTAGTAGAAGCAATAGATGCACCAGTGCATAAGAGGATTGGATAGTAGTATTGCAGCAACATCAATGGAAATGACAGTAGAAAAGTAGTGGGAATCAATGGGAAGTAGAAAAATCAATGGAAGAAGTGGTGGTAGAAGTGGTAGTGAAGTGTAGTAGTTGAGGCTACAACTTGATGAGATTGTAGTTGGGTTATTGTCCCTCGTACATGAGCCCAAAATCGGGGAGCATTTTCTTCCTTTCAACTTGCTAATAAAACTCTTGGGGATTCTTGTACTTCCTTCTAATTCAACTGGTAAATTTTTATGTAATCATACATAACAAAGCTTGTTTTGACGACATATTTTGTGCATTTTCATTGATGTGATATGCTCTAAATGTTTCAAGGAAATAAAATAACCAATTGTGTAAAATAAATGGAAATACTAATTCAACTCCCTCTCAGCATTTCCAAAATTATGTGGGCCCATAAGCCCATTATTAAATAAGGAACCACACCTTACAAGTTGTTTATACATTAACTTCTTATAAGTCGTTCTCCATCATATTGGTTCATTAGTGATTGTTTATTTTTATTAAGGGCACCATATCTCCTGTTCATGAGGTCACCTCTCCTTATGTGATATTTTTGTTCAAGGTTTGTGTTGGATTTAGGATTGTGCATTATTTACCAACTTATATTTATTGATTATGTCTTCAAAGAATCAATATATTCCTACATTTTACTTATATCCCTTACAAATTCTTGCATGTTCCTTCTCTAATGAATCCTTCACATAAAGTATATTAATAATAATGGGGTGCTTAAGTGGATCAAGGGATTTGGAGGAAGACTAAATATTGAACTATTTTATTTATTTGGGCTTCGAATCAAAGTAATTCTAAACTTGATTTTCTTTATTAGATCATCTATACTTTCTTTAATCAGTAGTTAAACTACAACTATTTTAATTTGTATTGCAAATATGTGATAGTAATATTTAGGTATAAAATTTCCCCATTCAATTATTTAATATTTTTCTACCATTCTTCTAATTTCTCATGTGATGTCATGGAATATCAATTGTAAGAACTTTGGGTACTAGCCTTATCAAAAATTAAGTTTTATTCTAGCTTCACATCAAAGATATCAATTTTAACTTCCTTCGCATCATAATCCTTAATATTCATATTTGCAAATTATTTAAAATATATGGTTCCAAATTTATTATGTAAAATATTGTTATCATAGATCATATTAGAGAGTAATCTAAGTAACGCAAAGGAATTAAGGTCTATAATAGATGATTTTTTCATTTTCTAAGTTCTGTGTTTTACTCGGTCTAGTAGCAAGGTAATAAACTATTAAAAATATAACCAATACTAAGATAGGGCATGAATCATTATTGGAAAATTTTAACAATTTTTTAAAACTTCGAAGGAAACATTCAAATAATACTTATCAAAAACACATTAATTTATGCATGAAACTTATCTTAAAAGTTTTCAATGTTTACAAGTACCAAATTGAAGGAATCTACAACCCCCTAGTTTTAACCACCACATACTCGAAAGAGTCACCAACCTCCTAATTTATAGGATTCAACCTAAAGGAAGCTACAACTCCCATACCTTGCAACACCCTTCCACCCTTGCTTTAATAAAGAGAAATAAGGACTCTCATACCAATTAATTTGGCCCTCTCACATACATTGCACAAGCAAAAAATCTATTACATATCAGACCTTAATAATCAGCCAAAACATACTCCAAAAAACTATAATCTTCTCTAAGTTTGTTTTTCTCCTCCCAAGAAATCATATCCTCAAGACAATACTCAAAGAAGTCTAAAAAAATCCTAAAAACCCTTAAACATGTGCTAAAAATGTTCCCCAAGAAAAGCACTTCAAATCAACCCTTCTTAACTTTTGGTTCATGAGCTATGAACCTTAAAAACCATTATTTTATGTGTTTCTTGAAAAAATCTGAATTTTCATGAGTGAATGTATTGAAATTCTCCGTCTCATGCCTATTTGTAGTATATTTGAGGTCTAGACTGGACCAACTTGCCCATTAGCTAGGCTGACTTGTCCACTGGCTAGACTGGCTTGTGCAACTGATAGAATCTATAGTGAATATTCAAAATGCGTTTCTCCTAAATTGTTAGGATTTATATCGAGTTCCATATATCATTGGAAATGTCTTGAAATAAAACTTCCAACCATATATATTATACTTCTATTTGAGTTAGGTAAATGGATTTAAAATTCATTCAAAGGTAAGATATCCAAATGGGGCATCAAAAATCCAACAATCATTTCTCCTCAACAGTGAGGAGTTAGATGGAGTTCCATATACCATTGTAAAGGTCTCAGAATAATATTTCCAACCATATATGTTATTCTTCAATGTGAGTTAGTTCAGTGGAGTAAAAATTCATATAAATAAATGGTATCAAATTCTCTTTTTGTTGAACATCCTTTAACATCAATGATAAATTATTTCAACATAAACACATCCATAGCTTGTTGGGATTGGGATACACTAGAAAATAGAACAAAAAATGAGATATTTTCATTGGATAATGAGTTATAGATTAAACGGGACTAGAAAACTCTTTATCCAACAAGCCAATGTTGGTAAAGATCATGAGAAAGAAAGTTGGACAAATAATGAAAGGGGATAAGTAACAACTTGTGAAGGTATCATTAAACATTTATGTAGTAGAAACAAAAAATGGATTGTTACCAAAGGAAGCCAAGAAAAGTTAATTATTTACTTTAATAATATAACAACAATGGTGGATGAAGATGTAGAACTAGTAACTACAAGGTTATTATAATTTGTATGATTTGGATCAAAACAATAACGACAAATTCCTCTCCAATATCCTTCTCTTTCTTAAGATCAAGTCAATATTCATTATCTTCATTTCCTTTTACTTTTTTATTCGCTTTACCCTTTCCTTTGTATTCATTTTTATATCCATTTTCACCTCCATCAATTGGTAGGGCACATCCTCCAATAGATCTATAAAATTCAATGCTTTTTGGTTGAATCATTTTTTTATTTTATGGTGTGGTGGGAGGTGAAGGATCACTTGGAGATTGCCCACTTGTTTCTTGTTGGCCCTGAGTATTAGGTCACCTCTCCTTATGTGATATTTGTGTTCAAGTTTTGTGTTGTTTTAGGATTGTGCATTATTTACCAAGTAATATTTATTGATTATGTCTTCAAAGCATCAAATATTACTACATTTTACTTATATCCCTTACAAATTCTTGCATGTTCCTTCTCCAATGAATCCTTCACATAAATTATATTAATAATAATTGGGTGCTTAAGTGGATCAATGGATTTGGAGGAAGACTAAAACCTGAACTATTTTAAATATTTGGGCTTTCAATCAAAGTAATTCTAAAATTGATTTTCTTTATTAATATGATCTATAGTTTCTTTAATCAGTAGTTAAACTACAACTCTTTTAATTTGTATTGCAAATATGTGATAGTAGTATTTAGATATAAAATTTCCCCATTCAATTATTTAATATTTTTCTACCATTCTTCTTTCTCATGTGATGTCATGGAATATCAATTGTAATCACTTTGGGTACTAGCCTTGTCAAACATCAGTTTTATTCTAGCTTCACATCAAATATATCAAGTTTAACTTCTTTCATATCATAGTCCTTAATATTCATATCTACAAATTATTTAAAATATATGGTTCCAAATTTATTATGTAAAATATTTTTATCATAGATCATATTGGAGAGTAATCTAAGTAACAAAAAGTAATTAAGGTCTATAACAAATAATGTTTTCATTTTCTAAGGTGTGTTTTACTCGGTCTAGTAACAAGGTAATAAACTATTAAAAATATAACCAATACTAATATGGGGCATGAATCAGTATTGGAAAATTTTAACAATTGTTTAAAACTTCAAAGGAAACATCCAAATAATATTAATCAACAACACATTAATTTATGCATGAAACCTATCTTAAAAATTTTCAATGTTTACAAGTACCAACTTGAAGGGAGCTACAACCCCCTAGTTTTAACCACCACCTACTGGAAAGAGGCACCAACCTCCTAATTTACAGGATTCAACCTAAAGGAAACATCAACTCCCATACCTTACACCACCCTACCACCCTTGCTTTAATAAATAGAAATAAGGACTCTTGTACCAATGAAATTGGCTCTCTCACATACATTGCACAAGAGAAAAATATATTACATATCAGACCTTAATAATCAGCCAAAACATAATCCAAAAGACTATAATATTCTCTAAGGTTGTTTTTCTCCTCCCAAGAAATCATATCCACAAGAAAATCCTCAAATAAGTCTAAAAAAATCCTAAAAACCCTTAAACATGTGCTAAAAATGTTCCCCAAGAAAAGCACTTCAAAACAACTTTTCTGAACTTTTGGTTCATGAGATATGAACCTTAAAATCCATTATTTTTTGTGTTTCTAGAAAAAAATCTAAATTTTCATGAGTGAATGAATTGAAATTCTCCTTCTCATGCCTATGTATAGTACTTTTGAGGTCTAGACTGGACCAACTTGTCCATTATCTAGGCTGACTTTTCCACTAGCTAGATTGGCTTGTTCAACTCATAGAATGTAAAAATAATTTCTCCTCAATTGTGAGGAGTTATAGGGAGTTCCATGCATCATTGGAAATGTCTTGAATTAAACTTTCCAACCATATATGTTATACCTCTATTTGAGCTAGTTGAATGAAGTTAAAATGCATTCAAAGGTAAGGTATCCAAATGGGGCATCAAAAATCCAACAATCATTTCTCCTCAAGAGTGAGGAGTTCTATGGAGTTCCATATACCATTGTAAAGGTATCAGAATAATATTTCCAACTATATATGTTATGATTCAATGTGTTAGTTCAGTGGAGTAAAACTTCATATAAATAAATGGTATAAAATTCTCTTTTTCTTGAAAATCCTTTGACATCAATGATAATTTATTTCAACATAAACACATCCATAGCTTGTTGGGATTGGGATACACTATAAAATAGAACCAAAAAATGAGATATTTTCATTGGATAAAGAGTTATTATAGATTAAACACGACCAGAAAACTCTTTATTCAACAAGCCAATATTGGTAAAGATCATGAGAATGAAAGTTCGACAAATAATGAAAGGGGATAAGTAACAACGAAGGTAACATTAAACATATATGTAGTAGAAAACAACAAAGGGATTGCTACCAAAGGAAGCCACGACAAGTTAATTATTTACTTTAATAATATAAAAAACAATGGTGGATGAAGATGTAGAACTAGTAACTACAAGATTATTATAATTTGTATGATTTGGATCAAAATGATAACGACAAATTCCTCTCCAATATCCTTCTCTTTCTTGAGATCAATTCAATATTCATTATATTCATTTAATTTTACTTTTTTATCCGCTTTACCCTTTCCTTTGTATTCATTTTTATATCCATTGTCACCTCCATCAATTGGTGGGGCACCTCCTCCAATAGATATATCAAATTCAATGCTCTTTAGTTGAATCATTTTTGTATTTTATTGCTTGGTGGGAGGTGAAGGATCACTTGGAAATTGACTACTTGTTTCTTGTTGGCACTAAGTATTAGTAACTTCAGTTCTAATTCAAACGTCAATGACAACCTCAATATTTTGTTAATGGGTGGAAGCTACATTTTGGAAAATATATGGAAACTCTTACTTATTTCTAAAGGTAGTATATTTATCATCTCCAAGACCTATACATTTAGGGTGTTTTTCAACATCATGCACTCTCCAAGATCCTTGCTTAATCTTACCAAGACCATCAATTCCATAGAGTTACCACCAAAAATTGGAAAGATTATTCATGTGCAAACACTAGTGAAATTCATTTTAAAAAGGAAAGGAGTTTGTCAATATGTTTGGGAAGCCATGACAAACACTTAAATAAAAATATTATCATATTCAATAGGGCCTTGGTGTTTTTACCTATAACTCTTTTTATATGCCTTATATACTTTATTTTTCAATAGTATTTAAAGGAATTATTCCCTCCAAAGTAACTAATGTGGCACTTCCTTAGGGTAATGGACATCCCATCCTTCACCCCTTACATCTTTCTTAACACATGAATGAGGCAGAAATAATATACATTTTCCACATTCTGATCCAAGTGAGCCTCCAACCCATTACCTTGTCCCTTTTCTGCCACCCCACTACCTTAGCCCTCAAACTAATCTTTATCCCTTTCTCCCATTCTTCCCCATGTTCCTTCTCTTTGACTTGACTAAGAGGGTGGAGGGTGATGGTAAGACTCATTTCCTTCCATGAACTACCTCTACCCCACATTTCCTTTTCATACTATACACTTCACCTTCCCCTTGGGTAAAGGACAAAGGTATGTCTCACCTCCCAATAAAATCATTCACCATTTCCCCATATCCTATACATGGAATTCCCAAATAACTCATACACAATGTTGGATAAACATTAAGTGGAGGAAATGTGGCATTCACAAAATGAATTGGAAGATATGTTGCATACAGTAATAGGTTAGAAATAATTTAACTAACAAATGTCATAAATGACAATGTTTTATTAGGGGTGATAGTTTGGACCTAAAATTATCATGGGTATGAGGGACAAGGACTATAGAGACTTGAATTATCACTAATATAAAAATATGGAAGGATGCTTTTGTTTACAAAGAATAAATACTTCACAAATCCAATGCATGTGGTATAAAGGCTTAAGCACCAAAGTTGATGGCCAAAGATAATCAAAAAAGAAATATAATTGTATTAGTGTGTTTAATGCACAAGTGTACTAAAACACCGGTGCTTGGTAGGAATGGTTGCAACCTACAAGCAATGGTGACAAGCAGAAAGAGTTGCTAGGTGGTTAGTGGAAACATGCTAACATGTAAAACAAACTAGTTTATGGAACATAGTATGCTACAAACAAGAAGAGAAAATAATAATAATAAAAAACACAAACACAATCTCAATTGATTCAAACGAGCTAATAATCCGAATGGAGAAATAATCCCCTCTTATTAGCTACTATTAGTAAAGAAGCGGTAGAACGTTACACACTTGGAGTGGATCCTTAAAGCTATGGAGCTCTAATACCAAATGCAAGGAGGGCTTTACCCTTGAGCTGGTCCTGCAAGGCATCTCTCTTCTCCTAAGGGATTTGAGTTTTTGGGTGGCCAACAACTGAATCCTCTAACTCAATTTCTGCTACGGACAACACACTGTTGGTTTTCTCATTGAAAATTTGGCTAGCATAACGATGTGTTCTCCATTTGTTCTTCTCATGGTGGCATTTATAGGAAAAATTCAAATCCTTCTTCCCTTTCTTGGTACAATTGTGGATAGTGACGCAAGGGTGGAGGTTTATTCCATTGTGTGCTCACTTAAGGTCTCAAGGTGGCTCTGGGCGGCTGTCCCTGGGCCCACAATTATGACTGCTGTCGGAGCATGAAAAATCAGCTTGGCAACAGTCATAACTATTTCTGATGGGGAAAGCCCTAGAGTCGGTAGGACATCCAGGCTGGGTATATGTTGGTTATGAATGTTGTGGTGGCTTTGCGTGAAAGGTGTGATGCTCTGACCAAGGGTGATGGGGGACTGCTGCCATGGGAGAAAAATTGACAGATGGATGGGGGATTTTCTCCTAAAAAATATTTTTACAATTTCCAAAAGAATATAAAATGGGTTTGGTTTGTAAAAACATGGAGACTGGTGCCCCAAAAACATGAAAATTGTCGCTCACCGATGTTGCGAGGAAGGAATTTTCACTGAGGGTGGGGGCCCCATTGGTTAGTCTCGATGTGGAGGTGATGAAGCAGATGGAAAAAATCGTAGATGGGCTATGCTAATGGGGGGATGGTCAGCCAAATGTGAGACGAGGTGGTGCGTGTTCGATCTTCTTGAAAAAAATGGTAGTCCGGGAAATGGTTTTTATCACGATATGGTAAAACTTGACATGATGCATGGTGGATGAACATTAAGTGCTTCCCGGACTGGGTGGTATGGCCATGGCGTGATATTTTGTTGATGCATGGTCTACTTGAGTGATGGATGCCATGGAGGGGGAGGCTCTACCAACCGAAAATAATGTTTATCATGTGTAAGGTGGGGAGATGATAAACATGGTCTAGTGCTTGGAACCTATGGTTGATTTCTTGTGGAGAACTGAAGTCAGGATATGCAAAGTATCCTTGGGACTTTATCATGCTGAGGGTAGAATGATACCTACTCTAGAACCTTCGGTACATGGGGAAATAGGTGGTTTGTTGTATTGTATAATACATGTAACAAATACCCCAAGTGAGAGCATATTTTCATTCAAATATATTAAAATATGTGTTGAACGAAAGAACAATAAGAGAGTGCATACCTGTCGAAACTGAAAAAAAAAAAAATCTGAAACGTGAATGTGTGAAGCCTCCTTTGGGCATTATGACGTGTTGATCACTGTGTTGCTTTCGGTTTTTCAATTGGGCTATCTGAACTCTTGTTATGGTTCATCAAAAAATTTGAAACGGGCAATATATGGGCCAATATGGCTCATTTCAACTCATTTTTGTCTTTGAGTGTTTGATATTTTGAGAGGTCAGAGCCTGTTGTTGAGCATTTCTTGTCGTTGCGTTCAGCCTGTGCACCCGAGATTCACGCTGCTAGTGTTAGGTAGGCCCCAGAACGTCTTGTACTTCAATTTTTTCAGTGTGACTAGGCAAGTGTCCATACAGATTAGGTTTGTATGAAACCCTAGCCTGTTTTGGCCTTTACCGTGCGGGCGATAAAGGTATAGGCACGAAATTTTCGCGTGAAATTTTCACGCCTATAGGTGCTTTTTGCACGCAGCCTCCACACCTATTTGAGACAGGCGTGTAGTCAGCGCGTTTGTTTGAGAAACATTCATGGCGAAAGGCCAAGAAAATATTTGTAAAATTTTAAAATTTTTGGTGTTTTCATGTCACTAATGTGTGTTTGTTTGATGACAAGATGTTGTGGAGAGAGAGATACTGGTTGGATCTCCATGCGATTGTGGCACAAGATGCTTATGCTTGTCAGCAATTGGCTAGATGGGGTATTCTCAAATCCTTTGAGAATGACCTCCTCAGGTCACAGGGTCAGTTATGCTACTACCTGGTCTTTTGCTGGAAGAAGCGACGAAAAGTGATGGTACTGCGAGGGCAGGACCTCCCTATCCATCCAAAGACGGATATTTATTTTTTGACCGATCTACTGCCTCAGGGTGAGGCACTTCCCTATCTACTCCCTCATGGAAGAGTAGTGTTGCAGCGTGTCGTAGAGATTCATTATGGCGGGGTGCCTCCCACGGAGAGGTGCATCTTGATATCATCAGTGACAAGTTTAGCTGAGAGGTGCGCTCTAGCTATGATTGTGAGGCTAACGAGGTCATCGTCGCTACACAGGGCATCGGGGCCACAGATCAGTGTTCTGTTCCGACTTCGGGCCGGCCATTTGTTTGACTTTGCCCGCCGAGATGGATCTAAGATATTTACATATACTAGTATCCTAGTTAACATTATGTATGAGAGATTGGTGTTGCTGTGACCTATGGTGGTTGTGCCTGTGGGATTGCCTCGGGATCCCCATATGAGGCAATGGGCCACTGTGGTGCCTCGCAGTGGGGGAGTTCAGGTGTGAAGTTATTAGATAGCCACCATTGAGGCTTGGTTTGAGGCCAACCCTCAGATGTTCCTCCTGTATCCATATGTCAAGATGGACTATCCAGGAGATCTGGATATGGCTCTTCCTGCTGGGTACGCTTGGGGAACAGTAGGTATGATTCGTTGTAATTTTTTCTGCATTTGTTAAGTATTTATGATTTATATGTGTATTATGATGAAACTTGTTAGGTCTTCGTAGTTTGCAAGATTGGAAAGAACAAACTCTGCAGAGCCTACATCAAAACCACTTTGGAATCCCAGGATCTAGCCCTCCTGGATTCAGAGAGGGATCTCTCTATATAAGTGTTTTCAAAGGATATATATTTAAGGCTTATGATATGATATTAGGCTAGTTATGAAGTACAAGGGTTTTGTTTGTTTTTATTGGGATGAATATCATCAAAATGAAGGAAGTCTTTTGAAGGGTAAAGGTGTGACTAGGTTGAAATAATGTTTCAGCTGATAGGATAGGTAAGAAACAGTATCAATCCATTGGGCTATGGAGTCACGAAAGGATTTAATTTCACAACAAGTTTCAAGAGTGGTCCATGGGGAAAGTCATCTATGTCAAAAGATCTCTTTAAGTTGATTTATGCTATGGAACATTAAGAGCGTTGTGAAAGAAGCAAATAGATAAGAAAACAAAGGGTAGCTTAAGATCAAGTAAGGACTTTTAACCTAGCCTTCTTTCAGCATACTCAAAGGAAAAAATTTAAGATAAAACAAAGAATAGCCTAAGATCAAGGACTTTTAACCTAGCCTGCTTTTGGCATATTCTTAAGGAAAACATTCAAGATAACATAAAAAGTAGCCTAAGATCAGGTAAGGACTTTGAACCTATCTTGATTTTGGCATACTCTTAAGGGAAACTTCCAAAACAGTTGTTGGAGAAAACACTAGAGGACAGGGCTAACCATAGACTTCCCTAGTTTAAATTTACTTAGCACGCAATGAAAATATCATTCAAAAACAATATCTCAAGTTTTACTCAGCAAGACATGGGCTCACCAACATTCCTTGACTGGTTACACTCTATTGAAATCATTCCCAAACACACATTTAGAAGAAAACATAGAGATAAAAATTTATTAGTGAGAAATAGGGTACTTTACAATAAATCTTAATCTATATTTGTTGTTCTTTTTCAGAGAAAGTGAACAGTATGGAAAACATGAGAAAATTAACAATTATAGTAAGAAAAATATCACTATTGACATAGACCAAGATCCCATAAATCAGCTTGTATATTTGATGTTCAAACGAGTTACAATCTTCAAGTCAAGTAGGTATTTACAACTTCAAAACTTCTCTTCTCAACCTATCTTTCTTCAATTACAAAACAGAGCTTCAACAGCCTAAATAGCTATTTACATTCAACAAGTATTCAGCCAACAACAATACTAGACTCCTCATATGATATATATAGGTAAACTGAGCAGGTGGAGTGGAAAGAAGGTCCAATTGTTCAAATAATACAAAGTAAATGCTTCTCGGCCTTTGGGAAGCCTTATGGAGAAGATTTCAGATGTTTTAACTCTGCTAATTTATTTTTACATTAAATTTCATCAACTTCAGTCACTTTTGTTGACTTTTGAGGTTTTGGTAGGCTTGTAATTACTTTCTGAGCTATCTTTGGCAAATATCTCTGACTGTGCATTCAATTTGTATTCTTTTGAGGAAAATGAACTTTGTAGGTGGAATTTTGATCTTTGGAGAAGTAAAGGCTTCGGTGATTTGGCATTTGAAGCCATCTTTCTGCTGATCTATCCTGATTTATTGTTTTAAACTTTAATTAGGCCCTTGATTTGGCGTTTAGGCCTTCTTTAATCAACTTCAGGCTTTTTTTACTTTTCTACTGACTGTTTTATCCTTTAATCCCTTTGTCTTTTACTGCACTTTATTCATAATATTCCTGATTAAGTCTTTGATCTTCTACTTTATACGTAATCCTTTATCTTGAATCTCTGTGTTCACTTTATCTTCTTCTGTTTTCTTTTCAGTGTACAGGTGGCTTTCTTCGATGCTGGAGGGTTTGATTGTATAACTAGTGCCTGCGAAACATTGATTAAAATCCAGAATTTACACCCCCAAAAGCTTCTTTTCTGCATTGATTAGGCTTTGAGGATTGTGATCCTCGGCCCAGTGCCACTATTCTCTTGGCTGTGGAATGGTTTTTATGAATAATCCGCCTTTTAAAACCTACAACCAAACACACAATTGTTATGTAAAACCTGCGAATTTTGGGGCTAAACTACTAATAGAGGTTTAAAGGAGGTGGAAGGAGCGGTGATGCGAAAGGATAAATGCGTGGAGGGAGGCGGAAATATGAATAAAATGGGTTAAAAATCGAATTATGGCACGGAAATGGAAGAGTGGTTTTGTGAAACCACGAATGGTTTTCCCACAAGAGTTAGGCGGTAAGTGGTTTTGCGCATTTTGAACGCGATCCCACACAGGGTGTGACACATGTCTACCCTGAAACTACCTGTTTCACGTAGATTTAGGTTTTTAAACCCTGATAGCAAAATCTACGCAAAATCGAATGTGGACAATTGGATCTAGGGGTGTAGATCCAATGGTCACAGGGGAGAGCGACAGGTGGAAGGTGCTCGGGCGAGGATGTAATGGAAGCCAGGTGTCGAGAGGATATTGGGGGATAGTTTCACGTGGTGGAAGGTGGGGCCGTCAGGTGACATCACCTATTTTGTCGCGGGGTGAAATCTCATCGGGCGGGGTTAGAGATGCGGGTTTTAACGAGGACCGTTGGATGAGATGAATCCACGGTGGATATGTGTTTGCGGGGATGAATGGGGAGGGATGGTCATGTGATTGTAAGATGAGAGGGGAGTGCGATGACCGTCAGATCAATACAATCTACAGTTGGGATCACTCAAGGGGAAAACATGGCGTGAATAAAAAAGGTAAGAAAAAGGGCTGAAGGGAAGAGGGGAAGGTGCATTCTCATGAAGGAAAAAGGAACCAGGAGCGGAGAAAAAAGGGGTTGGGAATTGCGAAAACTCATGAAGGAAAGGTGCTTGATGACCGTTGGATCTCCCAGATCAATGGTGGATATCTGCCATCAGGGGGGGTAAAGAGGATGGGAATAACGGGAGACGGATAAGGAGGGGAGTGCCGATAACCATCGATCTTGGTAGATCAACGGTGGAGATCTTATCGGGGGTTGAAACATCGGCGGAGGAAGGGAAACTAAAACGAAGAGAAAATGCGTTTTGTCGATGCGATGGGGCTAACGGTAGGTGTTGGGGAATGGTCCCGTGGAGGAGTAAAGGACCGAGGGCTAAAGTAACAAGGGTTGGGGATTTAAGCCCTCGGAAGATCGGTCCATCGGAAGAAAAAGGTAAGGGGAAAGAAAAATTGTGAACACCGATGTGCGATGGGGGATAGCGCCTAGTCGCGGGCGCAAGGTTTTATGGCGGAAACAAGGAAGGGGGCTTAAAGACTTATGTATAAAAAGGTCAAAAATAGGCCAAAAAGGAGGGTTTTGAGCCTTTTAAAAGGCTTCCGATAGGTGAAATAGGGATATTTTAAACCAAAAAAAGGGGTTTTCATGGTTTAAAATGGACTTTTGATGGTTTCAAAGGGAATGGAGGATAAATGAGAGGAAAATGAGGGATATATAAAGGGGAAAAATGAGTGATATGGAGGGATTTTGGAGAAAATAATGAAGGTGAAAAGATGGAGAAAATGGCTGAAAATAGTCTCTTTATACAGCAAGGCTTCTTGAGGATTTTTTGAAGGAAATAGAAATGAAGATTATTCTTGAGTTAGAAAACACCAGAAGGCTTCAAGAATGAATATTTTTTTATTAAAATAATTTCTTGAAGGCTCAAGACCTGTTTTAGCCATCATTTGCTATGACGAAAATTTACTGATGGCTAACAGTGGCTCCACTTGGGGATGGCAGCTCCTTGGAGGTGTCAAGAACTTCATAATTTTATCTCTGGAATGTAGACCTGTGCCTTATCCTTAACAACCTTTTCTTCCTTGATCATGCTGCTTAAAAATATGATCAGTACTTTGTATCAGCAACCAAATTTCTCCTAAACATTCTACCTACATAGCCTACTTTCCTAACATTTTTTCTTCATAAGGTGCACTTGGACTTGCAAACCTTTTGACATCAACATTTTATTCTTTTATTGAAAGCAGGAAACTAATCTAAGTCTACCCTTATTTCTTCCATGAGTTCAAATTAAACAGTTGAACTCATTAATTCTCTACCTAAGCTACTATCTGCCAGGGTTAAGCTATCTGATAGATTTTATTCTCTATATTCTAAAACAGAAAATTTAAAACACAACCAAACCAAGATTAAGTTGTCTGATTTGCTGTAAGACTATGGCATAAAAACAAGTTGCACATAGACTGAATATTTACAGAAATTTAAAACAAAACTGTGAAGGCTTAAGATCTAAAAATTACAAGCATCCTTCATTCTTCTTATGACTCATATTTTGATCTGTCTAGAGCCATTCTTCATCAAATTTACAGGCTCAAGATTTGAGCTTGTTTGAACCTCTGTTTTTCTATCCTAATCTAGTCTACTGATAAGCCAAGATTAAACAGTTTGGAAAATCTTCTTCACTAACCTATCAGTAGTAAATTTAAATCTATCTAGTCATGATTAGGCTGTATGACTAAATAGAAATGTTATTTTAAGTAGTGGCATTTAAGTTTGCACACTTTCAGATTTTTCTTTTCTTTTTTAACATGGGGTTGTACCTTTCTTCTTTTATTTCTGCCCTCTTTTTCTCTTATTCTATTGTTTTTATATTTTTTCTTTTTTCAAATTTAAAAGTGATGTTATATACAATGAAAATGAAAAACTTTGAAGTAGGATATGTTAACAAAATTAATGTTTGAGCACCCTGCCATTGACAAGACCTCCAAAATATTCAGCTCCATCCAATTCTTCCAGAAAGAATGCATTGTTTCCAATGGCAGATTGAATAAGATAAGGGCGTTGCCATAAATTATCAAATTTTTCATGTTTGCCCTTATCTTCTGTTCTTGAATCCCATTTCAATACTTTATCACCAATATTAAAATCATTTGCCTTAGTTCTTTTGTCAAACAGCTTCTTGATGTTTTCTTGTAATTGATGTGCTCTGATGTATACTTCCTCCCTGGTTTGTTGTATATGTATAGTCTGGTGTATTCTTCTTGTCATATCATCATCTTCAGACTGTACTTATTGGATCAGCTTCATGACTGGTACTCCTAAATTGGTTGGAAATATTGCATCTGTTCCATAAACTAGCTAGTAAGGAGACATCCCAATTGACTTTTTAACTGTCAATCTGTCTACCCATAATGCATGTACTAGCTTATTGTGCCATGATTTCTTGTTATCTTCCAGCAACTTCTTGATTATGTTCACCAAAATTTTATTTGAGGATTCTTCCAACCCATTACCTTGAGGGTAATAAGCTGTAGAATGACCCAATATAATATGATATTTATGACAGAATTCTACCATCTTTTTTGACCCAAATGCATCAACATTGTCAGTTATGATCTTTCTAGGAAAGCCAAATCTAGATAGTATATGGTTTTCAAGGAATGAAATGATAACTGAGTCTATGGCATTCCTAGATGGAATGGCTTATATCCATTTGGTAAAATATTCTGTTGCTGTGAGGATCCATCTATGTTGGACAGATGAGGCAGGATGGATTTCCCCAATGAAGTCTATACCCCACTGTTAAAAAGGAGCTTCAACAGTGATTGGTTGAAGAGGTAAGGGAAGCAGTTTTCTTTTGCCTTCAAAAATTTGGCATTTATGACAGGCAGTAATCATTTTGTGGACATCTTGAAAGAGAGTGGGCCAGTAATAACCAGCTCTAAGGATTTTGTTAGCAGTTGACTTCTAGTAGAGGTGGCCTCCACATTCTCCTTCATGAAACTCGTGCTTGATCTTATCTGCATCATTCTCAGGCAAAAATTTAAGCAATAATCCACTAGCATTTATCAAATATAAACATTTATCCAAAATGCAGTAATTTACAGCTTTCAACTTTAAGAATCTTGCCTTTGTTTTAGACAAACCACTAGGAGGGGCATTAAGACTAAGCAAAACATACAAAATATCGGCATACTAAGATGAATTCAGAAAATGATCTTCAATAATTGGAGTTGTCAACTCCTCTTGTTCATCTAATGCATTAAACATGTTTATATCAAGAGCTTGAAAGTTGGATTTAGCCATAAGTTTTTCCAATAATTGACCTTTGATGAGCTTAGTGGGTTTGATTTCTAAGTCACATTCTAAAATTACATAAATCCACTTTCCTCTTTTTCCATCTGGATCTTGAATCAATATGTCTTTTACAACTGAATGAGGCACAAATGTTATAATGTGGGAATGTAAAATGTAAACTCTGAATTCTTTTAAGGCTTTGACCAAGGCAAAGGCTTGTTTTTCCATTATATTGTACTTCAGAGGTGCATCCTTAATTCCTTGCTGAAAAATGCAATTGGATGCTCTTGTCCCTTCAAGTTTTTCTGTAATAGGACAGCAGCTACTGTGTGTTCTAATGCAAATGAAAAAATGAAGAAATCCTTTGTAAAATCGGGACTGATAAGAACTGGTGTTTTGGTAAGTGATTGTTTTACCAGCTCAAATGGTTTCTTTGTTTCTAAGGTCCATTTAACTCCTTCCTGTCTCTTAAGCATATTTTTCATAATTCTAAGGAGTTCAGCTAGATTGGGTATGAACCTTCTCAAGAAATTAATCTTCCCAATGAAATATTGAAGTTCCTTGATGTTTCTAGGATGGTTGATTTGCAATATACCATCGATTCTCTTTGGGTCTATCATTATTTCTTCTTCAGATATGATATGTCCAAGAAGTTTACCTTCTTGAAGACCAAACAATGTTTTCTTCGGATTTAAAGATAACCCATATTTTCTGCATTTCTCAAAGACTTTTCTCAAGTGTATTAGGTGTTCTTCATCTATTTTAGAATAGACATTGATGTCATCTAAGTAAATCACTATGAAGTAACCTATTTCTTCTGAAAATGCAATATCCATGGCTCTCTAAAAAGTGGCACCAGCATTCATTAAACCAAAGGGTATTTTCAAATACATGAAAGTACCCCAAGGAGTAGTAAAGGTTGTTTTAAGTTGATCATCAGGATGTACCAATATTTGATTGTAACCTGAGAAGCCATCTAGCAAAGAAATTCTTTTAGAACCAACTACCCTTTGTAAGATATGATGCATTTTGGGCAAGGGATAGTTGTCTTTTAATGAGGCTTTGTTTAAGTTTCTAAAGTCAATGCAAAGCATTATTTCTCTTGTTTTCTTCCTAACAGATACAAGATTAAACACCCACTTTGAATATCTAACAGGGACTATAATTCTAGCATCATACATTTTTATCATTTCTTTCTCTACCAGAGGTAATTGAACAGGGTTGATTCTGCGCAATTTTTGTTTGAAAGGCTTCTGGTTTTCTTTGAGGGGTATCTTATGTTAGATTATTTCTATATCAGATGATTTTAGATCTTCATAGCTCCATGCAAATACATCAGAAAATTATTTAGAAAGCTCAATGTATTTCAAATTAATGTGAGCTGGAAGTGTTTTAGACAATTTGATCATTATGGGCTTTTCCTCACTGCCTATGTTGCATTCTTCCACTTCAATTTCAACAGGTTCCAGTTTTGGCTTGTTGGCAACATCATTCAAGTCAAACAATTCTTCTAATGGGACCAGTCCTTTTGACAAGCTGTGATCTTTAGATTGCAGCACTTCTAAGTCTTCATTTTCTAAATCTGTGTTTTTTTTTGTTGTATGTTTGGGTTGATGGGTTAACAGATTTATTTCAGCAATATCAGGAAACTTTTCTTCTTCAAAAAGTGGGTTTTCTTCAGTAGGACAGTCTTGTTCATACTCTGAATCTGAGTTTGGTATTTCAAATTCATTTTTGGACTGTAGGAAGTCTTCTATTTCTTTATCTCCACCAAAAACTTATCAGTACTTTTCATTATCTGAGATAGCTGGTCTATATTTGACTTGGGTGGTGCATTGCTTGCTTTCATAAGGTGTTAGACAAGTTCTAGAAGCAAAGGCTAATCCATTGGCAAGAATGTTTTGGTCCCTTGGGACAAAGGTAAGTTGGAATTCAGCAAATGTTTTTAACAAGTCCATGGCATCATTTATATAGGCTCTAAGTCTGGGATGTTTAGCAGTGTATTCCCCATTCACTTGTCTAATTATCAATTATGAATCCCCATGAACTGTTATTCTTTTGGCCCCTAATTTTTTCAATAAATTCAGGCCTAAAAGGAGAGCTTCATACTCTGCTATGTTGTTTGTACATTGGAAGTTTAATCTATAGGAATGACCCTCAGCATGATTGTTTTCAGTGTTATGCACCCATATGCCTACTCTTGCACCAGTTTTAGAGCTAGATCCATCAAAACTCATACTCCAAAGAGGATTTTTTTTAGAAATTTCATTCATTTCATTATTGTCCTCTCTATCTTGTTTGCCTAATCTGTCACTGTATTTTTCTTGCAGGTTTTCACTATGTTGAATTTTGTTTTGTTCCTCAAGATTTTTAATGTTTTGAGGTTTTATTCTTTGATTTTCATGATCTGCACTATATTTATGAATGTTTTGGACCTCAAGACCTTTAATTTGTTTGCTATGATTTTTTGAATTAGCAAACTGTCTTTTAGTTTTCTCCTTTTTTTCCTCTTCATCTATAGTTTCCCCTATATTTGGATGTGGAGGGAACACTATATTAGGTGATGTTTTATTGACTAACTCTTGCTCATTAGGAATCTCATCATTGTAAAGAATGAATGAGTCAAGGTTAGTGTGTATAGAATAAAAATGAGAGTTTTCTGGTCTTTCTCGGTTACTCACCATGTATTTCATGTGTGTTTCCCTATAGAGTCTTCTAGGTTGACTGAAGACAGCAATGTTGGCATAAGTCATATCCATCTGCATAGTACTTTGCAACTTAGCACCCCATGATCTTGAAAGAAGCATGCCATATTTGGGGGGTATATCAGCCATTACAATGTCCATCACTAAGCTTTTGGCTGGGATTTGAGCTAAGTTAACACAGAGATATTTTATAAGGCCTAGGCATCTCACTCTGCTTGAATCAAAGGAATATAAATCTTTGTAAGGTCTAGTTACCTCAAGGCATAATTTTTCCATTATTACTTTGGGCATGAGATTATGTGATGCCCCTAAATCAAGCATGGCATTGTGCAAAACATTATCATGGATGTTCAAATTGATGTAGAATGGAGGGGTAGTTCCTTCTTAAAATTTTCCTTCAATCTTAGGACCAAACAGAAGCTTTGGTGTATCATCATTCAAGTTAACAATATCATGAATTTCTTCTATGTTTAGAGCTTTCAAAACTTGACATCTATATACATTTTGGGTGACTAACTCAGTGAGTGGGACAGAGATTTTAATTTTGGCAATTTCACTCTCTAGGCTAAAGGGAATCTGATTTTTAAAACTATTTGATTCAGCATTCTTAGTCATTGATTCATCAGCAAAATCAGCTTGCTGATTTCTACTATTTACAGTAGTCAAAATGGTTTTTTCAGGAGCATTAGCTGAAATATTAGTGCTGCTAGGGTCACCACTCTATTTTTCATTGATTTGGGTGTTTTTTCCCTTGTTTGGATCAGAACTTTCAGCCTTTGTTTTGTGATTTTCTGTTGTCTTTTTAGAGGTATTTACAGGGTTGTTTTTGGAAGAATTATCAGAGGTTTTCTTCTTGGGAGTTTCTTGATTCTTTTTACTTCTTAGGTCATATTGTTTAGGTGATCCTATGATGGCATTTTCAAATTCTGGTTCATAGTATTCAGTTTCTGGTCTTCTATCATCATATAGACCTTGTTTTCTCTCATGGAGGAAATCAGAATCCTCATTTCTTACTCCCAACATGTTTATGTGATCATCCTTTGTTTGTTAATTTGTTTCTTCATCCTCATTGACGCAATTTTCCTGAAAATGAGGTCTGTTCTGTTGATCAACATCTCTTTGTTTGTTCTGAGGTTGATTTCTCCTAAAGTTCTGGTTCTGATTTTGAGGTTGGTTCCTATTCTGAGCATTTGTTTGGACAGCTAACCTCTCTATCATCTTTTCCAACCTATCCACGTTCTTGGCTAGATGGTCTAATTTTGAGTCTGATGTGGAAGGTGCAAATTCATCCCTATATGATACCCTCTTCTCAGTCTTCATTCTAGCTCTTTTCTCAATCAGATTTGTTTCCACAGTAAGAGCTCCCTTCTACATGTCTTCTAAAATTAAGGGATCCCTTTCTCTTAGCTGATAGGTTATTTCAGGATCAAATCTTTCAGGGAATTTGGCCAAAGCTGAGCCTTGTGGAGGTTTCAAATCTGGGGGCAGTGCGTTATAAACACTATTAAATCTAGTGCAATAATCTTGAACACTTTCCCCAGTATTTTTCTTGAGGTTGTTGTAATCTAAAAGTATTTGGAGAGGGGTCTTCCTTGCTTGCCATTTGTTTATGAATGTTTGATGCTTGGAGATCATTAATACTATTAGGGGTTAATATTTTTAACCATTTCCTTACTTCTCCCCCTAAACTTTGAGCAAATAATCTGAGTTTAATGGTTTCATCATCTATCTCATTTCTATCAAAATAGTCATTCATCTTGTCCACATGTATTTCAGCAGTAATGGAACCACTAGCATCATATAACGGGATCTTGGACTGGTAGTCCTGTGGCAAATTGGCTACAGGTAAAGGAAGAACTAGAGGAGCGTACCATGCTACCATGATAGGAGGTTGTGGAAAAAATGGGTGGTTTACAAGTGGATGGTTTATGAAAGGAGGAGGAGGATGGAATGGAGTAGTTTGAATAGTGGGTGTATGGATAACAGAAGTGCTTGGACCAACAAGAGACTGTTGAGTAGATCTAGGATGAGAGAAACCAAAGTTATGAATGAAATGAAGGTCAGGTCGAGTAGTTTCTCTACTATCAGTATGTTCACTACTATGTTGGGGTGAGTGTGGAGGCTCAAAGTCTATCTGATCTATATCACTAAGTGACTTAGTTCTGGATGGGTTTCTTAAGTCAACTTGTGTATCTTGCAGAGCTGAGAGATTTTCAGGGACAGAGTTAGCTCTATGAATTGGTCTGACAACAGTTGAAGTATTGGATTTAGGAGATTTCCTAAGGATACTTTCTAGATTATCAACTATCTAAGGAGGATTTGGGTCAGGATAGGCTCTAGTATAAATTCTTCTAGAAGCCACTATGTAGTGTTTTTGGACCCACTTTACACACAAAATTTGTGGAGGCATTTTCTTCTCTCTTGGATGGTGATGGAACAGTGTTCTTGGTTCTGCGTTTAGGGCTTCTTGGTGCAGCATCTTGGTGGAGTATTCTTGATTAAATGTCTTAGGGTTGTGTGACATATGTGGGTGGTTGAACTTATGAATACTTTGTTGGTTGAAGCATATTTTTTATCGTCATAATGCCACCATTATTTATCTATGTTTTTGGCCTGTCTTCCATCGATCTATTGGTATGTTCTATCTGCATCTTACTTTAATTATGCCCTAGAAGGTTATAGTATATTTTCATCTTAGCATAGAACATCTACATAAATTAACATCTTGTCACCAATAGGGGTTTTATTTGTACATTATTTTATCATTAGGGGCTAATGTAGGCCCGTAGGCTAATTTTAACTCCATAGGAGGGTATATATTGATGTTCGCTACATTCATTTGTATCATCACTTCATTAGGGATCTCTCTACTCTTAGATAATTTCGCATTTCTTCATGTAGGATTATTTGGCTTATTTTTATCTTGGAGCTTCATTTTTTTTTGCAAATGTGATGCTGGTTGGATATAATCTCTAAAATTGTAAGTAAATTTTAATTATATATTCTTGTTGCTTCATATTGTTGAACTTCGCTATAATTAGGGTTAGTTGTTGCATCATTGAATTGTGGAATTGAGTGTCTATTTAGTTTTTTTAATATATGGGCCAATTTTAGATGAATGAAATGTCCTAAATATTTTTTTATCTCGATAATATTGCACTATTTTCATGAAGTATAAATGTGTTAAGCTCAATTTTCTTCTTTTTCCCTTAACATTGGACGAATTCGACTTTCTGAGCCTCCTTGATCAAGAAGCCAAGTTCTCAATCATTATCATCCTTGACTCCATATCCCTAAAGGAAATAGACACTGATCCGTCAAAATGGTGGTCATTTTCCTGTCCTTTTTCACCTTTTTCTCCTTTCCTTGGGTCTAGCCCTAATAGGTCACCTAGGGCATCAATTTCCCAAGAATCTACCCACAGATAAATAAATAAATCAATCAATCAATATCTTGGAGGCTATTGGGCTAGTGGATCCCCTCCCTCCCCTCTGAATTTGAGCCAATTCCTATGGTGGAATCTCCGGGAATCTCAAGCCCTAGCTCTAGTACCAATTTTTTCATAGGCATCCCCAAGTCTAAACACTAGCAGGATCAATCTGATATTTTAAAGAAAAATATTTTGTCTAATCCTTTCCCCTCACCTTGTCTAGGGTAGGAACATCATTGGTTGATATATTCTATCCTCGATCCTTGGTTGGTTCCACTTGGTCCCGTGTGGTACCATTCCCCATAAAAAAATAAAATAAAATAAAAAAAATCATCAAATGTTATCTGGGAAACCAAGTTCATATAGGATTTTATGGATCAAGAAGTACCCTTTCAAGTTGTACCCCTCCCCCTTATCCTCATCCCCTCTCCCTTGGAAGGCAAGTCCCTTGCTTAAATAGCAAGCAAGTACCATTCTTCACCTCCTCCTTGGGAAATGGTTTCTGGGATCATTTCATATCTATTCATTATCCTTTATAAGTGGCTTCCCAAAACATCAAGACTCCTCCCATCGATGAAATTCTATAAAGAGCAGGGAGTCTTAGCCGCGGTGATCGTGGGCTAAGCGCCCATCGTTGCCCTTGGTATAGTAGTTTTCCAAATATGAATCCCTTTAGGTCCCCTGCTGGTTTGAGTGGTAACAGGTTTGAGGAATCAAATGGCATTTTTTGGGGTCAAAATTTGAGAAGCTTACCTCCTTGTTGAATGGTATTTTCATTGATTCCAACATCCATTATTGAACACTCTTAATATTTTTTCGAATTGCATTAATTGGAAGCTACAATGGTATGATGGATGGAAACCCTAATAATACCCAACACTTAGTGTATAATTTGTGGTTAATGATTAGTGGATCTACTCCCAATGTCATTTTTTATGGATTCTCCTTGTTGAGCTTATTCTGGTAGTACGTAGCATGCCCCGAGAGCCCTCACAGTTTGAGAAATATCCTTGTTTGAAGATGAAGCCCCAAACTTTTGGGAAAAAAACCCAAAGGGATGATGATGTGTAAAAATATTTTTGGTTATATTATGGCACATTTAATTAGGAGAAGAAGGATGTCTTGTTTACAAAATAAAATCCAATTGTATCATCCAAGAATTGGAGGGAAAGTCAAAATAATTTTTATTCAAAATTTCTTTGGTCCAAATTTATTGATTTTAAATTTAAATTTCCCTCCTTGTTAGTTCTAATTAGCCTCTATAAAGACTTATCCTCCACTATAAGAGGTGGCTCATTCCCCTTCCAATAGAAATAAATTTAGATGTTGATCTGAAAAGAAAATATTCTTGTAGCATCTGCGGCCATGTAATTTTCTTGGTGGTTGAGATTCTGGAAATGGTTTTGGCTCATGATTATCTTGTTGGGAATTTTTTTTGGTAGGGTTTTGTTCTAGACTATGGTTATCCGCTCTTTTCTTTTCATTGGGATATTTCACTGGGTGGAAATTGTTGTTTCACAATTGTTTAACCTTTGACATAAAGTGTGCAACAACATATCAAGCTTTGTTTGGACCCACATAGTTGTAGTTTGGTCTACAAATACTTGTAGTATCACATATAACTCAATTATGGCTCACGATTTCCTACAAAAAATAAGAATGATATATGTACATTTATTAATCTGAGTGTGCATCCATTACATGCAAATGGTGTGTTATTAACTTGGTGCATTATGTTATGGATCATACAATGTTTAGTGATTATGTATGACAGTGATAGTTGGAAAGTGTTGAAGTTTGATGGTGTGTGCATACAATAATCCTGTGTGCATGGAAATTGTTGTAAAAATATTGAGTATACATGTGTTTTATGATTAATTGTGATGTTATGCAATTGGCCATTGGATTGTATGCAGTTCAAGTGTCACATGTATCTGGTTTGAGCTTGCTCATTGTTCATTTTGACAGTAGTAGTAATCGATCCACAAGATTGGTTAATGTATTATACAACATGAAATCCGTTTGGCGAAGATACCAAAGCTTAGCATATTTTATTGTATTTAGTGTTTTTGGAAATACTAGAATTCGAATATCGGAAGGAAGCATATCAGAGGGCCCTATAGACTTAGCAAGGGCAATGAGGAAGTTTCCTTCTGTGAAAAACGAATAATTATAATTCAAGGGCATAATCGTTTGTGGTGTTGATTTGTTTTGAAGAAATTTGTTAGTGGTCATCCATTCTATGAAAAATTTACCATTTCCATAAGAAAAACCCAAGATAGCTAATGTATAATATACTAATTACTGGGATGAAAATTACGTCCAAATATAACCAATGATTTTATGGTATCATTGTATATAGTCTACCCTACAAATATCTTGACACTTAACTAATAAAATAAATCTAAATAAAAGTTTTGAACACCATGATAATCATTAGGGGAATTTTGTGGTATAAAATGGGCCTCCCAAGGAAATTATAAAATAACAGTGGAAATAATAAAATAAGATTATATTAAATCATCCAATTTTAGAGGTAAAAACAAAAAACTAATTTTTCATCTCGTATTTTCAACTTATCTCCTGATGGGTTTACTCAAATTTTGAGCGACAACACTCGTATGTAGCATTTGATTCCTCATCCAAGGAGTACCCATGTTGCATACTTTCGATGGAGCCTACTACACGAAAAATGAGAAATACATAAAAGGAAACATGATAGAAATCATGTTTTTTCATCTATTTCTCATTTTTCATGTAGCAATGTCCATAAAAAGTATGTAACACAGGTACCCCTTAGATGAGGAATTAAATTTTACATCCAATGAGTACTCCCACTCGAAGTTTGAGTAAAATCTTAGGGAGATAAGTTGAAAATACGAGTTGAAAAAGTAGTTTTACTATTTTATTATTTTTTAATCTTTTTACTTTTTTACTCCAAAAATGGTGACTCCATCCCTCATGGTTGACATCATCATCTTGAATCCTATTAGTTCTTATAAAATTTATTTTTGTTGTACATTTTTCTTAGGAGGCCCATTTTAGACCTCAAAAATTCTCTAATAACTTTTGTAGAGAGATTCGGTTTAATTCATCATATCATATTTGGTTCATTTTATATTATCATTATTAAGATCTAGATTTGAGTAAGGCTCCTTTTGGAAGCAGACTCATTTTGCTTCATATAGTAGTAACTTATTTAATGTTCTGGGTTTCATCATCATTTTGGAAATATAAAGGATCTCATCATCTATAGAAATAACATATTTCTTGGCAGTTGTTGAATAATTCAGCTAATAAGGGTCATCTTACCTCCATTACATCGAAGGATATGCATCATTAAAAACTAGGGTTTGAGCTCTTAGCGACAGAACACATTTCAAGCCTTTTTCTTGTATAGAATTGATGATATTATATTTTTAAGATAAGAGTGTCGGGATATGCTGTAATTGGACACATTTCAATCAAGCCATATGCTAGTGAAGGGGATCTAATAGATCAGCTAATGTCGTTGGTTAACCTTTGATAAGTCTCCATAAAATGTTGCAGGGATTACATTATAGGGATAGTGTTGATTACATATACCTTTGAGATGTATTGAGTTATTGATGATTATGTGGCAGAGTTACGAATGTATCTTCATAATAGTTGTGAGAGGGTTTGGCATGTTTTGAGGAGTATATGTTTGGCTTGGTATTTAACAAGTGATGATGATTAGAGTTTTGAATTAGTTAATATTGTTGAGATTTGATTTTTTATTGGCAGAATTTGTTGAGTTATGGACTAATAGTACATTATTGCAGAGCAATCAATTGGTTGAGTTTAATGTTTGGTGTAGCAAGTGATTGACATCCATATAGAACTGAGAATTGACAGTGATCATAGAGCGATTTCTTGTATCACATTTTATTTTGTATTAATATTGGAGCACAAGTGAATCCAGTTTGAAAATTTTGAAATGTGGTCTTCCAACTAATCAAGATGGTAGGGTGGTGTAAGCGAGGAGAGTTGAGTCTCCTTCAGGTTGGATCCTGAGATGACTTCAAGGAAGTAAGGTGGTGTTAAGGCAAGTTGGAGCTTGTATAGGGCATTGAAGCTTTCGTCCAGTTATATTTGGTAAGCATGGGGTTGGAGCATCCTTCAGGTTGGAGCCTGTAAACCAAGGTATTGGAGCATCCTCCCAGCTGTAGTTGGTAAATTAGGGAGATGCAACATCCTAAAATTTGGATCCTATAACCTATGGGGTTGAAGCCTCCCTCAGTAATATTTGAAAATATTGATGTACATTTTATTGAAAGACAAATATTAAGAAGAATTTAGTGTTTTTTTTATCTCGAAGGGGTTTCCACCTAAAAAATATATTTGTCTATTGTCTTTATTGTTATGCATTACTGAATGGTGTTGATGAATGTTTATATTTATCTAATTATTATAACAATTAATGCTTTTTGAAGTTAAAAATCCACTAAATGATAAAAATACTAATTCACCCCCCACTCAGTATTTCCAAAAATTGGTATCAGAGCTCGGTAGAAGATTAACAACTAGAAGGAAGATCTTAGTGTGAAAATATGGGAAAATCAAAGAAGCAAGCCATTAAGCATCCACAGATCTGAAATCAGTAGCACCATCCAACTTGTCGTATACTCTGAGACTAAGCATCATTTTGACAATGTTAATTTTCCAGTGTTTTATGCTTAACATGATCACTTATTCCAATTCTTCTTCAATTAACAATAAATTTATCCCATATAATTCAATCTTCCAGTAACAATAAGAAATTGTAGATAGAACTAAAAATCCAATGCACAATATAAAAAACCACGAACAAGAGAGACATATTATTTGTTCAATGACTAGGGGAAAGCCCACAAGGGGGAAAACCCTTTAAAATTCTTCTTCTATTAGATTGCCATCAAATGTTCAGTAGAGAGATACAATTTTCCCATTAATCAAAAAATGAATCAAAGTTAAACCTTTGACTATCCAAGAAACTAACCAACCAATATACAAAATATGAGCCTAAAAGTCAAATATGATCAACAAGTCAAATCTATAATTCAAGTCAAAGTCAACAGCAATAGCAACATCCCCAATTAGTCAATGGTCAACATTAAATAGTCTTGCAGATAACTCGCTCAAAGCAACATTAAATTTGTCCTTCCAAACTCGGTCAAAGGAAGTAAAATAGTCAAAATATAGCCCATACAAATTTGGTCAAAGTGAACCTTTGACCTTTGGAAACCATAGGTGTAAACCGCATTCAATGTGGCTCAAAATTCCTACAAAAAATTGGTCAGAGCAGTCAGCTTGGCCTCCAAGAACATAGCCAAATTCGGGGAAATCAAGTCAAAACATGCCAAGTCAACGTTGTTCAAAGGTTAGTTAACCTATCTCAATCAGAAATTCAATACATAAAATAATATATGCCTCCTTCCCTTCGCATGTGTGAGCTCAGACGTCCTTATTTCAGACCTGTATGAACCAAACCAATCAAGAGAGAGAATATGTGATGTGATTATTATGCTTCAAAGTTATGTGACATGATGTGTATCTATATGTGGTGGAGGAGACCTAATTTCTCCTTTAAGTCGACTTCTACTTTTGTGCACATGTGGGTTTCACATTAAAAATAATATTTTTATTTGACTAAATTAAATTATTCCATGGGCTATTAGGGGCTTCTCTAGATGAGGAAGACTTTCGAATGGATGGAATTTGTCTCTGAGCTACCGAATTAATACTCCCTCTCATCTAGGGAAAATTTATGGTTGTATAATAAATCTCATCAATCCTTTGTTCATTTCTACTCATCTCTACTCATTTCTACTCATTTGTTGAACACTCTAGAATCTAAATAAGAAGAATCATCATATGGGAGCTCCAACTACCACCCTATATCCAAGGACAATAGGCGAGATCCACTTACCACAAAGGTAAGGATCATACTCTATCCTACTTACCTATGAAAATAGGAGAGATCTACATATCATAAGAGGTAAGGATCACACTCAATCATATTTTCCTATGACAATAGGTGATATTTACTTACCATAGGAGGTAAAGATCATACTATCATATTGTATGTTGATCCTTTCCACCTTGAATCTTAAGATCATAGTGGTAGAACACTTGCATCCTCTCTAACTTGGGGGTGATACACATTTACCATAAATGGTAAGGATCATGCACACGCCCAAGTCTCCTCACATGTTGGCCAAATGGGGAGCGATAGTCCCAACAAGCCCAACTTGTGGGTAGGATGAAAACTAGGGTATATTATGCCAAGTCCCAGACTTAGTCGTAGGGGGAGATACCCACTTTTCATAAATGAAAAGGATCACACATACACCTTATAGTGACAATAGGTGATATCTACCGACCACAAGGGTAAGGATCACACCCTATCCTATTTTCCACTGTTCCCTCAACCCCAGGAGATCTAAGGCCCAATTCCTCTCCCTGGGAGCTCAAATATGGGGGAAGATCATAGCTCAGTGCTCTCGATCAACCAGGACCCTTACCAGGGAGGATCACATCCATCAGTCCAAGCTTCTCTCTAAAGACCAAGAACTTCCATTTCGGCAAAGCCTTGGTAATAATGTTTGTTATATGTTCGTTAGTCGAAATGTGATGGAGTCCCACTGCTCCTATCTACACCATATCTCGGATGTAGTGGTATATAATCTCAATATGTTTGGACTTGTCATGGAACACAGGGTTCTCTGCCAAACAGATCCCACTCTTGTTGTCATAATATATGATTGCATATCCAATACTTTCTCAAACATATCTCTAAATTCCTTCCTCAACCATATATCCTCGCAGTTTTCCATGCTAGCAGCAATATACGCAGCCTCGTTAATAATAAGGGAAATGGAATTCTCCTCCTTTATCATCCAAGATATCATGGTAGTTCCAAGGCTAAAATAATGTCCTGAAATGTTGTTCCTATCAATTACATTTTTGGCCCAGTCAACATCAATGTATCTATGTAGTCTCACATCTCCAACAGTGTACCTCAAACCAAGATTAATTGTCCCATTAAATATCTCAGCACATGCTTAGCAGTGACCCAATGTGCATGAAGAGGCTTTGTCATGAATTGAATCAAAGTGTTAATTGCAAAACATATGTCTGGTCGTGTATTCACAAGGAACATCAATGCCCCAATCAATTGTTGATACTCTATGGGATTTTCCTAGATAGGTCCTGCAACTTCTCCTCATAGTTTCTTGAAGTTCATATTCATCAGTGTGGCCATGGACTTGCACTCTACATTCCAAATTGTTGCAACAGTTTCACAACATATTTCCCTTATGAGAGGAAAATCTCCCCGGGTCTCTGCCTTACCTCTATGCCTAGTAAATAGTGCATCAATTCAAGATCTTTCATTTTGAACTCAAAGGCCAACTCCCTCTTTCACTCAAGAATCAAAGGCTCACCACCTGTCAAGAATAAATCATCAACATATAAAACCAAAATAAGAGGGATACCTTGGACCACTTTGAAGTATAGGGTTGTGTCAACATTTCTTCTCATAAATCCAAGCTTCAAAAGGTAGCTATCAATATGGGCATACCAAGGTATAGGGGCTTACTTCAATCCCAATCAGAATGTCAATGCAAAAAAAATAAAATTCCCCCTTCCCTTCACACGTGTAAGCATGGACATCCTTGTTTGAGACCTATACAAACCAAACAATCAAGAGAGAGATGTAATGAATTGGTGATGCTCCAAAGTGATGTGAGATGTGTATTTATACGTGGTGGAGGAGACCCAATTTTTCCTTTAGGACAACATGTAATTTTGTGCACATGTGGGTTTCACATTAAAAATAATATTTTTCATTAACCAAATTAAATTCTTCCAAGGGATAGTAAGGGCTTCTCTGGATGAGGAACACTTCCCAATGCAAGGAATTTGTACATGAGCTACCAATTTAATAGACAAGAGACCTGAAATTTGTACTAACTATTGAATACTAAATTTTGAGGCTAAAATCAATGGTTGATCTTTAACAAATCTCTGATACCATGTTGAAATTTTATAGCATGTGCAATTGAATACAATTTCATAATTTGATAATCACATATTAATGATTTTCAACTAGTATTACTAATGAAACTGATATATTTAAATAATTACACACAAAAAATATCAATTGTAAATGTAGTGGAAACAATAAAGATCATAGAATGATAGCATTGCACAATAGACGTTGTATTTTTACCCTAGGAAACCCAACCTTGGGAGAAAACCCAGCAATATTTTCTTGAGGAGAAATTATCTTTTTAGCAAGGTTTACAAATTAGAACTTTTCTGGAAATTTGATCAAACTTTACAAGTTGAAATACTAGTCAAACTTGTCTAAACAGTTGTTGGTCAACACTAGTCAAACTAGTCAAAAGTCAAAATTCAATGCTAGTCAAATTTTCAACTTGTAGTCAATTGTTCACATGTGTGTTTGCAGTCAAATCTAGTAAAAATGTGGTCATCTCTCCACACATGTGGCTATGATCAAGTCTAGTCAAACCGCAGTCAAATATGGTAAAAGACATCTGGTCAAATCATCCTTCTCACACGTGTGACCTCCAAGAGAGATAGAAATGATAAAGATGATGTCCAACAATATATTTCTCCTTAGTGAAATTTCTCCTCCACTAGAAAAGATAAATGAGCTTGTTATTATGATGATTTGTCTTCTCACATGCATGTCTATTTATAAGAGACCCATAAAGAAGCACCTCATCACAAGAACCCCCTCACTTGTGGAGCCTACTTCAAAACTCAACATTAGACTCTAATTTTTACCCCATTGTTGGGTGAAAGACCCCATTCAATAAACAATTCAAACCCTTTGTATAAAAAATAAACCACTCCATCCTGAAGCATAATGTGAGCATCGTGGGCCAATCTCCCCTATCCAAATCAGCTTGTCTCCATGGGAGAAAATTTTCCCCTAGGCCATTCACCCCTAGCCAAATTAGCATATCCCCATGGGAGAAAAAATTTCCCCCATGCCATTCACCCCTAGCCAAATCAACATGGCCCCATGGGTGAATGTATCACTCCCCTAGTCAAAGCATCATTACCCTATGGGAGAATGTTTTCCTAGTGCTGCAAAAACATCAACACTAATTCCCACGATTTACCATTAGTTCCAACATTGTCCAAAGCGAAAAGTTATTTATGAGTAATAATTTGGAATAGAACTATCATTATACAATAACATTAACAATCATGCTCCCGCCAAATATAAATGAAGAAGTGAAGAATTACTTAAATTAAAGATATCCACACCAAACAAAAATTCTTATAATCCAAGCAAAAGCAACACTCAAACACAGTAAGTAGGAATTGAAAAAGAATGGAAACTTTTGAGAAAAACCTCAATTCCACACAGTAGCTTAAAGTGGATGAATTCCAATATCTCCCACAATTACTAACTAGTCACCCTTTTGCAAGTTATGAAGTTTTAAGAAACATGGGAAAAAGTCAGACAAATGCACTCTACATCCCCATTTACACAATTTTCATCTCCAATATATTATGTCAAACATATTAATTATTTTTTTCATGAAATAAAATACCATCAAATTTATGCTATGTTACTAGAAACAAGAAACACGAAAAAAAAAACAAGAAACAAAAATGCTCAGATTTTGGATTAAGAGACGTTTTCAAGCTCGATTGTAGGAAATACACCACCCCACGTTTATAAGCCTGAAATTTCTCAAAATTGAAGTGTGCACATACAGTTCAGAAACATAGGAAAGTATTTAAGGCCATGTTTCCAAGTAGTCTCCTTCTTGTAGCCACTCCTTTCAAGCATGAAAATGTGTGATTCGGCATGTGTGGGCCATACTTGGTCCCCAAGAATGAAAAATATATTGTTGTTAAAAGAAGAATTAATCTCTCATTAACATTCAAAAGTGTTATTTAACAATTTTTTCCTTAAATATCCCCTTAACAAAGTAAATTATCAAACAGGAATTGTAAACTCAAAACGAAAATTCTAGCAACAAAACCCAAAAACACATGAAAAAATAGAACAAAAACGAAAAGTGTTGATGCTCGAATAACGTTTTTTTTTAGCAATGGTGTTAAGGATAAAATATTATGACTCCAACAAACCTTAAAATTCCAACGATTTTCAGGCATGACATTAAAGATAAAATATCATGTCTTTGAAAAGCCTTAAAATTCCAACAATTTTTAGCCATGATGTTGAAGATAAAATACCTATACATATTTTCAATCATAGCATTAAAGAAAAAAATATTATGACTCGGAAAAACTTTAAAATTTTGACAATTTTTCAACCATGGAATTAAAAACAAAAATCATAACTACAAAAAACCTTAAGTTTTCAACATATTTCAACCATGGCATTATGTAAAAATTATATGACTAAAAACATTTTTAAAATGAACACTTGAATGAAATAGTCATTATAACAAGCGTAATTTCATTTTTAAATGCTACAAGTATAGCTTTTTTAAAATCTTAATCTAAGACAACTCGACATATTGCAACAAAAATTATAAAATAAATCATCAAATTGACACATAGTGTAGGCAAACTCAACCCATTACAATCAAAACATAAAAATCAATCATAATATTGACACATTGTGGAGACGAACTTGATACATTATAATGAAAACTTTAAAATCAACTATCAAATTAACACATAATGGAGTGAGATTACTAGTCGAAGAACAACATTGAACTTGCAAAAAAAAAAAAAAATAATAATAAATGAATATATAAATGAATAAAAATGATTGAAGAACAACATGGACCTTACAAAATCAAATAAAATAAAACAAAATAATAAATAAATAAAAATGAAAAATACAAAAACAAAAAATACACAGAAAAATAAATAAATAAATAAATTAGAAAATAAACAAATCAAAAAATAAACATACCCAAAAAAATCTCACTAAAAAACATAATCTAAAAAATAAAAAAATATATTTAAACAATAAAAAAACCAAAACTTAAAAATAAATAATAAAATAAAATCGTATATTCGCGTATATATATATATATATAATCAAACCAAAAAAACATTCAAATTATATATATATATATATATATATATATATATATATATATATATATATATATATATATATATATATATTGATTGGTTATCATCACATGAGAGGAGATTGTGTCGACGTGTTTTGAACCAACTAGTGCAATTCATCATCATGATGAAATTAGAGATCAGATCCAGACATTAAACTTAAATAGATGAAGAGAAAGCTAACTAACCATTGGAACATAACAACTACTTTGACTACAACAGAAAATCTAAATATATTTTATAAATTATTTAATTATTTAATAATATTTATTATAATCTAAAATAAATTATATTTAATTTTATTATAATCTTACCTAAAAAGAGTTTATTTTTAATATGAAAATTCTTTCTAATAATAATAAAATGTTTTTTATTTACAATTAATTAAACCTAACAAATAACTACATATAATAATATTATTATTTTAAAATACAAAAAATTTTATTTCGATACCATTTTAATTTTTTTTTAAATGTCTTTCAAATATTTATTTGAGAGTAAAAAAATTTAAAAGTTATCAATGTATATAATGCCAATTAATAAATATCTCAAAAGAAACTTAATAAAAAGAATATAGGACAATCAAGCCCAATAAGGCGAAAAGAGAGAAAGGAGAAGGGGGACAATTTCTAATTCAAAAATTTATATTATTGAATATTCAAATAAAAATACATTAAAAATAGAATTTAAAAAAAAAAAAAAAAAAAAATTGCCTAGGGTTGGGCAGCAAAAGCCGTCGGCCTAATGTCGTATGCGGCCTTTGTTGCCTGGTCCTGGGCAAACATCCAATTTTCGGAATCAAATTTCTGCCCAAGGTCGGGCAGCAAAGGCCCTCACCGCACCCCAAACCCCACTTGCAGCTCTTTCTGCCCTAGGTTGGGCAGTAAGGGCCGCGAGCGAGCTTTGGTGGCAGCAAGTTGCTCCCCACACCCCGAAGCCGCCCCAAGCCCTGCACGCGACCCTTGCCACCTGGTCCTAAGCAAGTTTCTTTTTAATAATGTTAAGTTCTTAAATAATTTTTTTTAATTCTATTTTTAATTTATTTCAATTTGAATATATAAAAATTTTAATTTTTTTGATGTATTTTTTTTATTTTTTTAAAGATAAAATATTTTTAATTTTTAATTTGAATGTTTTTTTTAATTTTTAGTTTTCCAATCTATTTTTTTCCTTTTTCAATATATATTAAAAATATATTAGTTTGTTTTTTTTAAGTTTTGGTGTATTATTTTTAATTAAATGTGTTTGTAAATTGATTTTTTTTATTTTTTAATTATAGCTTTATATATTTATTTCTAAAATTTAAATGTGAAACCGTCTGTTTTGTTTTGTTTTTTTTATCCATTGTTTTTTGTCTTCTTGGTTTTTTTTAATAATTTTAATAAAATGTTATTTTAACATGGTTATAATGTTTTTATTTTTATTTTTGTTTTTTAAATATCTTGCTTCTGATTTTTGTTTTAAATGTTTTTTTATTAATTACTTTTTATTTATTTTCTAATATGTGTATATTTTTTTACTTAAAATTGTATGTGAATCATTATTTTTGGAGAAAAAACTTCAAATTTCATCATTTCATAAAAAATTCACAAAATTTGTTATTTTTTCAATTTTTATTTAATTTTTACATATAATAAAACATAAAATTACAAAAATTAAAATTAAAAATTTATTTAACATGTTATTTTTCGTTAAAAGGTTCAATATGCAATATGTACATTTTTTGTCAAATGTTTAAAATTACCTTTTTTAGTGACAATTATTTTATGAGTATTGAAATATTAATTAATGATATATGAATATATTAAAAAACTCATTCTTCAAAACATTAATTTTACTATTTTTTTAACTTCGCAAAAAAAAAAAATTATAAAAAATAAGTTGAAAAAAAAATTAAAAAAAAAAAAATATATATATATATATATATATATATATATATATATATATATATATATATATCAAGCTTGAGAAATTCTTAAAAAATGAACATTTTTGGACGAAAAACAAAAAGATGAATAAGGCAACTTAAAAAATGGTTAAATAACCAAGATTTTTAGAAAATTGTGCATAGTTAAGACATCAGGAAATTTTAAAGTGACAAAAATATGCCCCCTAAAAATATTTGCATCAACATTTTTCAAAATATGCATGCATGAAAATCACCAACATTTCAAAAAATTATCCATACTTGATAAATAACAAAATTTAAAGTGTCAAAAATAACCTCAAAAAATGGGGTTGATGTTACATCAACACTTCTCACAATTGGCATAAAAAACACTAACATTTAAAAAAAATGTGAATACTTAATACATAATAAAATTTAAAGTGTCAAAAATATGCTCAAAAAAAGGTGTATTTTGAATTGGTACTTTTCAAAATTGAATTATTTTTTACTACCTCAAAAAAATGGATACTCGGTACAATTCTCATTTGATAGTTTACATTGTTCCTTCATTTCCTATTTAAAAAAATAAATACAAAATCTTCTCTTTTATTTTATGCACTTCCTTTGAGAATTGTGGCCTTCCTATAGAACAAAAATGGTTTTAAGAGCATTGGGAGTAACTCTTAGGGAAGTTGCAGTGAGAAGACTGTTGTGGGCAGCATGAACAATGTTGTGGGTTTCACTTTTTTCAATGGGTAGTTTTATGTGTTGAATTTGCAGCCTAAAATGGTGTTTGTCCTACTCCAAACCAAAATCAATCAAGCAATTATACATATTCCATAAGATGTGGTTTTAGAAATGGGAGCACACCCTTTGTGAGAAATCCTACAAGATCTTACAAAATAGTGAAAGCATAAATATTGCATAAAAGGATGAATTGTATTGATGGGTGTTGAATATTGGCAACTCGGGGATGAATTTATAAAAATAGAATTTCTAAATAGAAAGTCTTAAAAGAGAATTTCTAAAAGTAGAAAGTCTCAAGTATGACTTTCCAAAAATACTAAATCATCTTGCATCAATTGGTAATCAAGTGTTGTTGAAGGAAAATCTCTTTCGAACATCAATCAATCCTAATAGTTCAATTTCCACTTAATCATTATTATTATTATTATTATTATTATTATTAAAAAGAAATTGAATTCTCTCAATCATGTCATATGTATCTCTCCACAATCAATGCATATGTTACTCTCTCTCTCTCTTAATGGATTCATTCATCTCTCTCTTTAATGCTCTCACGCACCTCTTACACTCTCTTACACACTTTAATTACTCATCATAAAAATATTCATTTTGCACCTCTTTAATACATAAGTTGCACTCGTCTCCTTTATGGCATAAGTTACACCTCTATTTTGGCATATGTAACTTCTCTTAAATGAATAGGAGTTAATACCTCATGAATTCGTCTTCCTATATATTTGTGTCTCTCATCCTCACTTGACACACTTACTTGTGTTTGTGATAGGAGAATTCCAACTTGAGAAAGAGAGAGTTGGAGAGTCTAGAGGAAGATTGAGAGAGAGAGAGAGAGAGAGAGAGAGTCTTGAAAAGCAAGAGCATATCTTGGAATGTCAAAGTGATTCAGTGTTTGCATCAGCTACTTCTATCAGAGATATTCTTTAGATTTGGGTGAACTTCTTCATTCTCTCATTGTACTTTGTATCTCTGTTGAACAACTGATTTATGATTGAAGAAGAACTTAGTTGGGTTTTCCCCTTGCGGGTTTTTCCCTGGTCATTGACCTAAATTCTCTGTGTCTCATTGAGTTCTTGGTTGTCTTCCTTTGTGCATATGGTTTATTTTCTATCTAAAATTACTTAATTTATTTTGCAACATAAAGAAATTATGGATTCATTGATTGTAACAACATAGAACATCATAATTTCAACATGCTATCAGAGCTTTGGTGAAGACAATATCCATTTCAAACTCTCTTCCTATTAGAATATCTCTTGTTGTCTGCTCCATTTCCAGCTCTCTTTCTGTTAGAATATCTCTTTTTGTCCAGTCTAGTTCCATCTCTCTTTCTACTAGAATATCTCTTGTTCTCTGATCCATTTCCAGTTTTATTTTTGTTGAAATATATCTTGTTGTCCGCGCCATTTGTAGCTCTCTTTCTGCTGAAATATCTTTTGTTGTCCATTCCATTGGAAGTTCTTTCTGTTGAAATATCTCATGTTTTCTACTCCATTTGCAGCTCTTTTTTTGCTAAAATATCTCTTGTTGTTCCTTCTACTTGTTGCTCATTTTCTGCTGAAATGTCTCTTCTTTCATTGCTGAAATTTACAACTGAGATTATATTGCTGACTTTTATAGCTGAAATTCTATTGCTGAAATTTTACTACTATTTTTCTTCCAAGATTTCAAGGAACCCAAGATTTGATAGTAATTTTGCAGATAGTAATTAAGGTGTTGCATGTTTTTAATAGTTGTGGTTTTGGTACTTGTTAATGCATGCAAAAGTAAACAATAATTTTATTTTTGTTTATGCATGTGCGAGAAAGAGTTTTCTTAAAAAGAAGTATAATGCATAGAAGGTTATGAAATAATAACTAATAGAAATTAAATGTTGAAGATAGGGGGATTTTAACTCTCTCACATTATATGAAAAATGGTCATAACCTTACGGGTTTTGGTAATTTTGATATTACAGTTTACTAACAGTAGTGGTTGTAGGTAAGAATCATGAATTTTGCTAAAGAATGAATGATAGATTTCTAAATTAACCTTTTTTGCAGCGATCAAAGATAAATTATGACTGATATCATTGCAGACAATGAAGTCAATATGTATAATTATTATTACATGTCTTCACTTTGGGATCATGTTAAAATTGGACAACTAGGTCCAAACTCCATGTTGTGATGCTCATATGAAGATACCAATATTTTTATTGGGTTCCTCTTTCGGAGAGGTGTAAGATCGATATAAAATTGATCTTAATCTGATGAGCAGAACATTTATTTTGAATTTATTTTAATAATTTCAAATATGCGCAAGTCGGCCTTAAGGTTTTACACTCCCAGCAGATGTGTCACACACCTCAATGATGGATATATATATAGTCAACGTTGGAGATCATTTCACTCATCTCAACACACATATTCTCCTCCTTTGATTTAGTACGAGCTCCTTGGAGGCAATTTCGGTTCACACGTGGGAAGAAGGACGAATTACTATAGCCAGGAAGAAGGACGAATTTACTGCAGCTAGGGTTTCCACACAATTTTGACCAGCATTGACTTTGGTCAATGCATGGTCCAAAGAGGCTGAAAATTGGTGGAGACTTCGATTTTGGGAGGCCGTACACATTGGCACAAGAACCAAGGTCAAAATTTTGACCGAAGGCCGAGCTACGTTGACCTTCTTGCTGATGTCCTGCGTTGAATTTTCTGAACAGCGTTGACTTTTCTGGGGTTGAATTTGAGTTGACCGAGTGGCTGTTTTGAGGCCTGTTGTGACACATGCTGGGTTGGATGACCAAGGAGACTTCGCTGGTTGAAGCATCTTGTTGACCGTCGTAACGCACCACCACATTTTTCTGTTTCTGGTTTGTCTTCTGTAGATCCTCTGGTATGTTCTATCAGCATTTTACTTGATTGTTTATGTGATTGTTGTAATAAAAAGTAAAGTTGCATCAAGCATAGAACATCTACATAAATTTATAGATCAAGACTTGAAGATTTGTGTAAAATCAATGTAAGAAATATCCATGCATTGATTAATGATAAGTAATTATCAATATAAATTATGGCACTAAAAGTTCATTCATCTTCATTATAAAACATTACCTCATGTGAAAAAGATGGTTTCTGGAATACCTGAGATTAGAGTGGATCATGATGGAGTTTTCCAAGTGGTGATCAAGAAGATGCATTTATTCTAAAATGACATATGACTTATGGACAGTGATAACCTATATAGGTCGAATCAAGAGGGAGCTCAGAACTTCCTTCAATCCCAAAGTATTTTCAAGTATTATGTTGTTTCTTTGTGTCATTGTTCTTGTTTATATTTATCTTTATAGATCATTGGTTATTTTTCGTCCATGAGTATTTGAATGATTCTTTCACTAACTTTTTTATGAGAATGTGATATAAAAAAAATCATGAAGATCATCAGGGTGAAGAATAGTGCAGGAAGAGAAAAATCCAAGAGGAAGTTGGTACAAGGATAATGAAAGAGCCACTCTCACATCTAGAAAATAAATAAATACTTGCATCAACACCAAGTGTACTTTCATTATGTTTATTTACTTTTCTACTATTGTTGTTTCTCTTGTTCTGGGATCAACGAGTACATTTGATGAATGTGAGAACCAAGTCCTTTGTATCAAGATTAAGGGAGGTTTCGAGCCATCCCATGACTTGAGTGGACATGAAGTGGAAAACAGCTCAAGACTTCTGCAAATAAGTTGGAATCGGGAAAGAGAAAATCTTATGATATAACCCAAAACAAAATGGGCACTTAAGGATCTTTGTCTGCCCTATCTACTTTCATGTGCCAAAGGAAAATGGTATCAAGATGGAGGCTTCAGGTAAGAAAGGTATGATTGTTGGTTATTGTGAAAATTCTAAAGTTTATAGAATATATGTATTTGGAAAAATATATATATATTTTAGCAAAGACATAACATTTGATGAAGATGTGGCTCTTTGAAAATCCATGGACACTCCTCCTCCTACTAATGTTGAAATACGAGATGATTCCTTGGATCCAAAAGATCTTAAACTTGAAATTGATCTTGCTAATGAACCCATGGATCCCATGGTCTCCTTGGATCATTCTCCATGTGCTAGAAAAATATGATTATGGTTTTGTGACACTTTACAGGATGTTGATAGACATTTTTCTCCCCAAGGAACCTTCATAGAAAGCAAGAAACCATTTTAGTTCCAGGAATACATGGTAACCATGAGCAACATTATTCAGGCTAAACCATGCACTTTTGAAGAATCAGTGAAAGATTAAGTGTGGAAAGATGCAATGGCTGAATAATATGAGTCCATCATTCATAATGATGTATATAAAGTGATTCCAAGACAACAAGGTAGATATGTTGTGTTTTTTAAATGGTTATGTTAAACATTATGTTAAGGCACACACATGGTGTATGAGGAAGATAAACACACACACAAGAGACTCAACACACAATGAAAGATAAGCGTGAGGCTTTCTTATTTTCCATTATACAAAGATGTACATTTATAGTACAATGGTGTGACTCTTGGTTTCACATTCCAAGGTCACTTGGACTCCATTGTGACTTTTCATATTCCACACCTACCCTTGTAGGATTAGGTGTTCCAACATCCCCCCTTAATCCAAAGGGGTATGTGTGAGTCCAAGAAAAGAGTTGTAATACAAATCTGCAAAATATACATGGCAGCACTTGGGCTGAATCAACTCTCTGAAATGTTGGAAAAAAGAGGTGGTTTAAGGATGACCACCAACACTGGAACGCAATACTTGTTGTAGTTCTCGGAACTCTTCCAAAACTGGCATGAAGCTGAAAGCTTCTGCTAGAGGAATTGTCCCTCATAAAAAAAGGAGACCTTCAACCTAAAAGAAGGGAGGTCTACTACCTGTGATGGTTTTAGGATTACCAACAACTCTGGAATGCTTGAAGCATTTCCTGGAACTCAACCAAAGCTGGCAAGAAGCTGAAGGCTTCTGCTAGAGGAAGTGTTCCTCATATATGAAAGAGAGACCTTCGACCTAAAAGAAGGGAGGTCTACTACCTGTGATGGTTTTAGGTTATCCACCAACCAAAGATGATGGTTTAAGGTTGTCCACCAACCGAAGGCATGCTCATGGGCATCCGTGTCTCTGGCTACATCTCTGAATCCGGAATGACGAATTGTCGCTCAGGCTCGCTTGAACTGCTGGCTACAACTCTGAACATGGAATGAGAGATTGTGGCTCAGGCTCGCTTGATCTGTCGTCGAAGCTTGTACATGACCACCATTTTCCCCCTGTCAGGGACAAGGTGAGATGATGGCGAAAACTCAACTGCAAGTTTGCTCAATATCTGTGAACAAGTTCTAACATGTGTCGTAAACATCTTCTTGGCCGCTGATGCCCATTGCCAAGAAGCGATCCATCCAAGATGAATCTTGGTTCTTGCAGGAGGCTTGTGTCTAAAGCATCTGTCTGAAGAATGAGTGTGCCGACCACAGTGCTTGCATGGATGAAGATCAAAACAATGATCTTTCATATGGCCAACTCGATCACAGTGTTGGCATTTCTCAATCTGTTGTGGAAGTGGAGCATGATCTGGGACAGCTGCAGGTGAACTATCATACAATAATCCGGCACTCTGAAATATGATGGGCTTGGTGTAGTCCGGAATATGAAAGGACAAATCCTTTTCATATCCAAGACCAGTTCTGTGCTTGTTGTGGACAAGCTCTTCCCAAGGTCTGATGATGGGCTTAGGTAGTGCAGGCTGAGCTGCTTCATCTGCATGTACATATGCTCTAGTGCAAGGAACTGAATGTGAATCAACTGAAACTTTATCTTCTTTCTTCTGATGAGAGTCTTTCACAATCTTATGAACAGAAACAGGTTCAGAATGGTGACTCTTTTGCTAAAGTTTGTCTTGTTGGAGATGAGATTCCAACTGCAAAAACTCAATATTTTCTTATGCATCTAGCAAACAACTCTGAATGTTATAAAGAGCATCCTTGCTCATTTTTATCACATCATCAACATTTGAATGAATGAGGTTACTCAACAACTCTAATGCCTCATTGATTTTAGCCATTTCAACAACTTAGACTCAAAAAATGAAAGGGTGTCAGCTTCAACCGAAAATGCACCCATTTACAATGTGATGCAACTTGCTTTCAAACAATTATAAATGACTCCAAGGAATTTCAAACTATGGAAATCTCAAAGTACAAAATCTTCTCCTCAAATGATGGAGGGCAATCAACAATGACTTACATCAACAACTCAAATACACTGATTCCAACTATGAATGAAGAGGAAAATTCCACTCAAAATACAATGTTAGCTCAATACATATCTCTGCAAAATATTTGTAAATGTGTAGCTGAAAACACGTGCAAGAAGCCTTTAAGGCAGCTGAATTTTCTTCTTCAAAAAAAATGTTTTGCAATGATGGCAAACTTGTCTTCTCATGTGTAAATTTCTTCAAAAAATCACCCTCTTGTATATGCCACAAATCACATAATGTCAAATCTACAAATTTCTCTATATATAGTCCATGTGCTCACATGTCATTTCCTTCATTTCTGTTGTTCATATTTTCTCTTTGTTCTTCCTCTCTCTCTCTACTTCTTCTTCTTTTTTTTCTTTTTCTTTTTTCTTTTTCTTTTTTTTTTTAATTAAAAAATAAATTAATTGAAAATGGAAGGGGAAATTTATTTAAAAGGGAGGAGGGAATTTATTATATGGAAAGGTATTTTAATTAGGGAAAGGGAAATGTTAAAATGGAATGGGATTTTATTTTTATTTTTATTTTTATTTTTATTTTTATTTTTATTTTTATTTTTATTTTTTATTTTTTTTATTTTTAAATAATTGGCAGCGGCGGCGGCAACATCGTGACGGCAGCAGCGGCAGAAGCAGCAGTAGCAGCAGCAGCAGCAGCAGCAGCAGCAGCAGAAATGGAGGAAAAGTATTATATGTGGGAGGGGTATATAAAAAAAAATATATATATATATATATATATATATATATATATATATATATATATATATATATATATATATATAAACGAATTTAAATAAGCGAGGGGCGGGGAATTAATTTTACAAAAAGGAGGGAACTTCTTAAAAAAAAAACTGTGGGAAAGTCGAATTTGAAAGGTCAATGAGGGAGGGGGCGAGCGTATGCAGCCAGAGGGAGAGCGAGCGTTAAGCGGTGGGGAGGGCGAGCGATGGAGAGCTGGTTGGGTGAGGGATGAGCGTTGAGTGTTGAGGGGTAGGGCGGAGGCACAGGTGTAAGGAGGGGCGGCGTTGAAGATGGCAGGCGTGGAGCCGATTGCGTGGAGAAGATTGCAGGTGGAGAGAGCTCGAGGGTTTGAGTGCGTTGGGTGTGTATTGATAGGTGAGAGAGGGTCGATGTGTGAGGGGGCAGCCAGCAATGGGGTTTAAGTGAGTGTAGAGCTGGATAGTGAGGGCAGGGTTTAAGCATTGAGCGATGGGCAAGGGGGTCGAATCGCAGGGATTTTTTTTTTTTTCTAAAACAGCAGAGTACAGATAGGAGACTTTAAAACAGAAGCAGATTTTTCTTCTAAATACACAGAAGAATGGACAAAATGCAGAAATAAGGGTAGCAGTACAAATTTCAAGTACTGAAATGCAACAGCAGATTGTCAATAAAACCCAGAAATTTTCCAATAGCCCGAAAGCAGAGAATATTTTCTAGCAGTAGAAAAACGCAGAATTGCAGAAATTTTCCAATGGTAAAACTCAGAAATTTTACTTGAAAAACCAAGAATTTTCTTCAAAAAAACGACTTTGAATAATATTCCAGCAGCTCTTCAAATTGAAAATTTTAATGAGCAAAAATTGCAAAGAAAAATTAGAATGAAAACCTTCAGATGGGCAGTATTGCTTTTTTTCTCAAAACCGATGCCGGAATGCTGCCAATTTCTGAATGCTGGAATTTTGAATGCTGCTCCTTCTCAAAATCAATGTTGCTCTTCTTCAAAACAAATCTGAATGGCGGCAAAAACACTGCTACAAAAACTCTGAATGCTGCAAAAATGTCAAGATTTTTTGCAGATATCCACAGGCCATAAACACAAATGGCTCACTCAAATTGGAGCAGGGCCAGCAATCTCCCGCTCTGATACCATGTTAAACACCATGTTAAGGCACACACATGGTGTATGAGGAAGATAAACACACACACAAGAGACTCAACACACAATGAAAGATAAGCGTGAGGCTTTCTTATTTTCCATTATACAAAGATGTACATTTATAGTACAATGGTGTGACTCTTGGTTTCACATTCCAAGGTCACTTGGACTCCATTGTGACTTTTCGCATTCCACACCTACCCATGTAGGATCAGGTGTTCCAACAGGTTATATAAAATTAAACATGGTGTGGATGATAGTATTGAAAAATATAAAGTTAGATTTTTGGCCAGATGGTTCACTGAGAAAGAGGGAATAGACTATGTTTAAATCTTTGCACCTTTTTCCCATTATACAACCATCTAATCTATTGTGGCTCTAGCTGCTAGCCAAGGATGGTCCCTTCACCAAATGAATAAGAAGAATACTTTTATGTATGGCTTCTTAAAGAAAGAAGTATTTGTGGAGAAACCACAAGGATATAAAGTACATGACTGGAAAACTCATGTGTTCAGACTTAAGAAATCCCTCTATGGTTTGAAGCAAGCTCCAAGAGCTTGGTATGCCCGCAATTGTAGATTCCTGATGCAACTTGGTTTTACTAGAAGTAATGTTGATCCAAGTATTTACTTCAAGATAGTCCAAGATATGCCTTTTGGTTTTGGTATTATATGTTTATGATTTATTTTTGACTGGTGGTGAACCACATATCCTCCATTGTAAAAGGGAGTTAGCTTCTAAATTTGAAATGAAATATATTAATTTGAAGCACTACTTTGTGGGTCTTCAACTATGGCAGATACTTGGTGATATTTTCCTTTCTCAAGGAAAACATGTTGTCAATCTACTAGAATGATTTTGTATGACACAATGGAAGACCATGAATTCTCCAATGGAAATGAATTTCAAGAAGCTATGTGGTGAAGTTGTAGGTATTGATTTGGAAAATCCTTCTAAGTATCGTCAACTGATTGGGGCATCGATGTTCTTAGTGAACACTAAACAAACATATGTTTTGCAGTCAATAATCTAAGACAATATACGATTAAGTCATCACATGCACATTGGATTGTTGCAAATAATGTGTTGATATACTTGCATGGGACCATCAATCTTGGATTGAGATATACTGCTAAAAATTTAATACTTCATGGATATATTGATGTTGATTGGGCTGGTAACTCTGTTGATAGAAATAGTACTTCCTAGGTGTTGCTTTGGCTTGGGATTTTCCAATATCTCTTGGATGAGCAAAAAGCAGAAGTATTTTTCACTGAGTATAGTTGAAGTTGAGTACATTGTTGCTAGCATGGCTAGTTGTGAGGAAATATGGATGGGGAAGCTCTTTGGAGAGATATTTGAGCAAGTTCCAGACACAATATTTATATATTGTGACAATAAGAGTGAGATTCATCTTATGTTCCAGGACAAGTCCAAGCACATTGAGATCAAATATCACTATATCTGGGGTATGGTGCAGAGAGGAGCAATGAGGCTCCATCATATTGTGATCGATGATCAGATAGCTAAAATTATTACCAAGCCTTTACCGAAAGGAAAGTTTTTGGTTTTTAGAGAGCAGCTTGGACTTATGGACATGACCCTTCTGAGAAGTGGTCACAACTGATTGAGAACATTGAGTTTCATTTCCCCCTGTCAGAGCTCACAGGATTAGGGAATGATGTCGGAAAGCTCCTGAGGATGAGGGGTCTCTTGTGTAGTGTGTGCCACAAGATTAGGCCTCAATATGCATCTGACCCACTGTCTAAGACATGGAAAGAGCCACCCATCTAGCCAATAGGTGTAGTGATACTTTTCTATGTGACTTGTCTAGGATGCATATGTTCCACCACTTGACATTTAATTCGACTTGCATATGTGATATCCTTGTCATGTGTTGAAAAGTGAATCCCCCCAAGTTGTGATGGGTATTGGATGTGTGAGATCTTTGTCATGTGTTGAAAAGTGGATCCCCCCAAGCAAAGATGAGCCTTGGATGTGTGAGATCATTGTCATGTGTTTCCAAGTGGATCCCTTCAAGAAGAGATGAGACTTGGTTGTGCAAGGTCCTTATCATAAGTTGGAAAGTGGCATTGCCCCCAAGTAAATAAAGGGTGATAGATGAATCTCCCCTATGATGATTCTTATTCATTAGAGTGAGACATAATTGTTTCAGATGATACAAAGAAGAGATGAGAAGAGAAAGAAAATATCTTTTTTTGCATAAAAAAATTCATCCCTAACTGAGAGGGAGTGTTAAAATTGGCATCTCAGGGATGAATTTATAAAAATAGAAATTCTCAATATGACTTTCCAAAAATTTTAAATCACCTTGCATCAATTGGTAATCAAGAATTATTGATGGAAAATCCATTTTGATAATCAATCAATCCTAATAGTTCAATTTCGACTTGATCATCAATATTATTATTAGTATTATCATTATTAAAAAATCTAATTATCTCAATCATTTCATAAGTAACCCCCCTCAATTAATCCATATGTTACTCTCTCTCTTAATGGATTCAACCTTGTCTCTCTTTAATTCTCTTACGCACCTCTTACACTCTCTTACACACTTTAATGACTTGTCATAAAAATATTCCTCTTACACATCTTTAATGCTTAAGTTACACTCCTCTTCGTTATGGAATAAGGTACACTCATATTTTTGCATATGTAACTCCACCTAAAGGAATAGGAGTTAATCCCGCATGAATTCAACCTCCTTGCTCTTCCTATATATTTGTGTGGGCTCATCCTCACACACACTTACTTGTACTTGTGAAAGGAGAATTTGAACTTGGGAAAGAGAGAGTTGCAAAGTCTAGAGGAGGATTGAGAGAGAGAGAGAGAGAGAGAGAGCCTTGAAGATAAAGAGAATATATTGGAGAGCCGAAGTGATTCAGTGTTTGCATCAACTACTGCTATCAGAGATATTCTTCATATTTGGGTGAACTTTTCATTCTCTCATTGTACTTTGTATCTTTGTTGAGAAATTGATTTCTAATAGAAGAAGAATCTGGTTGGGTTTTCTCCATGTGGGTTTTTCCCTAGTCATTGACCTAAATTCTTTGTGTCTCATTAATTTCTTGGTTGTCTTCCATTGTGCATATGGTTTATATGGTTTATGTTCTATCTACAACTACTTAACTTATTTTGTAGCATAAAGAAGTTATGAATTTAAGTGACTGTAACAGCATAGAACATCGGAATTTCAACAATGGGTTAGTAAACAACCTAGCACATGAAAGGCCTCTTTATGAAAAGAGTCGTAATTACACTCAAAGCTTCAAACAAGGAGAGCCCAAATTTCCATCCATTTTATAGCTTCCCAATATATAAGGCTGATTTTAGATTTTATATTCCTTGTTCTACATGAGTGTAGCTCATATTGTATTTAGTCACATGTAGCGTAATATATAAGGTGGATTTTTTATTTTGCATGAAGTGGTCAAATATAAAATTTGTACATGTTTTTTCTAGAAAATTGTTCTTTTTTTCAATCCTTTTTACTTTCTTGATCATTTCATTCTAATTCTTTATTTAAAAATAGTAATAATAATATTTTATATTAATAATTTGTATTTTTTGCATTTTTAAAATACCCCATTTCTTATAACTTTAGCATTCATATTTATATGTTGTACCAATTTCTATAACTCGTACCATTTAAAAGTTTTTTTCAACTTAGTTTTCAAGTTTTTTAAATGAATATGGAATAATACCTCAAATGTTAACTATCTTTTCTTATGGTGGGAAAACCTATCGTAATTCATTTGTTGAACTAGTAATGAGGACATCCATCTCTCGCTACTATCTGTGAATGTAGGTTGACTCAACATTGTTATTCAAGCAAAACAATGCCACCTAGAATGACTTGTTTGTGGTCCATAAGATGGCAGGCTTTCACTCTTTCCAGATGCCTCTACTTCTTGGATCATTAACCTATTTCCTTACATTCGAGGAAGATGAGCTCTTAGCCAAGCATAAGTAATTTTAGGGCATAATGTAGGCCCAACTGAAATTTTAACTATCAAGATTCATTAAATGAAAAAATCAACAGAATCATTTACATTTATAAAATTAAAAAGGATGTGATGTTCATATGCACAACAAAAAATTGGTCATACTCAAAGCATGAATTATAATCATCACAGAAATTTTACAATGACATAAATATCAAACATTCAATGTTCAGTTCATAAATGATAAACCAGTTCACAAGTAAAGTAATATTCATTTTTTAGCTCATAATATTCATAAATGAAAAAACAGAGCCACTACTTCAACCGAGATTAGTAGTATTACGACAACAATATTCTAACATCTCTCTTGAATTCTCCAAACTACGCTCATTATCACTCACCTTGAGAACTGCCATAATTCCAAATCTTAGAGGGTGAAACAACGTAGTATATTTGTTGATGTGATAGTACGAAAAAATTTCGAATGAACACACACCGAAGTTGAGCCTTTTGCGAGGTTAGGAAATTCCATTTCCCAAAATCAACAAATAAATACCCATTCAAATTTTCTCAAGCCTCACATGTTGAAGAACGAGTTGAACGCATAGGATAAGATAATTTTATTAATGTCCAACAAATTACCACAAAACTAGGTAAGTGGACTAAAAGATGCAACCAGCATCAATATGATGTAGGAGTGCAAAAGCAACTCATACACAATGATGAAAGTAAGATAGGGGAAGCTAAAGAAAAAGCACAACATAGTTAAGAATCTAACCAAGATAATCATTGGGTTTAACTAAAACAAAAAGAAATATATATATATATATATATATATATATATATATATATATATATATATATATATATATATATATATATATATATATATATTATGTGTGATTATACAGCATCTGAGACGTTGATACTGAAAATTTGGGCATCTTAATGTTGATTCTTAGAGGAGAGAGAGAGTTGAGGATGATGTCACGATCTCTAGGGCCTAAATACCAAGGGTGAGAGCACGACCGAATAATCAGCTCACCATTCGAGTCCGTAGTGCCCATAGTGGGATTCAAATACACAATCCTCAGTTATTATCAGCCTTGCGCCTTAAAAATTATAAGAAACTAATAATTCAAGCTCTCTTCACTAAGGAAAGCTCTGTTTACAATGAATACAATATCCAAGATAATATTTGATAATCTGAATAGGTCTCCTTATTTTGCATGTGTGTGTGGAAGAAAAAGGGTACAATTATAATAAAAAGGGTCCATGAAAGGTTATGGCCTACATAATAATATAATAATAGAAATGTGGTCACTCGATATCTAGGAATTAATAAATCATTTTAGGATCAAAATGGAGCTTATATAGGGCTTAACATGCCCCTCCGCTTCAAACAAGTGTCTTCCCCAACACTTAACAATGCATGAATAATTCATCTTCCCATGTCATCTTCATCACTTGCAGGTTCTTTTGTTTGATGAGATACTCCATAATTGTTGGATTAATTGATTTTGTAATCCTTGTTTCAAGGATTATTTTTACATATAGTATGACTTTCCCTTCTTCATTATCGTTGGTACACTTCAAACTACAAATAAATAGCATAATTCTGAACTTGAGCATGTAGAATACCCTTAAGAATTATTCCAAATACCTTGGAATGATTACTAATTGTTGGAAATACTAAGAGGGGGGTGAATTAGTATTTCCCTTATTTTTTACAATTGGTTAGATTATTCTTAAATATTTAGAGCAATAAAACAATCATGGAACAAGGTCACATCACAAGAATTAGTACACAGTAATTTCATCTCAACCAAGTGCTTTGTTCTATATGATGTACGTATTAATTTTCTATATGAATCTAGAAGGAAGTACAAAACTCCTCAAAGGTTTTACCAACTAATATAGAATGAAGCAAATGTTCCATAAAAGGGTTTGGGTCCTCATACTAGGGACAATGACATGATTACAATTGTCCACTCCCACTCCCACTCCCACTGCTACCACTACTACTCCAACTGCCCATTTTTTTTTATTCTTGCCACTGTAGTTTTGATGCTCCATACCTTCCTATTATTGATGCTACTATTGCTTCTTCCACAACTTAGTATTATTATTGTCACCGAAGCACTAATTTTCTCCATCCCTTGATGTATTTCCAATGATCTTCCTATAGTTGATGACATTATTGTTCTTCAACAGACATGTTGAACAAATGTATCAATCTCAATACCTTCTATCCAACAACCACTCGTACAAGCTTTCATTTAACACCCAACACCATCAATCTATAAATAATATCATTGTTAGATAATATCATCCTTTGCTTAACCTCTAATTGTTAGTGCAAATGTTGTAACCTAACCTCAACACTCTAGGTACTACAAAACTCTAACTAAATCAAGTATGCTCACCAATCTCAAACCCTGTCAACATAGGTAGCAGCATCACAAGATACAAGTAAATATTTCAATATGATGCCAAACGATTTATGTATCATAAACATTCACTCGTAACAAAATTTTGGTAGCCATCAAACTTGTGACAGAGCATGACCACCACCTTGACTGTTGTGGCCATACATACACAAATAATTGTTCTACATTCAACCACACTCGTAACTCAACACAATATAAAACAACTATGATGATATACTTGTGAATGGAAGCTCTTCAACATGTTGAAAAATGTAACTAGGTTTGGCCTTCATAATGACATGTGTAATCATGATTTTATGTAATAAATGTAAAAAAGAAAAATAAAATTATTTTATGCTTGAGTCATGGGTTTCATGCTCAATGAATTTTATTATAGATCAAGCTCCCATTGTGAGCTATTAGGATTGATCATTAAGTCATAAAGTCAATTGAGTATTTGTCATGTATAAGAAGACCCTTCTTAGGCATGTTACATACGTATTTGAGTCATTGTAAAAATTCAAAGGACCCTCCAAGACCAAGTCCAAGCACCTCTAACAAGTCGGCCTTCAAATGAAGCAATAAGTCTACACCAAGATATCATGTCGGCCTAGGATCCAATCAAGTCAGATTATTTACATGGGCATATCACTATATTAATGAGCACTCGGCCTCATTCAAGGCACACCATCGATCTCACAAAAAGTTCGAGAATAAGGACAAAATAGAAGCCTTACATCCAAGCAAAGAAGAGAAGATTGAAGGTATTGCAGGTATGTTTTGGGTATTTTTGTTCACACGTGCGAGGGAAACTAGGATTTCCTACCTGCAGCGAGTTCGGATCATAGTCATCTCAAGAGGGCTAAATCAAGGCAAGATGAAGAGTTATATTGAAGGTCTAAGTCACAAAGAATCCAACCCTATTCAAGCGAAGGAAAATGATGGCTTAATTATCCCTAATTCGATCACACGTGGGAAATTTCAGTCACCTACAGGTAGCCTAAAATTGCAAAGATAGAGGCCGAGAATTTTATACTTGAGTTGTAGGATCGAGGGTGAAGAAAGAAGGATAAGTTGCTACATCTTCAAGCAAAGGTTGACTTTTCCTTGGAGGGGTTGTTAGTCAAGGGTCTTGGTCTTGGAATTCATCATTTGAAGATTATATAAGAAAAAGAATTTTGTGGGTTTTCCTCTCAATATTGGAGTGTTTTTGGCCTTCGTTAATAACCTACATATAGTGTCATTTGCATCATTTTTATTTATCATTTGATAATTGTTTGATGAATAATAACACATAATAATAATTAAGTAAATAACAACCTAATTAAGAAAAAGTAACAAGTCCTCACAAGCAGTTATCATTGCTAGAGAAATCATCTCATCTCTCTACCCTAGAATTCTCAACATGGTATCAAAGCTAAGGTAACAAATCAAATAAGGGCAGCTCAATAAGGGACACTCATTCATTCAAGGATCAAAGTTCTAAAAAGAGCATCAAGGGCATCAAAGAATCAAGAATATCCTCTAATATCCACGACATCTTGAAGAGAAGGACCACATCATCATCTTAAAGGAAGTATCAAAACCCTAGATCGATCAAAGAAGAAGTCCACATTTAAAGCATTCTTGGGATCATTGCTCAAATCATCATCACAAGGAAGGAGACCTAAAAATGCCCTACCTCTAATGAAATTATTCAAGAAATCAAATAATCAAATAATCCTAAAGTCTACTCGTCCAAGGGAAGTGAAAATAAAGGAGTCGTTTTCATCATCAAAGGATTCAAGGTGATCTCCATCTCTTAGAAGTCAAAGAATCACTTTTGAAGGAAGAAATATTCTCCAAGAAGAAATCTTCTAAAAACCATATCATCATCAAATTCAAGAAGGAAGTAGGTTGAAAGGGCATCTCTGTAAGTAAGTATATTTATGTCTACATTTGAATCTATCAAAATGTCTTTTTGCAAAGAAAGCAACAAACTGGTTGGGGCTTCAAAAATTTTAGCATGGAAGAAAAGCACAGATCTGAACCTCATAGAAAATGGGGTCATGGAACATGTTAAGGGCTCAATCACGAAACCTCCAAAAGACTATGCTCAAGCTCTTGCAACGTATATGAAATGGGAAGTAAAGGCTCAAATGATTCTCATAGAATTCATTAAGGATCCCCTCATTCCTTAGGTATCTAAATTGGAAGCATCAAAAGAAATATATGACAAAACTGTAGAATTGTTCTCCATAAAAACTGTAGGAAAAGTGATCTCATTAAGGAAAAAATTCTAAAATATGAAGATATAAAAAGAAGAAGGAACAGCCTCATACTTTATGAAGGTATCAGAAATAAGAGATCAACTACAAGGGTTGGGAGAGATAATCTCTGAAAAATAAATGACTACTATAGTACTAAATGCACTACCAAAGGAATGGGGTAACTTTACATCAAGCATTTATGGAAAGAAGGAAGCTACTTTGTTCAATGATATATGGTCACTATGCAAAATTGAAGAAACCGGGTTGAAGGTGTTGGTGTCCCGTGTTTTGATAGTTTGGCAAATCAAAAGACAAGGAAACATGAAAACCAATCTTTAGAGTCCCAGGATCTAGTCCTCCTATTCTCAGACAAGGATCTCTCAAATGTTTGTTTGCAAAGGTTTATCTTGTGTGCTTAGAATATGGATTTTAGACTAGTTATTAAGTGCAGGTGTTTGTTTGTTTGTTTTTTTGGTTGGGTGTTGGAAATTTTGTCATTGATGGCAAAGTAGATGACAAAGGAGAAGCACCTGAAACATCAGCCAAGGAGCAGAGGAAGAAAAAAGGAGAGGTAGCAGAGACAGCAAAAAGATAAGTAAGGAGAAGCATCAGTCAAATAAGTAGCAGAGGTAGTAAAGAGAGCAGCAGAGATAGAAAAGAAGCAGAGAGGTAGCAAGGTAGCATAGAAGGAACAAACGCAGCAGGAGACAGATGAGGTGGTGCTGTAGAGCAGTGAGGATATTAGTATCAAATGAAAGTAAATGAATTGCTTGGGGTTGAGTTGGAGCATTGCCTAAATGGTAAGGAAACCATGAAGTGGTCGAAGAAACTAATAATGAGCAAAGGAACAATGAAGAACAGAGGCAGAGGCTGCGAATATAGAGCAAAGGCATTATCCTTAGCAATGGGCGGCAAAGCAATGAAGGAAGTAAAGAGAACGAGCGAGGGCGAGAGGGGAAGAAAAATATCATAGAGGCAAGAACCGTTATCGAACGGTAGAGACAGACGAATTATCACGGCCGAGGGAATATGTACGGTGAAAGGCGAGCGAGAGGTCGAGCGACGCGCCGGAAGCACGAAACGGGGAAATGGAGACGAGTTGTGTTAGCACGGCGAGGGGGCACATAAATTAAAATCTTAGCAGCGACGAGCATATATATATATATATATATATATATATATATATATATATATATATATATATATATACACAAACCCTATTCCGAAAACCTTACCCAGCTGGGCATTACATGTAACATAAACACAGATTCCGGGAACCGTATAACCCAGCAGCAAAATATACGTATAAATCTCATTCCGGGAATCGATATCCACGCTGGAGTACATATGCAGCGCATTACATATATGTGCAGCGCATCATATAAACAAAGGTCAAAGCATAAATATATATAAGTGGATTGTTTTATAAACAAGTAACCAAAGTAAAAAGTACCATAAGGTGGGACCAAATCGCATCGGAGAAAAAGAAAGCAGCGGAATATGTAAACAACATAAAATTGCGATTGTGATTGAAAGCCCGGACCCGATGGGTATATAAACTACAACTCATACATACCGTGAGTTCTAGTGAACAGTGACTGATCGCATCGGAAAAAGGTGGAATATCGGAACATGCTACAAAGGGTTGCGATTGCGATTGAAGCCCGGACCCGATGGGCTTATAAGCCATGAGTAACAAGTATTTGAAGTCCGGCCTAATCGCATCGGAGCATGACAATAAAGGATTGCGATTGCGATTGAGTTCCGGACCCGATGGGTCTATAAGCTATGACTTTATATGTTTGAGTTACGGTCTAAACGCATCGGAGTGAAAGTGTGGCAACGGAGCATGACAATGCAATTTGCAATTGCAATTAATCGCAATCGGAAGTAATCAAAGAGTGATACATCGCATCAGAGCAACTCAATGGAAGTCGCTATTGCGATTAATCACAATCGGAAACATTTGCAAGGATTTTCATCGCATCGGAGAAGGATTCATCGCATCGCATCAAATCGGAGGCATCTCATCGCATCGGCGGATAGTCAAAGATCGACAAGTGGGCCCGAAAGTTTGTTTCCTATGTTAAATAGGTCTATTATTATATCGCTAGAAGTTACATAAGAAAGGGTTCATATACATTAAAGTGCAAAGAAAGGAGTTTAATTATCATAATAAATTGAAGAGAGGGCAACATTATTAAAGCGTTGTATTATAAAAGTACCATGGATATGATACGTGTTGATTGAAACTGCCCAGCAGTTATATTAAAAAGGGGCGTTGTTAGATATATAAAACGACTGTTATGACTGTATTGAAATATGCCACATGGTTTGTGGACCCATGGGCCTCAGCTTAAGGTGGAGGGCGATTGTTAATGTAAAATTATTGCGATGTATGTATGTTCCACTTGCGGAACTCACCACATCAACAAGACACTTGCCGTGTGTAAAGGGTTGGAATATGCCCAGATTTAAAGCCAGCAATTACACATATGCAATAGTTACACCTCAGCAGAGGACAGAAGAGAAAACATAGTTGAAAAGAGATGAAACACAGTCACAGAAAAAACAGACACAGTCAAAGAAAAGACAAATGCGCAGCGAGCCAAAATACTAAATGAGTTGAGCTGAAGTTCTCATTGTAATTTGATTGTAAATGTTTTAATTGATTTTTTATTGTTTGTGATGCATTGGCAAGTCTCCGGAAGAGAACAAATATCCCACTGTAATGTTAAATTGGTACCTATAGTTATATTTCTGAATGAGCGGATAAAAGAGATGAGAAGGCAGAAGGCAAAGAGACATGGCTGTCCATTTCGAATTCCCAGTAGAAAACAAAAAGCCATGAAGCTATTTTGTATAAAACGGGGTAATATCCAAGGGGAGAAAGTTGACAAAAATAGAATGAGAGAAGTAGAGAGTGTGCAGCAGAATTAAAGAGAGTTGAAGAGAATAAGCAAGCTGCATGAGGTAGGAGAGAGAGATAGGTTAGAGAATGCAGAGTACAGAAGATTAAGGCAGAAAAGATAAGAAGAAGGAGGAGCAGAACGAGGTGCAGAGAAGTTAGAGAATGCATAAATAAAGCAGTGAGGCAGAGAAGAAGGAGGAGCTGAGAAAAGAAGGAGGAGGAGCTGATAGTGAATCTGAGAAGATGCAGAAATGATATAAGGCAGATATGAAGACTGATGCACAGCAGTGAAGATGGTACAGAACAGAGCTGATATCCAAGGTAAATCAGCAAATGCTTGTTTTTCTTTGAAAGAGTAAGGAATTTGGAGCTTCCCTATCAAGTTGTAGCTTGATAGATGTCAGTTGTAGCTGACTGAGGTAGGAGCCTCCTGTAGGTTGTAGCTTGCAGAAAACAGATGGGAGTTGGTGCTTCCACATCAAGTTGTAGCTTGATAAAATGTCAGTTGTAGCTGACTGAGGTTGGAGCCTCTTGTAGGTTGGTGCCTGCAGAAAATTGATGGGAGTTGGAGCTTCCTTGCAAGTTGTAGCTTGCAGAATTGAGGTAGGAGCCTCCTATAGGTTGATGCCTACAAAAAATCAGTGGTGAGAGGGATTTGGAGCTTCCCTTTGCATCACAACAATAATAAGATGTGGTTTTCTCCCTTTATGGGTTTCCACTTATATCTGGTGTCTATGTGCATGATGTCTATGTGTTGATATGGTATATCTGTTTTGCTAATACTTGCTGCTAACATATTAAGACTGTTGATACATTATCTAATCTACTGATTAATTGTTGCTCACAAATAAAGATTTCTCACACATTATGATGATCATGAAATGAAGGTGTTAATAAAGTTTAATGAAAATTTTTAAAAGTCCATGAATGTGTTAAACTGATTCACCCCCCCCCCCCCTCTCAGTTTAACTAAGGGTCCAACAATTGGTATCAAAGTCGGTTCCTTTGGTGCAAGCCTAATAGCTTGAAGGAGATCTGGTTAAGTCATGGACTATCAAAATGTACCTGTGTTAAGTATGGCAAACTTTCCTGAATGGAAAGATAAGGTTAAAATAGGATTATTGGCTTATGAACCTGAAGTATGGAAGCTTGTATGTGATGGTTACTGCAAAGACTCCCCCGCGGTGAAAGAACAACAGAGGAATTCCAAGGCAAAATGTGTGATATATAACATTCTTCATAACAAGGACCTTGAGTTGATAATGGATTTAACCTCTGAAAAAGAAATCTGGGATAAATTGCACTTCATGCATGGAGTAAACACTAAGGACTGCACTGACAAGAAGGATAAGAGAATTAAGAAGAAGAAATATTCATGTCAACGGGAAAATATTCAATCAAATGAGGTACCTGCTAGTGTGAATGGTAGTGAGAACCATGAAGAAATTGCAGTTGAAGAAAAAGCCAAACTAGACACTGCTTTGACTGAAATAGAAAAATTGTAAAATGAAAACAAAGACCTGAAGACAGTGGTGTAAATATGTGATGAGAAAGAATATGAAGATAGGAAAGAAATTATTGGCTTGAAGACACAGCTTGAAGAGGAAAAGAAATTAGAAAACACTCTACTGCAACAAATGAGAGAGAAAAGTCAGGAATGTGAAAGATTGGAAGAAGAAGTAGTGAGCCTAAGAAAAAACTTAGAAAAAGCCCAAAGAGAACTATTAATGAATACACCTCTAATGACAGGCTCTGGACGGTTGGACCAGATTCTAAATGCACAAAGGTCACCTCTCATAAAGACTGGGATAGGATATGAAGGAGAAACCAGTAAGTCCAAGGCAGAAGATAACAAGAAAATCATCTTTGTAAAAGCTGTAAAGGACAGTGAAGTAGCCCAGCAGATTACTACAAAAATAGAAACCAACAAGAACAGGATTTGTAAAGAAACAAATAGAATCAAGCAGCAACATGGAAGAGTAGAGAATGAGAGGATGAAACAATCAACTACTAAAGGCTCATATGCTCCTAAGGATGAATTGAATAAATTTGGAAGATGTCAAAGAAGGTTATTTCCTCCTATGGGAAGCATCACTTGTTTTTCCTGCCACAAACAAGGACATACTGCAACATGTTGTAAGACAAAGCAAAACCAGTCCAACCAACAAAAGATGCAGCAAACAAGAAGAACACCTCAAGCAAGCAAAGGGAAAAGACAATCTTCCACCAGGTACACAAATCATTTCCATGGGTATTGTTATGCATGCAATAATTTTAGACATAAAATTGTTGATTGTAAAATGTATTCAAGAAGAGGAACAAAATATTATACATCAGCTCAAATGCACCTTGGTCAAATAATATGTTATGTATGCCTTAAGCGTGGTCACAAATCAAAAGACTGTAAACTTCCATATATATTAAAGAACTCCAGACAAATGATGAAATCCAATCCAATCAAACAAAAATATGAATCGGAAAGGAGTGCAGACATTATGATGAACCCCAATAAAGTATGGAAAGAAAAGAGAAAGGGGGAGCCTATTACCTCAATAACATAATGAATCCTCCATAGTCTCAGGGGGAGCTGCTCTAGGAAGCAAAGCAAAAATCCATCCAATGACAAATATGAAGCAACATCCCAGGGGGAGAGCAGTTCATAAATATACCTCATGAAAGCAATATGAGAAGAGCTCCATGTAATAATAACAGCTATGAGATCAAGAAGATTATTTGAAGTATTCAATAGCTGACAGATTGATAGAAGGAAAAAAAAAACTGCAAGCAACCATGATGATAGAGGAAACATCAGTAATGAACATGTAAGCTAAGAAGATATCAGCACATTAATGGATGATCACAGAATGCTCTATACTTCTAGAATTAACAATGTATCAGATTAAGAAGGATGAGTAAGAAAAGCGCCTATCATCAGTTCATTACATCTTTCAAAAGGTCCACTTGGAGAAATGCAGTTAAGTGAGTAATAAATCTTTGAGTAATCAACCCATGAAGATACATAGAAAATAAATTGAAGATGTCTTCCTGAAGATTTGAATGCTAGAACAGTTGAAAGTGTATATAAAACAGCAATGATTTTGGAGCAGTCCAAGAAAAGGAAATGCAGTGACATTCTTTTAAACCAGAATGACAGAATAATCAAAAGGTTAATGATGCCAAGATTAAATTCAGTATATTGATGATTGTTGGTGTGAACAGTGAAAAGACCAATAGTAGAAGCTATGGGTTCATGTGCTAGCTAAAGTGAAACCTCTGCATGGTTTTTCAAATTAATATCAATTGGTGTTTAGGAACAAGCAGCATGCTTATCAATAGATTACCAAGCATTATCAGTGGAGCAGAAGTATGATACAGGTCCACAGGATAAAAGAACTATGGCAAAAGAACCTCAAGGTAATATTCCCAATATTATCTGCATTCAGCATGAAAAGGTCAGTAGCAGAGCAAAAATAACATTATCTTGCTTACACTTGAAGTAGTATATTGAGCACTGAAGCAATATCTTCTTTTATATATATAATTGCATGCCTTCCTGAATTTGGTACATGTATATCTTCAAGGCCTCTTTCTTAAGATCAGTTACAAAACTGTGTGAAGTTTGTTTGCTGAGTTTTCAATTAAACATCTTGAATATGCTTTCGTGGAAGTTCATTCTGATAGAACAGTTAAAGTATCAAAAGTATGAAGGACTAATTGGGTCAGTTGAAGCTCAAAACTTTGTCTTTGAATCATCAAGAACATACTTCAGTAGAAAGGATTTGCTGACATCTCACCATTGAAAAGAGATTGATCACTGACATACATACCCCCTTATGTCATAAGGAAAGGTGCTTGGTTGATAAGTAAGACTAAACAATAAATTGAATGTATCTAGCCTCAAGGTTTTGAAAGTACATTATGCAAGAAGTAAAGGCATTTGATCTCTTAGATCAAATTCTAGTTAATTCATTGATCACATCTATAACAAGAACCTTCAGCTATTAAGAATAATATTAGCATCCTAGCTCATATCATCACCAACAGGCAGGAAAGGTGTACCACAGCAACCAAAGATATATTGGCATCATTATCATAATTGAACAGGTGTGGTACTGCAGATGAGTATTGCAGGAGAAGACATATTCCCTCTACGATCTTCCTCAACATATTTGTATTTCTGATGAAGATCATACTAGAGACAAAAGTGTATTTGAAGCATTATCAACATGTTAGCTTTGGTCAAATGAAGCATCTCTGATTATATGAGTCTGATGATATATGGTTGTTATATCATCACCTACACTCTACACAAGTGCAAGGAATCTGTGCTTTGGGATTGTATTAATTTACAGTGTACAGTCAAGTCCAATAATCCTCAAAGTGTTCTTTCAACAACTCTTTTACACAAGTTTGGAGCAGCAGGGTACAAATTCAGAAGAAGAAGATCTAAACACAAATAAGAGAGAAGAAATGCAAACACAGAATCTACACTGAGAAATGTGCAATCCTTTTCCATTGATGTCAAAGGGGGAGGAAAAGCAGGTAATAGAAGAAAGGGTCTTCTAAAAGAAGCTAGGCAGAGGAAGACTTGGAGAAAGCATTGGATTATCGGTGGATGTGTTGCCATCAATTCCAAAGGGGGAGACTGTTGGAAATGTTGTCATTAATGGCAAAGTAGATGACAAAGGAGAAGCACCTGAAACATCAGCCAAGGAGCAGAGGAAGAAAAAAGGAGAGGTAGCAGAGACAGAAAAAAGATAAGTAAGGAGAAGCATCAGTCAAAGAAGTAGCAGAGGAAGTAAAGAGAGCAGCAGAGATAGCAAAGAAGCGGAGAGGTAGCAAGGTAGCATAGAAGGAACAAAGGCAGCAGGAGACAGATGAGGTGGTGCTGTAGAGCAGTGAGGATATTAGTATCAAATGAAAGTAATTGAATTGCTTGGGGATGAGTTGGAGCATTGCCTAAATGGTAAGGAAACCATGAAGTTGTCGAAGAAACTAATAATTATCAAAGGAACAACGAATAACAGAGGAAGAGGCTGCGAATATAGAGGCAGAGATGTTATCATGGCAATGGAGGCAGCAAAGAAGCAAATGAAGGAAGTAAAGGAGACAGGCAGAGGCAGAGGAAGCAAATATAATAGAGGCAGAACCGTTATCAGAAGTAGAGGTAGAGGCAGAGCCGTTATCACAGCAGGTAATATGTATAGTGAAGGCAGAGGCAGAGGTCGAGCAGCACTGAAGCAGAAACAGGGAATGGAGACAGAGTCGTTAGCACAACAAAGGCACATAAATTCCGGAAATCTTAACCCAAGCGGCATATATATATATATATATATATATATATATATATATATACAAACCCTATTCCGAGAACCTTACCCAACAGGGCGTTACATGTAACATAAACACAGATTCCGGGAATCGTATAACCCAGCAGCAAAATATACGTATAAATCTCATTTTGGGAATCGATATCCATGCTGGAGTACATATGCAGCGCATTACATATATGTGCAGCGCATCATATAAACAAAGGTCAAAGCATAAATATATATAAGTGGAGTGTTTTATAAACAAATAACCAAAGTACAAAGTACCATAAGGTGGGACCAAATCGCATCGTAGAAAAACAAAGCAGCGGAATATGTAAACAATAGAAAATTGCGATTGCGATTGAAATCCTGGACCTGATGGGTATATAAACTACAACTCATACATACCGTGAGTTCCGGTGAACAGTGACTGATCGCATCGGAAAAAGGTGGAATATCGGAACATGCTACAAAGGGTTGCGATTACAATTGAAGCCCGGACCCGATGGGCTTATAAACCATGAGTAACAAGTATTTGAAGTCCGGCCTAATCGCATCGGAGCATGACAATAAAGGATTGCGATTGTGATTGAGTTCCAGACCCGATGGGTCTATAATATATGACTTTATATGTTTTAGTTACGGTCTAATCGCATCGGCACTGGTCAATCGCATCGGAGTGAAAGTGTGGCAGCGGAGCATGACAATGCAATTTGCGATTGCGATTAATCGCAATCGGAAGTAATCAAAGAGTGATACATCGCATTAGAGCAACTCAATGGAAGTCGCGATTGTGATTAATCACAATCGGAAACATTTGCAAGGATTTTCATCGCATCGAAGAAGGAGTCATCGCATCACATCGAATCGGAGGTAGCTCATCGCATCGGCGGATAGTCAAAGATCGACAAGTGGGCCCGAAAGGTTGTTTCCTATGTTAAATAGGTCTATTATTATATCGCCGAAAGTTACATAAGAAAGGGTTCATATACATTAAAGTGCAAAGAAAGGAGTTTAATTATCATAATACATTGAAGAGAGGGCGGCATTATTAAAGCGTTGTATTATAAAAGGACCATGGATATGATACACGTTGATTGAAACTGCCCAGCAGTTATATTAAAAAGGGGCGCTGTTAGATATATAAAACGATTGTAACGATTGTATTGAAATATGTCGCGTGGTCTGTGGACCCATGGGCCTCAGCTTAAGGTGGAGGGCGATTGTTAATGTAAAATGATTGCGATGTATGTATGTTCCTCTTGCGGAACTCACCACATCAACAAGACACTTGTCGTGTGTAAAGGATTGGAATATGCCCAGATTTAAAGCCATCAGTTACACGTATGCAACAGTTACACCTAAGCAGAGGACAGAAGAGAAAACATATTTGAAAAGAGATGAAACACAGTCACAGAAAATACAGACACAGTCAAAGAAAAGACAAATGCGCAGCGAGCCAAAAGACTAAATGAGTTGAGCTGAAGTTCTCATTGTAATTTGATTGTAAATGTTTTAATTGATTTTTTATTGTTTGTGATGCATTGGCAAGTCTCCGGAAGAGAACAAATATCCCACTGTAATGTTAAATTGGTACCTACAGTTATATTTCTGAATGAGCAGATAAAATAGATGAGAAGGCGGAAGGCAAAGAGACATGGCTATCCATTTCGAATTCCCAGTAGAATACAAACAGCCATGAAGCTATTTTGTATAAAACAGGGTAATATCCAAGGGGAGAAAATTGACGAAAATAGAATGAGAGAAGAAGAGAGTGTGCAGTAGAATTAAAGAGAGTTGAAGAGAATAAGCAAGCTGCAAGAGGTAGGAGAGAGAGAGAGGTTAGAGAATGCAGAGTACAGAAGATTAAGGCAGAAAAGATAAGAAGAAGGAGTAGCAAAACGAGGTGCAGAGAAGTTAGAGAATGCATAAATAAAGCAGTGAGGCAGAGAAGAAGGAGGAGCTGAGAAAAGAAGAAGGAGGAGCTGATAGTGAATCTGAGAAGATGCAGAAATGATATAAGGCAGATATGAAGACTGATGCACAGCAGTGAAGATGGTACAGAACAGAGCTGATATCCAATATAAATCAGCAAATGTTTGTTTTTCTTTGAAAGAGTAAGGAAGTTGGAGCCTCCCTATCAAGTTGTAGCTTGATAGATGTCAGTTGTAGCTGACTGACGTAGGAGCCTCCTGTAGGTTGTAGCCTGCAGAAAACAGATGGGAGTTGGTGCTTCCACATCAAGTTGTAGCTTGATAAAATGTCAGTTGTAGCTGACTGAGGTTGGAGCCTCCTGTAGGTTGGTGCCTGCAGAAAATTGATGGGAATTGGAGCTTCCTTGCAAGTTGTAGCTTGCAGAATTGAGGTAGGAGCCTCTTGTAGGTTGGTGCCTACATAAAATCAGTGGTGAGAGGGAGTTGGAGCTTTCCTTTGCATCACAACAATAATAAGATGTGTTTTTCTCCCTTTATGGGTTTCCACTTATATCTGGTGTCTATGTGCATGATGTCTATGTGTTGATATGGTATATCTATTCTGCTAATACTTGCTGCTAACATATTAAGACTGCTGATACATTATCTAATCTACTGATTAATTGCTGCTCTCAAATAAATATTTCTCACACATTATGTTGATCATGAAATGAAGGTGTTAATAAAGTTTAATTAAAAGTTTTAAAAGTCCATGAATGTGTTAAACTGATTCACCCCCCCCCCCCTCTCAGTTTAACTAAGGGTCCAACATTGGGTTGACATAGCAGAAAATGAAAGATCTAGGAAAGATATATAGAATGGAGAAACATCTGGCTCATTGGGAAATGGAGTCAAAAAAAGGTCATAACATACTCATAAATGGATATGGGATATCAAAGGGAAAATCTAACTTGGCCACAAGATCCTTTGGCTTTTGGAATGAGATGGACATCAATAATTTGGAAAGAGAAGTTTAATTCTCAACAAAGGGAATTGGGAAACACAATTTGAACAATAAAGAGCTTTCTGATAGACAGGGCTAACCATGAATTTTACAAATCACACCTTTAAGCAAACAATGATTCCAAAACAACTTTTAAAATGAAATCTAGGATTCGAGGAACACCCTATTTCCTCAAAGATTTTATTTCAAATGACTTAGAAAACATAAAAGATTCACTGATAATTGCGGTCATAGAAGAGGGTGTTAGACTCCTATACCAATAGGTGTCATTTTTCATGATTGTCTTGATTGAACTATGGAATATGTTCAAACCTTTTTCTTGTGCAAAGGTGTTCCATATTCTTGAAAAATAAAAAAAATCAAAAAATTTTAAAAAATGTAAAGAGGGTATACCCTAAAAGAAAAATAAAAGGGTAAAAAGAATAAAAATGGCCAAAAAGTAAAAGAAATGAACCCCATCAAAAAGAAAGGCCAAGGAAAGTGTGCAAGTCTAAATGCCACTACTTTTTACTCTGATGTAATAAACAAATTGTGTGCAACTTGTATTTTATGCCACAATTCATGAATAGTCAAACTGTTTAAGCTTGGCTAGTTCATTTTTCAATTTCATGTTGTAAAATAAAGAATAAATATCTAACCAAACAGTTTAATCTTGGCAGATAAGTAGATAGGTAGAGTTAATAAAAGGTGCTCAACAGTTTAATCTGAGCCCTTGGATGCAATAAGTGTAGAATTAGATAGATTTGTCATGTAAAAGAAAAAGAAGATTGATAAGGGTTTGCTAGTCTAAATGCACCCTAATAAATAAGAGAAAATGGTAGAGTAAAGTAGATAGGGTAGGTAGATGGTGTGGTGGAATTACATGTGATGAATGATGGCTTTAAAATGTTTGTAATCTGTTACTTTCATCACCAAGTGCAAAGGCAGAACACCACATTGGCAGAATTTCAGAACAAAGCAAGGTCAACTTAACTTCCCACATCACTTTCTTCCTAAGATTTTTACTAATTTCCCCAAAGTGCAAAGGTATTTGAAGATTAAAAGGGCTCAAGGCATTTCCTTGACTTTTGGAGGGACCGGACCCTCGGCCTGATGATCAAAAAGACCTAAGTACTTGAAGTTATCCACCATTGCAATCATTCACTTTTAATCTTTTCCTAAGTAAAATCCCATTTTACTTAGGAAAATCATGCAAAATTCCATAAAACCCTCAAAATTACTTTTTATCCTAAGTTTAAGTGATGAAGTGATTATAGTGCAATTTGCTTCTAAAAACTTCACTTTCTTGGTTATATTTAAGTATTTTGAGTTTATATTGTCCCTTATCATATTAACTCTAACTTATATAGTAAATCCCTATGAAAACACCTCTTCCTATTATATTTAACTCCTTTGTAAATAATATCCCTAAAATCTTTGTATTAAAACTATTTTAGCCAAAAGTATTTTATTCCCACTTATTCAAATCAAAACCCACAATATACCCCCTTTTGGCTAAAATATAACATTAATATTATTCCCGCCCCTATACGGTAAATAAATCACATTAATTTAATTACTGTATAAATAAAAATATATGAAAAATCGTTTAAACATATTATATATGTGTTTAAAAATAAAAATAAACGATTCACGACATCCACCGTACAAAGAGTTTAATTAGTCATCAGGATTAATTAATAATCTTAATCCTCCAATAAAACACCTCCCAAAATGATTAATTAACGTTAATTGTGTTGGGCCCGCCTTTTAACTTCCCCATCAAGTTCACGTCCCGTTGATCGTATGATCACTCCATCAAAGATCCACGGCCCGCATCCATTCCGCTGCCCATCCTCCATCCGAACGTTAACTCGCAAAATCAAAGTGGTTTCCGAATAGTACCCTGGCCACGCGTCAATTACTTTGTGGAATCGCTGCCGATTCATATAATACCACCATCCCTAAAATGGCGGTGCGGAATAAACCGCTTACCACCTTTCCTCATGACTTGTCTGTCGTACATGCTGACATCATTCATAATAAATCCCGCCACCTTTTGATTTTGCGAATAAAACAAGTCTCTTTGCGTCGTTTTCATTATCTTGTACACAACTAGTCTCCCATGCACAGGAATTCGAAATTCAACTGTTGATGTCTGCCAACCTTTGTTTTGTCGAAAAGAATTACAGTTGAGCTTCTCAGAAAGCGTCTTCCTTAACCAGTACCTGTCCAAAATCACCGTCATCCTTAGAAAAATAAGTATTTACCCTAGAAACTCCCTCTGAACTCTGTAAAACTTGGTTTCCATTTTCCTTTCATTGAAACAGAGTCAAAATCGATTGTTAGTTCATCCCTTAAAACTGAGAACTGTAACTACATTTCTAAACTAGAAATTAAACCTGTTTCTCCCATAAAAACCCTTTGTAGCCCAGCTGCTCCACCTAAAGCCTCTGTTAACCTATTCGAGCATGGTTTACCTTCCAAAAATCATTCTAGATTCACTCCATAGACCTCTCAAAATCAAATAAAACCTTTTTGACCTCCTCTACAAACCAATGCTTTCTTAATAATTTGTTTTGTTTTACAGGTGATCAGAAGACCACATCCTTGGATAAATAGTCTTAATACTAGTCATAAGACTTGTTTACTCCAAGAGTGTTATCAAATCTATTCAAACATTGATGGAAGATAAAACATATAGTTGAAAGAAAAGAAAAGGAAACAAGATATTAAACGACTTGTTGTTGAAACATACAATAAAAACCTAAACTACACATTGAAGGTAAACGGACACAGTAAAGAACAGTGAAAGAGTATCAGTGGTTAAAGTGTATCAGGTAAAAGTTAGAATGAAAGTTAAAAAGAAGTTACAGAGCAGTCAAAGGTAAACAGTAAAAGTAAATACAGAAGGCAGTAAAATGGTAAAAAGAGATGAGAATACTTTCACCAATAGTGAGGTTTGTCTAAAGTGAAAGTAAAACAGTCAAAAGAGCAAGAAAGTAAAAAGATGAAAAAACATAACAAGAAGGAACATTTTTGCAGAAATTGCATATTTTAGTCATATTTTTTGCAGAAACTATTGTGATCAATCCAAGATGAATTTTACAAAACTGAAGGAGGTTTATGTTCTTAATAGGGCCATCTACAAAAACCTCTCTCACTTTTCTAACAGCCATTATGGTTTTGGAAATATTAAACAATGTTGGAAAGCACGTTTTGCAGAAAATTCCAGTTTAAGTTATCATTTTGCAGAGAGGATTGTGGCCAATCCAAAATACTTCATACAAAACTGAAGGAGGTTTTTGTTCCTAAGAGACCCATATACAAAAACCTATCTCAGTTTTTGCACAGTGATTTTATAATGAGAGATACATGCGCATCTTTACAGGCCATTTTTCAGACTCTGTAAAACTCTGTTTTACACATATGTTTTACAAAGACTATTATGCACAGCTGGAGAAGAATTTTGGGAAACTGAAAGAGATTTATCTCACCAACATATTTATCTACAATAACCTCTTTCACTTTTTACATATCTATTACGGATTGAGAAATACAAAGATATCATTGGACCCAAATTTTGCAGAATTGTTGGAGCAGAATGCACAAAGAAAGGAAGCAGTTAGTGACTTGGATGCCTCATCATCAACTAAGAGTTGGATCAAATTCGAATTCCCCTATTTTTCATCACCTATCCATACAAAATAGTGCCAAATAGATGCATTAGTTTGAGTGTCCTTTAATTAAGTTCTATTTATGTAAAATAGTTGGAGAGATTTGTGAACTAATCTTGATATTTTTTCAAGATATTTTAGTTTAGAATTTGTATAAATACTTCACTCTTGGAAGTATTTTGGGTGGATTCTATTATTTGGTTGTGACATTGAAGTTTTTGGAATAAAAAGTGTTTTGGAGAAATTTATTTGTGGCTTACTGGATGACAATTTGAAGCTCAGGACTTTTTGCAGGATTCATGTGTCGGACTGCAGTTCAATAAGTCTTTCTGTCCTATGTTTTAAGTTTTATATCCGTTTATAATATCATTATGTCCATTTCTGAATAATTTACATAAAGGATTGAATCAGAATTTACTTAATTGTACTCTGATTTCAGATGGTAATTATTCTTAATGTTTTCTTCTAAATTGGTTATAAGCAACGAAATCTTAATTGCTCTTTCTTCGCTAATTTAAACATTTTGATTACTATAGTAAATAATTCTTCACTGCTCTTTATTTGTAATCATTTCATTTCTTTCTTTTGAACATGTTGAAAGATTCTTAACTGCCTTTCATCCCTTCAAACCCATTCCATCCACTTTAAATTCTAAAAATTGTTCTCTATTTGGCTATCTTGCCCTGCAAAGCCATCTTGTGTGTAGAATAGGAATCCAGTAAAGCCATCCTTTGACTCCATAGCCCAATGGCCTGAAAATATTCAACCTTGCCCTTAGTTGGCGAATTCCACCATTTTCAAACAAACTCTTAGATTTATAACTAGCCTAAAACTTTCTAAGAACAAAGATAAATTATAAAGAGAGAGCCCTCTCTGGATGCAGATTGGCTAGATTCTGCATCTGAAGGTTGGTTTGTGGTTACCTCGGGTATACTTTCCTTTTCCACAACTTCAAGGAAAACTTGAGTGATAACAGAGGGAACACCTAACACATCTATGATTACAACTATAAATACCTTCAAGGCAACTGTTTAAGCAAGGACAAAGGGCAAGATCGAAACAGACCTCCTTGATTCACTGTAAACAAGAAACTTCAAAGGGAGACTTCAATAACAGTTTTTAAGTGGCAGCAGACAAGCAAGGAAAACCATAAATCATGTTGAAACCAACTATTCAAACTATTAAGGAAATAAACAAGCATGAAGACTAAAGAGAGAGATTAAAGACTCTAAAATACTTCAGCAGAAGAAAACATAAAACAGCGAAGGATGAACAGGTCTAAGGTGTTTCCAAGAGTCATTTCTTAGCCTAAAACTTTCAACCTACTGTAGTAAGAAGTTATGGAACATAATGAAAACAGGGGAAAAACATTAAATAGTTCAGAATACTTCACCAACAGCCAAGCTCATGGATCCAATGATAGAGCCTTCTAAGTCACAAGCATGCAACAACATCATCAGGGCTTCCAAGACTTCAATTTCTTCTTCAACTTCAACAGACTATGTATTATTTCAGAGAGTTTCAATATTACAACTAGTGATCAACCAACAACCAACAACTTCTCATCTTCTACAGAAGTATTTATAGAAGAATGAGGAGGTGAGATCTGTAAAAAGATCTCCAGGGTGAATTAATACAGACTTAGTGGCTTCTCGGCCTTTGAGAGGCTCGATGAAGAAGTTTACAGGTGTTCGTCTGTATTAATGTTTTTACAATTAAGATTAAAGCTCGATGGGAGCTTTGTTGACTTTTAAGTCCCTTTGTCATGAATGAAATAACTCTGCTAATATTTTACATTAAATTCCTTTGGCATAATTAATTCTTCGGCTGCATTGAGGCAAATATCTAATTGATCAATAACTTCGGCCTTTGTTTGAATGCTTTGAGGCACAGGTGGCTTTGTGGTAGCTCGGAGAAATCAATTTGCCTCAGATGTGGCGGTGGAGGCCTTTCTATCTGTAGATCTTTATGATTTCCTTTGATTCTGATTTAATTTGGAGGATTAGGCCTTTGATAATCAATCTTAGCCATAATCCCCAAATTTGTCTTCTATCTTTTGTTCTTTCGCGTTCTGTCTTAAAAACTGATACTCTTTTAATTGTGATTTAAATATCACAGTGTCTTGTTGATGTGCAGGCTGCGCAAAGCTCGTATGGCATCAATGCCTCTCAAAGCATTGACAAGACATCAAGTAGAGCCTTTTAGTCCCTTTCCCTTTGATAACCGAAAGGCCAGAGGATCTTCACTCTCAGCTTTCTTTTCCTTCATATTATGGGAAAAAACCTTTGAAACCTTCAAAATAAACAAAACATTATGAAATCTTGTGTTTTTAGGTTTAACTGCTTTGGAGGCTGCGGAAAGGAGCGTGGCCGTTGGATGGCGATCATCCAACGGTGGAGATGCAATCGGCGAAGAAATGATGTTACAGCGATCGGCAAAAAAATTGCGATGCAATGTAGCGCAGACCGTTGATCTGAGGATCAGATCAATGGTGGAGAGTGAATCGGAGGGATGGCCAATTGGGAGGAACAAACAAACACGCCGATCGACAAATGCGATGCGATTGAGCGATCGGGGAGAGTCGATGCGATTGCGCGATCGGGGAAGGTCGATGCGATGGTGCGATCGGGCCATCGCAATCAGAGGTTTCAAATGAACACAATCGGAGGAGCCTTACAAAAGTTTCCAATGCGAGTCTTTCACTCAACCCATTGAATTTCTCCGATGTCATTGCGCATCGGGTCTTTTTAATCTAACCATTTTCATTTAATCACGTGACTTTGGTTTTTTAGATCAAAACTTTGGATAAATGGGTTTTATGACTTTACAAAAGAAAAAGGTGATTAGGAAAGGATTTTTTCAATGTTGTAAGCGCCGAAGGCGGGTCCACAGGTCATATGGAAAAATAATATGATCGTAGGTCATAAGTGTAAGGCTTGATCGCATCGAAACTTTTCGGCATGGCACAAAGACTTGTGCGCTCAGATTTGTGTGATGCGATAAGCGCTGAAAAAGAATTAGCGCTTGCTCTTAGCACCATGGGCATACGGTGGGGAAGTGGTTAGGACTTAGCCCAGGGGGCTTAAGTCTGTAACATAAAACATGGATTTTTTATGGTTTTTCAATGTTTTCAAAGGGATTCGAGGGTTTCAGTAAGGCTAAAAAGTGAGTTTTAAATCTTACAAAATGGATTTTCATGAATGGAAGAAGGGAACTCATGAAAAATAGAGGAATTTTGTGGAAATAAAGGGGTAAAAAATTGAAGGTTAGTTTGGTGGTGGGAGGAGGGAAAAAGGTCTTTGCAGCAGTATTTTTACTTATGGAAACAGCAGAATTTTTTTAGTATAAAAGGCAACAGCAATGAAGATTTTGAACAGAGGTATGAGGCCTTCAAGAGTCTTCAAGAGCCAACAATTTTTAGAAATAAAATTTGTTCCTTGAAGGCTCAAAAAAAGTCTTAGCCACCTTTTGCTATAACAACTTTTATAGGTGGCTAACAGTGGCTCCACTTGGGGATGGTGCCTTCTTGAAGGCATCAAGAACTTCAGACTTGCATTCTCTAGGAGACTGACTTATGCCTCATCCATTGGGCTGTTTTCCTTTGCTTAAATGATCTTCTTTTTGAAAACATATTAGCAGTTATAAAAACAATGGTTCTTTTATCAACAAGCTCTCTACCTACCCAATCCTACTGATCTAGCATTTTTTCTTCATTTATAGTGCACTTGGATTGGCAAACTCTCTTTCAACATTTTATTCTTTTTGAAAGCAAAAAGTCTAATCTAGTTCTACTTCTTATTTCTCCATGGACTCAGATTAAACAGTTGAGCCCATATGTTTCTCTACCTAATCTACTAATCTATTAGGATTAAACAGTCTAACAGATTTTTATTCTTCTAATTTCTAAAGCAGAAAATTAAAAAGCATACAAGTCAGGATTGAACGGTCTAACTTGATGTTGATCTATGGCATAAAAACAAGCTGCACATAGATTATTATTTGCAGAAAATTAAATCAAAATGAAAAAGGCTTTAAGATCTGAAAGTTTTAAGAACATCCTTCTCTTTTCTTCAGCTCTGTTTTTAAGCTTGTTTGAGTTGCTTTTCCTTTGTTATCTGGTTCAGGTTTTGAGATGATTAGAATCAGTTTTACCCTGTTTTGACTCAGAATTTTAAAACAGATGTGAGTCATTCTTTGTTTGGGAACTTAGGTTCAAATTTTGAGCATGTTTGAACCTTTAATTTCTAGCCTAATCTACCTACTGATAAGCCAAGATTAAACAGTTTGGCAGATCGAATTCACTATCCTATCAGCATAAAATTTAAAGCTAGTTAGTCAAGATTAAACTGTTTGACTAACTAGAAGTGTGTTTTTTAGGAATGGCATTTAAGCTTGCACACTTTCAGATTTGTTTCTCTTTTTGGTATGGGGCTATACCTTTATTGTTTTTTACAATCTGTCCTTTTTTCTTTCTTTCTCTATTTTTGTATTCTTGATTTTCATAACTTTGAATGCAATGTTCAGAATATGATATTTACAATGACAAAATAGAATGCTTTGAAACTTATGATTCTTGGCAGAAGTAATGCTTGAGTATTCTGCCATTGACAGGACCTCCATATAGATCTTCCCAATTTAATTCTTTCAAGAAAAATGCATTGTGACCCCTCTCAGCATGAATAATATAGGGCCCTTTCCACAAGTTCTCAAATTTGCCATGTTTTCCCTTCTCTTCTCTTCTTGAATCCCATTTAATAACAACATTTCCAATTTGGAAATTGTTTGCCTTGGTCCTTTTGTCAAATAGCTTCTTCATATTTTCTTGGACTAACTGTGTTCTTTCATAAACTTCTTCCCTGGTCTGCTGCAAATGGATGGTTTGATTGATTCTCCTCTGCATATCATTCTCTTCAATCTGCACTTCTTGAATGAGTTTCATAATTAGAACTCCTAATGAGGTGGGAAAAACTGCGTCCATACCGTAGACTAGCTGATAGGGGGACATGTTCATTGATTTCTTTGTAGTTAGCCTATCAGCCCATAAGGCATGAACCAGTTTACTATGCCATGATTTTTGATTCTGTTCCAAGAGCTTTTTAATGATATTGATGAGGCTCTTGTTGGAAGATTCAGCTAATCCATTTCCTTGGGGATAGTAAGCAGTGGAATGGCCCAAGCTTATGCGGTATTTGTAACATAAATCAACCATATTCTTAGATTTAAAAGCAGCAGCATTGTCCGTTATGATTTTCCTGGGACAACCAAATCTGGATAGGATATTTGTTTCTAGGAACTTGATAATGACAGTCATTATCATTTCTGGAAGGTATAGCTTCTATCCACTTGGTAAAGAAGTCAGTGGCTGTGAGGATCCATTTATGTTGAGCTGAGGAGGATGGATGGATTTCCCCAATGAAGTCTAAACCCCATTGTTGAAAAGGTGCCTCAACTCTGATAGGATGTAAGGGTAAGGGAAGAAGTTTTCTTTTTCCATCAAAAATTTGACACTTATGGCAAGACATGACCAACTTTTGATTGTCTGGGAAAATGGTAGGCCAATAATAACCAGATCTAAGAATTTTGTTTGCTGTGGCCTTCCAATAGAGGTGACCTCCACTTTCTCCATCATGCAACTCATGCATGATTTTTCCTACATCACCTTCAAGTAAACATTTAAGAAAAATTCCAATAGAATTTTTCCAATATAATATCCCATCCAAGATACAAAAACTCAAAGCCTTTTGTTTCAAAAATCTAGCTTTAGTTTTGGACAAAGAAGGAGGGGTATTTAAATATAAAAGCACATAAATAATGTCAGCATACCAAGGAGAATTCATAAATGTTTCTTTAATAAAAGGAGCAGCAGATTCTTCTATTTATTCCAACACATCTACCATGTTGATGTCTAGTGCTTGGAAGTTAGACTCAACCATAAGTTTTGCTAACCCCTGCCCTTTAACTAGTTTGGTGGGCCTGATTTCTAAGTCATATTCAAGAATAGTTGCAATCCGTTTTCCCCTTTTACCATCAAGGTCTTGACTTAGAATGTCCTTGACAACAGTATGTGGAACAAAAGCAATTATGTGAGTGTGTAAAATATAGACCCTAAAGTCTTTTAATGCTTTCACTAATGCTAAGGCTTGCTTCTCCATGATGTTATATTTGAGAGGAGCATCTCTTAAGGCATTACTAAAGAAAGTTATTGGTTTTTCTTGCTCCAAGTCATTCTTTTGAAGTAATACTGCAGCTATGGTATGCTCAGATGCAAAAGAAAAGACATAAAAGTCTTTGGTGAAATCTGAACTAATCAGGACTGGTGTTTGAGTAAGAGCTTGTTTGACCAGTTCGAATGATTGTTTAGCTGGTAAATTCCATTTTACACCGACATTTTTCTTAAGCATGTTTGTAATGTTTTTTAATAGCTCAGCAAGATTAGGAATGAACCTCCTTAGAAAATTAATCTTTCTGATGAAAGATTGCAATTCTTTGAGGCTCCTTGGATGGTTGATCTGCAATATTCCATCTATCCTTGTAGGGTTTAATTTGATTCCCTCTTCTGAAATTATATGGCCAAGAAGTTTACCTTCTTGGATACCAAAGAGTTTCTTCTTGGGATTCAATGACAAGCCAAATTTCCTACACTTCTCAAAAACTTTTCTTAAGTGGATCAAATGTTCCTCATCAGTTTTTGAGAAAACGGTTATGTCATCAAGGTAAATGATTATGAAATAGCCAATATCTTCAGAGAAAGCTATGTCCATGGCTGCATTCATCAATCCGAAAGGCATTTTGACATACATAAAGGTGCCCCAAGGTGTGGTAAAAGCAGTTTTGATTTGATCACTTGGGAGTACTAACACCTGGTTGTAACCTGAGAACCCATCTAAGAAGGATATTCTTTTAGACCCAACTACCCTTTGGAGTATATGGTCCATCTTGGGTAAGGGGTAGTTGTCTTTTAAAGAGGCTCTGTTTAAATTTCTGAAATCAATACAGAGCCTAATTTCCCCTGTTTTCTTTCTAACAAAAACCAAGTTTGATACCCACTCAGAATATCTAATTGGTACAATGATCCTAGCAGCATGCAACTTTTCAATTTCTACCTTAAATAAAGGGAGTAAAAGGGGGTTTATTCTCCTTATTTTTTGTTTAAAAGGCTTTTGATTTTCCTTCAAAGGAATTTTATGCTGGATGATGCTGGTATCGTATGATTTTAGGTCTTTGTATCCCCAAGAAAAAACATCTTTAAACTCTTTGAACAGCTCTATGTATTGTAGTTTTATGTGAGCTGGGAGAGTGTTGGACAGCCTGATCATCTTGGGTTCTGCTAGACTGCCTATGTTATGCTCTTCTGTATTTGTTTCCACAGGCTCTATTCTCAGTTCTTTGGCTACGTCATTAAAATCAAAAAGGTGTTCTAAAGGTGCTAGACCTCTTGGAATTTTATCATTTTTGCATTGTAAAACCTCCAAGTCTTCTTGGTCTGTGTTGTCAGCTATCTCTGTTTCAAAAGGATTTTCATAATGATTTATATCAGCATTATATGTCATTTTAACCTCTGGGATTTGCTCAATATATAAGCAATTTTCTTTATGGCTGGTTTCTGACATTGGTATGCTGAAATCATTTTCTGATTTCAGGAAATCATCTGTGTTTTTCAAAATCAAACACTTGCCAGTGATCTTCGTTGTCAGGCACAGCAAGCCTATGTTTTACCTTCACACTGAGTTGTTCATTTATTTCAGGTATCTAGCAATTGTTGGTATTGAAAGCGAGTTCATTTTCTAGATGATTCAGTTCTCTTGGAATGAAAATAAGTTCGTACTTCTCAAAGGTTTTTAATAGATCAAGGGCAGCGTTTCGATATTCCCTAAGTCTTGGATTTTTAGCTGAGTATTCTCCTTTGATTTGTCTTATGATAAGTTCAGCATCTCCTAAGATTGATATCCTCTGGGCTTCTAACTGTTTAAGCAGTTGTAAGCCTAGGAGAAGTGCTTCATACTCAGCAATATTGTCAGTGCATCGGAAATCCAATTTGTATGAAAAACTCTGTTTTGTATTTTGAATCCACACACCTGCTCCTGCACTTGTTTTATTACAAGATCCATCAAAGTATAGGGTCCAAAGTATGTCATTCCTATTTTCATTTTCTTGTTGATGTTGATTATTAATATTTTGAATTTGATTGAAGGGAAGATTTGATTGTTCTAGTGAACTAATTGGGTCCATGTTTTCCTTATCTTGTTGAGTAATTTCATCTTCATTATATAAGATAAAGGAATATAAACTTGATTGAATAGAATAGATTGGAGAGTTGTTTGGTTTGTATAAATTTCTCACCATGTATTTCATGTGAGATTCCCTGTATAGTCTTCTGTTTTGATTAAAAATGGGAATGGTGGCATAAGACATGTCCATTTGAAGGCTTCCCTGAAGTTTGGCTCCCCAAGATCTTGATAAGAGCATGCCATACTTAGGGGGAATATCAGCTACAACTATGTCCATGACTACACTCTTAGCAGGGATTTGGGATAAGTTTACACACAAATATTTGATTAAACCCAAACATTTGACTCTGCTTGAGTCAAAGGAATACAAATCTTTGTATGGTTTAGTAATTTCCAAGCCTAAGCTTTCCATCACTACCTTGGGCATTAGATTGTGTGAAGCTCCAGAGTCTAACATGGCATTATGTAAGATTTTCTCATGTATGTTCAAACTAACATAGAAGGGAGGGACGGCCCCTTCTTGGTATTTTCCTTCAACTTCTATACCAAACAACAACTCAGGTTTGTCATCTGTCAAGTTTAAGGTGTCAGTATCACTTCCTAAGTTCAAAGCTTTCAAAACTTGGTTTTTGTACACCTCTTGGGTTACTAGTTTAGCTAGGGGGATGGTAATTTTTATCTTAGCAATCTCTCCCTCAAGGCTGAAAGGAATAATAGACTTGTTAATATTTACAACGGCCTTTTCAATTGAATTCTTTTCAGCAACTTTGATTTGTTGAACCTTGTTTGGACTGGTAATTGGGACAGTTTTATTAGGACCACTAGTTGAAGTGCTAGGGGTACTCTGTTCAACATTTGGCTGAACACCTTTATTTTTGTTTAAGTCTGGTTTCTTGGCCAAAATGTTGGTTTTCTCTGCTGTCTTTTTGGGCTGGTTTTCTTCATTTTTCTTGACAGCAGTGCTAGTGTTCTTATCTTTTGAATTATCTATGTTTCCCTTGCTCCTAAGATCATACTGTTTGTGTACCTCCATGATTGCATTTTCAAAACCCAATCTATAGTCATCAGAATCTTCATAGGTGTTTGTATTTTGATCATAAGAGAAGAAATATTGTTCTTCCTCAGTGAGGAAAACATCATCCCCACTGTCTGATCCAATCAAGTTTACATGAGATTCTTCCAACATTTCCAACTCCCTATCTTCCTCATATTGATCTACATAGTTCTGTTGAAAGGGAGGTCTAATCTGTTGGTCACTTTCTTTTTTCTTACCTTAATTGTTGTCCTTTCTATAATTCTGATTTCTATTTCTGTTTTGGGATTTGTTCTGATTGTCTCTTGGTTGTGTTCTCTCAAGTATGCTCATCCTTTTCATGATCTCTTCCAACATTTGTTTTGTCTTTGAGCTAGATGTGGAGGGTGTAGTGTCATCTTTATAAGTTACCCTCTTCTCTGATCTCAACCTATTTCTTTTCTCAATTATGTTCGCTTCTACACTTACAGCTCCTTTCTGCATCTCCTCTAAGGTTAAGTAATCCCTCTCCCTTAACTGATACATCATGTCAAAATCAAGGCCTTCGGGATATATTACTAAGGCCATGCCTTGAGGAGGTTTCATGTGAGGTGGAAGAGCATTGTAAATGCTATTAAACCTAGTGGAGTAGTCAGGAATACTCTCTCCTTGATTTCTCTTGAGGCTGCTATATTCTGCTAGTATTTGTAGAGGATTCTTTTTGAGTTCCCATTTGTTGATAAATGTTTGATGCAAGGCAGGGAGATCATTTATGCTATTAGGAGGTAATTTTTTGAACCATTTCTTTACATCTCCTCCTAAACTCTGGGCGAAGATCCCCATCTTCACAGTTTCTTCTTCTATCTCCATGTAATCAAATGCATCTTCCATCTTATCTACATGATGTTGGGCTGTTGTAGACTCTTTTCCAGTGAAGTGAGGGATTTTAGATTGGTAATCATTTGGTAAGGGAAGTAGAGGTTGTGGTAACACTAACGGGGCATACCATGTTGCCATGGCTGGAAATAAGGGTGGATTTACAAGAGGTGGATTTACAGTAGTGAAAGTGCGCTGAACGGGAGTGTTTTGCACAGTGGTAGTATGAATTGGAGTGGAAGAAATACTTGGGCCAGTAAACTGATTTTGAGCAGACTTTTTATGGGCAAGGCTAAAGTGATAAAGAAGCTAGGAATCAGGAGGAGTGGAAGGTGAGGCTTCTCTATTGAAGCTTTGTTGCAAATCTGCAATATCAAGGTCATTTTGGTTTAATTCACCTTGAGATCTAGTTCTAAAGATGTTCTTTGTATGATGTAAATCAAAGTGTGAATCCTCTAAGACAATGAGGTTTTCAAGGACAGAATTTGTTCTTAAGAGGCTCCTATTAGCAACTGATTTTCCAGAGTTAGAAGTTTGCCACAAAATTCTCTCTGGATTGTCAACGATTAAAGGAGGATTTGGGTCTCGATGGGATCTAGTGTTGATCCTATGTGAAGCCAGACTGTTTTTCAAAAATGAGAGAGGTGGGGGGGTTTTTAGGGACTGTTTTTTGGAAGCTTCACCTCTCAGGATGTTTTGTCTAGTATGGAACTAGGCTTCTAAACTTCTTCAAGGCTGGCTAACACAGTCCTAAAGAGATTTGGGAACCTAGATGAGTAATAGGCCTACTGGGGCTAGTGGATTCACCAGGTGGAAACTTTTAGTTTTTTATGAAGGTAAGATATCAGATGGTTCCACCACCATGCTTATTATGAAGCCAAACTGAAATGTTTTGGGTTTTTCTGAGTTTCTTGATCTTATAGGTTATGAGAGTGTCCCAAATCTGACTTAACACTTAGCTAGGGTGTCAAAACATACAAAGTTCACTCTTATGGCTTGGTAACTGCTTCCTTCAAGGTTTGATAAGGTTTAATGAGAATCCTAAGGGTTACTTAGTTTGTCACTGATTCAATTAAGTCCTATCATGATTACATTTCTTGGTAGTGCTTCAGGGGGGTTACTTATGTTATGCTTAGACAGTGAGTGTTTTGTTTTGAATATTTTACTCAGAGTCCCACCGTGATCGCCATTATGTTGGTGTCCCATGTTTTGATAGTTTGGCAAATCAAAAGACAAGGCAACATCAGAACCAATATTTAGAGTCCCAGGATCTAGTCCTCTCGTTCTCAGAGAGGGATCTCTTGAATGTTTGTTTGCAAAGGTGTATCTTGTGTGCTTAGAATATGGATTTTAGACTAGTTATTAAGTGCAGGTGTTTGTTTGTTTGTTTGGTTGGGTTGACATAGCAGAAAATGAAAGATCTAGGAAAGATATATAGAATGGAGAAACATCTGGTTCATTGGGCAATGGAGTCAAAAAGAGGTCATAATATACTCATAAATGGATATGGGATATCAGAGGGAAAATCTAAATTGGCCACAGGATCCTTTGGTTTTTGGAATGAGATGGACATCAACGATTTGGAAAGAGAAGTTTAATTCTCAACAAAGGGAATTGGGAAACACAATTTGAACAATAAAGAGCTTTCTGATAAATAGGGCTAACCATGAATTCTACAAATCACACCTTTAAGCAAACAATGATTCCAAAACAACTTTTAAAATGAAATCTAAGATTCGGGGAACACCCTATTTCCTCAAAGATTTTATTTCAAATGACTTAGAAAACATAAAATATTCAGTGATAATTGCGGTCATAGAAGAGGGAACACCTAACACATATATGATTACAACTATAAAGAACTTCAAGGCAACTGTTTAAGCAAGGACAAAGGGAAAGATCGGAACAAACCTCCTTGATTCACTGTAAACAAGAAACTTCAAAGGGAGACTTAAATAACAGTTTTTAAGTGGCAACAGACAAGCAGGGAAAACCATAAATCATGTTGAAACCAACTATTCAAACTATTAAGGAAATAAACAAGCATAAAGACTAAAGAGAGAGATTAAAGACTCTAAAATACTTCAGCAGAAGAAAACATAAAACAGTGAAGGATGAACAAGTCTAAGCTGCTTCCAAGAGTCATTTCTTAGCCTAAAACTTTCAACCTACTGTAGTAAGAAGTTATGGAACATAATGAAAACAGGGGAAAAACATTAAACAGTTCAGAACACTTCACCAACAGCCAAGCTCATGGATCCAATGATAGAGCCTTCTCAGTCACAAGCATGCAACAACATCATCAGGGCTTCCAAGACTTCAATTTCTTCTTCAACTTCAACAGACTATGTATTATTTCAGAGAGTTTCAATATTACAACTAGTGATCAACCAACAACCAACAACTTCTCATCTTCTACAAAAGTATTTATAGAAGAATGAGGAGGTGAGATATGTAAAAATATCTCCAGGGTGAATTAATACAGACTTAGTGGCTTCTCGGCCTTTGAGAGGCTCGATGAAGAAGTTTACAGTTGTTCGTCTGTATTAATGTTTTTACAATTAATATTAAAGCTCGGTGGGTGCTTTGTTGACTTTTAAGGCCCTGTGTCATGAACGAAATAACTCTGCTGATATTTTACATTAAATTCCTTTGGCAGAATTAATTCTTCGGCTGCGTTGAGGCAAATATCTGATTGATCAATAACTTCGGCCTCTGTTTGAATTCTTTGAGGCACAGGTGGCTTTGTGGTAGCTAGGAGAAATCAATTTTCCTCAGATATGGCGGTGGAGGCTTTTTTGTCTGCAGATTTTTATGATTTCCTTTGATTCTAATTTAATTTGGAGGATTAGGACTTTGATAATCAATCTTAGCCGTAATACCCAAATTTGTCTTCTATCTTCTATTCTGCTGCATTCTGTCTTAAAAACTGATACTCTTTTAATTGTGATTTAAATATCACAGTGTCTTGTTGATGTGCAAGCCGTGCAAAGCTTGTATGGCATCAATGCCTCTTGAAGCATTGACAAGACGTCAAGTAGAGCCTTTTAGTCCCTTTCCCTTTGATAACCGAAAGGCCAGAGGATCTTCACCCTCGGCTTTCTTTTCCTTCATATTATGGGAAAAAACCTTTGAAACCTGCAAAATAAACAAAACATTATGAAATCCTGTGTTTTTAGGTTTAACTGCTTTGGAGGTTGCGGAGAGGAGTGTGGCCAATGGATGGCGATCATCCAACGGTGGAGATGCAATCGGCGGAGAAATGATGTTACAGCGATCGGAAAAACACTTGCGATGTGATGTAGCGCAGACCGTTGATCTGAGGATTAGATCAACGGTGGAGAGTGAATCGGGGGGATGGCTAATCGGGAGGAACAAACAAACACGTCGATCGACAAATGCGATGCGATTGAGCGATCGGGGAGGGCCGATGCGATTGAACGATCGGGGAAGGTCAATGCGATGGTGCGATCGGGCCATCGCAATCGGAGGAGCCTTACAAAAGTTTCTGATGCGAGTCTTTCACTCAACCCACTAAATTTCTCCGATGCGATTGCGCATCGGGTCTTTTTAATCTAACCATTTTCATTTAATCACGTGACTTTGGTTTTTTAGATCAAAACTTTGGATAAATGGGTTTTATGACTTTATAAAAGAAAAAGGTGATCGAGAAAGGATGTTTTCAATGTTTTAAGCGCCGAAGGCGGGTCCACGGGTTATATGGAAAAATAATACGATCGGAGGTCATAAGCGTAAGGCTTAATCGCATCGGAACTTTTCGGCATGGCACAAAGACTTGTGCGCTCGGATTTGTGCGATGCGATAAGCGCTGAAAAGGACTTAGCGCTTGGTCTTAGCACCATGGACATACGGTGGGGAAGTGGTTAGGACTTAGCCCAGGGGGCTTAAGTCTGTAACATAAAAAATGGATTTTTTATGGTTTTTCAATGTTTTCAAAGGGATTCGAGGGTTTCGGTAAGGCTAAAAAGTGAGTTTTAAATCTTACAAAATGGATTTTCATGAATGGAAGAAGGGAACTCATGAAAAATAGAGGAATTTTATGGAAAGAAAGGGGTAAAAAAGTGAAGGTTAGTTTGGTGGTGGGAGGAGGGAAAAAGGTCTTTGCAGCAGTATTTTTACTTATGGAAACAGCAGAATTTTCTGAGTATAAAAGGCAATAGCAATGAAGATTTTGAACAAAAGTATGAGGCCTTCAAGAGTCTTCAAGAGCCAACAATTTTTAGCAATAAAAATTTTTCCTTGAAGGCTCAAAAAATTCTTAGCCACCTTTTGCTATAAAAAATTTTATTGGTGGCTAACAGAAGGAAAAATATGATGTAGGATCAAATGAGAAAACTCAAGCATATGCTGCCATGGAAAAGTGAAAAGGGAAGGTTGGAAAATTTGGTCCTAAAAAAAGAAATAACAATATGGAAAAGGTTCAATACTATGGATGTCAAGAATATGGGCACTACACGAGATATTTGTTGACTTTTGTAGCTTGGGAGGTACTCCAAGCCCTAGGGTTCAGGGCTTGGAGAGCAAAGCACCACAAGGATCACATGTGGGCTTGGAACCCAAGTATGGGGTTTTGCACCCAATCATGTTTTGGGAATTTTTGGAAGTACATTTCTACATGTGATTGCATGAGACAATAAAGTGCGGAAAGGAGAATCCAATGCTTCGAGAATCGTCAAATTATGAGTTGTAGAAGTGGAGAAATGAATTTTTGAAGTTGAAAAATAATTATTGGTAATCAAGCCATGTAGGCTTGAAGTAAAACTGTCCAATAGATGTGTCTCTTCATAATTCGTGGAGCCCTTGTATTGGATATAAATACAAGGTAAGGACAAGTCATTTTTTCATCCATTTTGCAACACATTACACATCATAAGGGAGCTCGTTGAGGAAGATACTTCTGAGTTAGGCCGCAACAACAACAGGAAAAGAAAAACAAAGTGGGAGGATTGTTTTTGGGTCCGAAATTGTTGTAGTGGAGGCCAAGGGTGTTGGAGGATAGGCTGATTTGAAGAGCCTCCCCGCAAGTCTATTTTGGAGCAATGCTTGGGGACAGAATCTACCTAAAAGTGTTGGTCGTTAGCTACAGATTTTTTGTGTGCTATGTCACAGGCCATAGCACCATGGCAGGGTGTGCGGAGGAGGGTTTAAGGGACTGGTGTAAGCCTACAACAACAATGTAGTAGAGGAGGGGTCTTCTGAGTGGATGTCGCAGATTTTTGGAGGCTGCTAAGGGTTATTCAAGGGTAGGTTACTGGTTGTTGTAGCATGCTAAATAAGACCTAACCAGGGACAGCCAAGGGCATCATGAGGACAGCAAACTTTGAGCCAAGGTGGAAGTGTGTTGGGTCAAATAAGTTTACTAGTTTGGATAAGTTATTGGTGCAACTTGTTGGTGTCGTGTGGAGGACCTTTCATGGTGGTGATGACTCTATCCTAGGAGCATAATCGACAGTGTAGCATTGAGTGCCATTGATCTGGTGGAGGGCAGTGTGTTGGCCACCCAAAGTAGCCCTAGATGAGCTATATTGAAGCGACAAAGAGGAGTTGAAGGTTGGGTGAAATTTAGTGTCGAAGTGCAGCGCCTTGATGGATAAAGGTGGATGCTAGCCTGGCAATTTGGAGCTCAGGAATTAGGCCTACCCAGAGGGAAGATTGGATCAGCATGTGTACACTCTACAGACGTGAATGGAAGCAGTGTTAGGTGGCAGTCCTCCTGGAGTCTCGATGTGTCACTAAACTAAGGCACTACCAGTGAGTAGTACAAAAGTGAAGGACCGGCAAGACAAGATACGACATTGAGTTTCTCATTGTATCTTTTATACCATAGATTGTTGTATTATTCATATTTTGGTTTGATATAATGAAGATTGGCGATTGTACATTATTGTACAATTTTGTTAAAATTGTGTATATTTGTGCATATGTGATTTACTGCTTTATATTTCCCCTGTGCAAGCTAGTTCATGGTTGATATTCTTGGTTTGGTATCAGAGCATGTCTAAGCTACTTTGAAATTCAGTGAATCAGATTTGTGCATGGAAAAGTACAATGTGAGAGGGTGTTGGTCACATTGTAAGTGAAGGGGTCACTATAATGTCGAAGTTGCAGTCAGGTCTCTAGTATGAGGACAGGTTGGAGGGATTTTCCAACTATACTCCTTGGAAGGAAAGGATCACGTTGGTCTTGCAGGTCAACAAGATCTGGGATTTTTCCCGAGAAAGAGAAGCCAACCGACCCTAAGGATTTGGATATGTGGGAAGATTTGGATATGAAGGCAAGATTGATCATCCTTTATGGTGTGAAGGATTCCTTAATACCTCATTTTTCCCAGAATAACAATGCACATGAGATGTGGATGGCGCTTTAGAATGTGTTCCAGAATAAGAACAATAATTAGGTATTGGTATTAGAGGATAAGTTGAAGACCACCAAGATTATAAAAGGTGAAGGAGTGGCTTCATATCTGACAAGGCTATCTCAGGTCAAATATGAGCTTTTTTTCGTCACTGTCAAATTTTTAGATGGAGATATGGTAAAAATTTCCTTAAAAGGTCTCACCGAGGAATGGAAGCCCTTCATCAAAGGAATCATTGTGAGGGAGATATTTCCAGACTAGAATAAACTGTGGGACAACTTCATTCAAGAAGAGTTGCGAGATGAGCATCTTCATCCATCAAGGAAGGTAGATGACGATGTGGCACTTATAGCGCGACTGAAGGGTAAGCTAAAGAAGGACTTGAGTAAATTCAAGTGTTTCAACTATGGCGAGATGGGTCATTTTCGTCAACATGTCCGATGAAGAGGGGAGATGATGAAAAGAGGAAAGGAAAGCAGGTTGTCAATGTTGCCACTTCAGTTGAGATAGATGATCTCTCCAAGATATTGGAAGAGGAGGACTTTGTTATGATTTCTCATTTCTTGAAGGGTACTATCAAGGAGGATGGATGGTATGTGAATAGTGGTGCGACGAAGCACATGACAAGGTCACGGGAGGTTTTTGAGACTCTAGCTGAATGGGACTCGAAGTTTCACATGGTCTTGGGCGACAAGAGTCAGTTGGATATCTGAGGATCGTGTATGGTGTCATTCAAGATGGAGACATGACATATGATGCAGGTCTAGGATGTAATGTTTGTACCAGGATTCAGATATAGTGTGCTTTTTATCTCGATGATCGAGAGGAAGGGGTTTTAGGTATTATTCCAGGATGGGAAGGCAAGACTCAAGCCTAGAGGCTCTAAGTCCAATGGGATTGTACTCAGAATTAGAGAGCATGGTATCTACAGGTTGATGGGAAAGCTTGTGGATCATGAGAAGAAGCAGGTGGAGCATGTGCAGATTCCATAGAAGCAAGATCAAGTGGAAGTGCAGGCTTCGGAGGAGCAGGTACAGGTTCCTGAGAAGAAGGTACACTTTTCGTAGAAGAAGGTCCAAGTTCCAAAGACTCGGAGGGATTCAAGTTCTAGAGGGAGCTTGCAGATTCAGAGGGAGAATTGTCAAACCAAGAAGAGTGTGTGGTCAGTGGGAAGCAAGGGTGCTTCCACATCTACCCAGAAGGAATCATGGAGGGACTGGAAAGAGATACATGAAAAGAATAAGAAGCAGGGTGCTTCCAGCAATGACAGCGACACTTTCGAGAAGGGCGTAATTCACCGTACAGGGATTTTTGCGATTGTAAGCGCTAGGAGTTGGGAAAGTGTTGCGAGTAGTGACGATGATGATGAGTTACCTCCTCGTCTTCGAGGTACCTCCCTCGCTAAGAGGAAGTGTTGATTTTTGTAGCTTGGGAGGTACTCCAAGCCCTAAAGTTTAGGGTTTGGATGGCAGAGCACCACAAGGGTCACTTGTGGGCTTGCAACCCAAGTATGGTAGCATTTTGGGAATTTACGGAAGAAAATTTCTACATGTGATGGCATGAGATGATAGAGGGCGAAAAGGAGAATCCAACGCTTCAAAATTATCGAATTCCGAATTGTAGAATTGGAGAAATGATTTTTTGAAGTTGAAAAATAATTATTAGTATTCAAGTCATATAGGCTTGAAGTAGAATTGTCCAATAAATGTTTCTCTTCATAATTCGTGGAGCCCTTATATTGGATATAAATACAATGTAAGGACAAGTCATTTTCTCATCCATTGTGAAACACATTACACCATACGAAATCTCTTTGAGGAGGATACCTCTACTTTAGGCCGCAACAACAGGAGGCAAAGAAAAGCAAAGGAGGATTGTTTTTGGGTTTGAAATAGTTGTAGTGGAGGCCAAGGGTGTTGGAGGCTAGGCGAAGTTGAAGAGCCTCCTTGCAAGTCTATTTTGGAGCACCACTTGCGGACAGAATTTACCTAAAAGTGTTGTGTTATCTACAGATTTTTTGTGTGCTAGGTCGCAAGCCATGGCACCATAGCAGGGTTTGCGGAGGAGGGTTTAAGGGGTTGGTGTAAGCCTACAACAGCAGCATGGTAGAGGAGGGGTATTCTAAGTGGTTGTCATAGATTTTTGGATGTTGTTAAGGGTTGTTCAGGGGTCAGTCAGTGGTCAGTCAGTGGTTGTTGCAATGCGCTAAATAAGCCTTAACCAATAGTCAAGGGCAGCATGAGAATAGCAAACTTGGAGCCAAGGTTGAAGTGTGTTGGGTCAAAGAAGTTGACCAGTTTGGATTAGTTATTGGTGCAGCATGTTGGTTCAGTGTGGAGGACCTTCCGTGGTGTTGAAGAGTCTATCCTAGGAGCAGAATCGACAGTGTAGCATTGGATGTCATTGATCTGGTGTAGGTCAGTGTGTTGGCCACCCAAAGTAGCCCTAGACGAGTTATCTTGACGCGACAAAGAAGAGCTGAAGGTTGGGTGAAGTTTGGTGTTGAAGTGCAGCGCCTTGATGGAAAAAGGTGGTTTGTAGCCTGACAGTTTAGAGATCAGGAATTAGGCCTACCCAGAGAGCAGATTGGATCATCCCATGTACACTCTACAGAAGTGACTTGAAGCAGTCTTATGTGGCAGCCCTCCTAGATTCTCGATGTGTAGTGGCCTTGATGGACTAAGCCACTAATAGTAAGTAGTACGAAAGCGAAGGACCGGTAGGACGAGATATGACATCGAGTTTTTCATTGTATCTTGTATACCATAGACTATTGTATTATTCAGATTTTGGTTTAATATAACAAAGATTGGTGATTGTACATTATTGTACATTTTTTTTAAAATTGTGTATATTTGTGCATATGTGATTTATTGCTTTATATTTCCGTTGTGCAAAGTAGTTCATGGTTGAGATTCTTGGTTTGGTAGCATGAGTTATTTTAGGAATATAACCTAGACCCAAGGTCGTGGAAATTCAACAGTCCTAAGCTCAATAAGGACAACAACAAAAGAGGAAGAGAAGAAGCTCATATCACTGAAAAAGTGGAGGAAGCTGAAAGAAGAAATCAAAGGAGGAGGAAGTAGAATATCTCTACTATGACCGAGATAGTCTTCCTCACCTAGTTCTTTTCAAGTTTCTTATTGTATATATATCATGATAGGAATCACTAAGAAGCATGATAGGATGTATCATGGCGTCACAGAAGCATACAGTTGAAAGCAAAGAGCTTGTAACATCATAGAGAAGCATGAAATTTAGCTAAAATAGAAGTCTATGGCAGTCACTTATAGAAGGATGAAGCTCTTGGTAACCTCATAAAAATCATAGGTAGAACTTATGGAAGAAGAAATTTATCTAGTATAGAGTTCATCCCATATCATTCAAAAGGGATCATTTGCAGGATAAGGATGATCAATATCCTCCATTGGAATCTTCATTGGAAAGTTTACCTACTAGAAGAAGCGTCTCGCCTAGGATTCCAACTTGTATGGGATTCACAAGATGATGGTATGATGACATAAGATGTGGTGCAGATCAAGGTGATTGATTTTTTTTTCGATCAAGGAAGTTGTTGAAGAAAGTCTAGATAACTTAAAGGAATAAAAATGAGGTATGTATCCTTGTATTTGATAAAATTAAGTCATGTCATGTAGTTGCAGATAACATGGATGAATGTTCTACCTCGATAGCATGATCAAAAGAAAGGATCTCCTCCTTTGGATAAATGCATGAAGGCGTGGTTCACACATTAACTAAATCAACATAATATGTCCTCATATGGAGTAGGTGGTTGACAAAGTTGAAGGAACTGTAATTGGAATTTTTTGGGAAGAGATATGTGAATAAAGAAAGGAAGAGATCATGAGAAATACAACTATGGAGAAGGAAATCAACATCCAAGGTCTAAAATAATTGACTATGATATCTCCATGGAAAAGATATGAAGATCCTAGAGAAGTCTCAAAAAGAAAAAGACCCTTGACATTGTATATATTTTTGGAGATGTGTCAATATATATGATGGATGTTGATGCAAACAAGGAGATTTCATATGATGAAAGACCATCACAAAGGGCTATCAAGGGAAAAAGTTGTAGATGTCATCTAAAATTGATGCTCATGTGGTTGGATGAAATATCCTAAATAAAACCTGACGTGAAGAAAGTAGCAAGGTATGAAGGAAGGCCAGATATGGACTACTAGATCACTTTCTGATTAAATGAAGGATGACATGACTGACATGATTCATGAATGAAAGTGATGGATTCTATGTGCCATACAAGAAGTCTCAAAAATAATGCAGGCTCCATATCAAAGAAGAAACTCGTGACATCAAAGGAAGGATTCCTACAAGCAATTATTTGTCCCATGATATCCACCTAAAGAGTTGTTGGAAGCAAGTCCCTAATCAAGAGGGAGCTTGGTCAAGTCCTTGATAAAGAGGGAGCTTGGGTACATTCCTTTTTATATGAATGGGTATATTCCTTCATTGGAATGGGTATATCTTCCCTAGTTAAGAGGAAGAGATAGAGACATCATTATTGTCTTCACATGGGAAGATAGAATGGAGGATTGGGTGAGCATCTAGCATTCGATACTCTTTGACGATGTGCTAGGGCATCCAAGATAAGAGCAGACGTAGAGGACCGATATTCTTTGATGACTGGGAATCCAAGATAAGAATAGTCATGGTCGAACACATTGTGAGAGAACCCAAGTGGGGTATGTTTCGAGAGAGACAATGATGAGGGTGTCTATAAATCATTGGTCTTGCCAGCATTGTGCTCTGATATGTGGAGAGATGGAGATATTATTCAAGGCCTTTCTATGTGACAATGTTGGATGAAATGATGCTAAGAAAATGGGTTACCAATCTGACTCTTCTTATCATAATTCTTCACATTGAGAATATCCAAGAACCTTGTATATATTATGAATACCTCCCTAGTTAAGAGGGAGTGTTTAAATATGTAACTAGGTTTGGTCTTCATAATGACATGTGTAATCATGATTTTAAGTAATTAATTTATAGAATAAAAATAAAATTATTTTACGCTTGAGTCATGGGTTTCATGCTCAAGGAATTTTATAGATCAAGCTCCCATTTTCAGCTATAGGATTGGTCATTAAGTCATAAAGTCAATTGAGTCTTTGTCATGTATAATAAGACCCTGCTTGGGCATGTTACATATGTTTTTGGGTCATTGTAAAAATTCAAAGGACCCTCCAAGACCAAGTCAAAGCACCTCTAACAAGTCGGCCTTCAAATGAAGCAATAAGTCTACACCAAGATATCATGTCAGCCTAGGATCCAGTCAAGTCGACTTATTTACATGGGCATATCACTATATAAAGGAGAATTCGGCCTCATTCAAGTCACACCAACAATCTCACAATAAGTTCAAAAATAAGGACAAAATATAATCCTTACATTCAAGCAAATAAGATAAGATCAAGGTCGAAGGAAGAGCGAAGGTATTTCAGGTCTGTTTTGGGTATTTTTGTTCACACGTGCGAGGGAAGCTAGGGTTTTCTACCTGCAACAAGTCCAAATCGCAGTCATCTCAAGAGGCTTAAATCAAGGAAAGAAGAAGAGTTATATTGAAGTTCGAATTCACAAATAAGCCAACTCTAGTCAAGCGAAGGAGAAGGAGGGCTTAAGTAGCCCTAATTTGGTGACATGTGGGAAATTGTAGTCACCTAAAGGTAGCCAAAAATTGTAGAGATAGAGGTCGAGAATTTCAGACTCAAGTTGCAGGATCGAGGCTGAAGAAAGAAGGATAATTTGCTACATCTTCAAGCAAGGGTTAACTTGTTCTTGGAGGGGTTGTTAGTCAAGGGTCTTGGTCTTGGAATTCATCAATTGAAGATTCTATAAGAAGAAGAATTCAGTGGGTTTTCCTCTCAAGATTGGAGAGGTTTTGGCCCTATATGATATCCTACATCTAGTGTTATTTGTCTCATTTTTCTTTATAGTTTGGTAACTATTTTATAAAGAATAAAACTTAATAATAATTAAGTAAAGAAGAAGCTAATTAAGAAAAAGTAACAAGTCCTCACAAGCAATTATGATATTTCGTAGTTTCAGTGGGTATGATATATGCAAGTCTTGGCATATTCAAACATTATATGTAAAATAACACTTTGGCCATTAAACCATACATTAACCCACGTAGTATCGTGTATCCATATACATGTCACGCGCTCTTAAAGTATTAGCGAAGTTCGATGATAATCATCATTAAATCGTCACCTTAATCAACACCTTAATATCTTCCATCGGACATATATCTCCGCCCTATATTAATGCTTGTAATACGTCGAAACATTAATAACCCAATTCTTTGTATAGGATTCCGCCCGGGCCCACGATACAACCAACGGATCCACACGACCAATTAAATGCACCTATAACACCTGGCTAACTTCCGCGCACATCTATTAAACTTCTGGCAACTCCGATACATGAACACCGTTCGATTACCCTCCTCCGAATCAACGGTTCTCGTGCATTTCGCTCGGCTTCTTGGTTTGATAGTTAACGCGCGAAGGCGGAGGTTAACGAGTGGTATTTGAATAGTGGCCTAGCCACGTGGCGTATGATCAATGGAATCACTGCGAAATCTGTAAAACCACCTCACGGTTGAAAGGTGGTGCGGAATGGGAAATCCGCCCTTCGTGAAACCGCCCGTGGTTTTCACCCCTTCCACTATTCTTCGGTCAAGGTTCCGCCTCTCCAGGTTTCGTTATATAATTCAACCCACCTTTTCGCTTTACTTCCGCCTGCTTATATTTCTTCAGCACTTCTGGTATAAATCTCCATCTGTCCTCCGATTTCTTCATCCATGTCGACAATATTTATATCTATCCTGCTAACTGGACACAGAGCACATTTATGTCATCACAGGGTTTTTTTTTATTATCACAGATTTCGCTTATTCTCCACCGGGATGCACGCATATATTTCTACATATAATTTATTCAGCAAAGTGGACATACATTCACACATGAATTAACTCTCCGAAGCACAAATATACTGAACATTTCTTAATTACAAATGAATTGAGTTACGATTATTAACTGGCCAGGTCTTCAATCTGATGGCCTTCTTCCTTTCCTATGCAGCTATCTGCAAGTACAGGTGCAGGCTTGTGCAGCCCTTCCTGTGTAGGTCTCTCTCCCCGACTCTGTCACAGAGGTTTTTCTTATACAACTACAAGGAATCGATTCAATTCCTTGATGACTCACAGACTCTTCAACTTCCTACAATTCCAATTAGACTAGCCTCCAAAACTGACTATCTCTTTGGGTGCTCGTCAATCATTCGGGCAGTTACAATATTTTCCTTCCTAATTAATTAAAATAACTCAACTATGAATATTCACATAGGGGAACAAAACATAAGACCCCTTCCTACATTTATTTATGTACAAAAATTGTCTCGAGTCTAATGCTCCTGCATCAGACTCCCCAGGTTCAAATGATTCATGATCTCCTGATCATGTGCTTTATCTTTATCTGACTGGATCCCATACTCTGTTCTGCAACTGGTCATTTGTTGCAGCATTCTTCTTTCGCCTTCCTCCTAGCTTCCCTACCTTGTGTTGTAGCTTTCCACTTGCAATGCCTTCACAGTCAGTGACTGTCTCTTTCTTGTTGTTGCTAATTTCCTGCTTCTCTGCTGCTGTCCTCCTCTGAGGCATCTTCTGCATCAGTCTTCCTACAAAGTCAATCTCTTTTTCTAATCTTTCCCCTGACTACAGGATGCTTGCTTCTGTTTGTTTCATTCTCATCTCTTCAGTTCTTACTGCTGCCTTATTCACTATGCTTACTGATGTCCAAGCTCCTACGCTTACTGCCACCCAATCATCCATACCCTCTCTGCAACAGTAAAACTTTTGCTCCTCTGCTGGCAACACTTCAGCTTGTTGCTTCAGCACTCTCTCCAGCAACACTCCAAGCTGTTGTTCTGGAAATTCACCTCCTTTTCTGAATACCTTCAGCAAACATTCTTTCCATCTCCTTTGGCCAAACAAATCTTCTCCATGCTGCAACTCAAGTTCAGCATCTTCTTCTTCTGTCTTGGCAATCTTCAGCAATGGCCTTCCTCCTTCTTGATTGATTCCAGCAGTCGAACCAAGTTCTCTAGCCACTGTACCTTCATCTCCTGTCAGAGTGGAACTCTGATTCTCCCTTACTGTAGCAGCCCCAACAGTCTGCCATACAGTCTTCTCTTCAATCTTCTCTTGGCTATTCCAACAAGCCAATTCATCCTTGCTATCAATAGCAAAAATATTTTCCTGCCCATGAGACATGGTTGTCTCATCTTCATTCAGCTGCTCATCCTCATTCTGTAATAGCTCTTCTTCTTCTAAGACAACTCCAAGTGATGGATTGTCTCCTGCCTTGCCTGTCAACACAACCACTCTATTGATTCCAAAACCCCAAGACCCAATGGTCCCTGCTGATGATTCAATCAGCAATGATTTTCTATCTTCATCCCATTGTGTCTTCTCATTCTGCAGCCCCCAATTCTGAAATTGAGGTCTTCTCTCTTGTAAGGAATCCTGTTGATTCAGCATACTCTCCAGCAGCTCAATTTCCCCATTCCATGGTTTAAAGTCTTCCACAGAATTCTCCTTCTCTTTCAATTGACTGCCCCATGCTGTTAATTCTCCTTCAGCGTCAACAGGATCTGCACTCCTCAAACATTTGTTAAAACAAAATTCACAAGGCCTCAAAGCCTTTCCTTCTTCTGTCAGCACCTCAGTATGATGTCCCAACTTTCTTTTCTCTTCCATCAGCACATCAGAATGTTGATTCCAAATCTTCAAACATTTCTTGAGACTGTCAGCCAGTCTCTCTTCTGCACCATCCCCTTCAAGGATGCCTTTCTGTTCCAGCTCATAAAAATGAACTCTCTCATCTTCAACCACCTATGTCCTTACCATCTGAACACCTTCTCTCTGTGGTTTTGTCCTCTGCTCATGCCACAATCTTGGCATCTCCTCCAAGAGAACATCCTCAACATCTTCATTGTCTTCTGTTGTCACTATCTCCTCTGCCTTCATCAGAATGGAATCCTGATTTCCCATCTCTGCAAAGACTCCAGCTACCTGTCCATCATTCTCCACATGGCCATTTAACAAAAGCAGCCTGTCATTATCAGCATTAATGAAAATCTCATCATCATCAACTTCTTTGAAACAATTTCTTCTACCAAATAAGGAATTAATGAATTCCTTCTGCTGTAGTAGTTCAATCTATTCTTCGTCTGAAAGATACTCCTCATACTTTGCTTGGCAACAGTAAACTTCATTCATCACAGTTTCACCGTATGAACTGTCTTTATTAACACCTTCATTCACACACAACTTGTTAGATGCAAAACAACAAGACCTCATGGTCTCAATTGGTGATTTGGTCACCAAATCTTTCTGTTGTTCCAAGTCTTCTATATTTTCCAGAGATTCTTCAATGGTCTCTTCTTCAGAGTCCTCAAGCTGTTCAGCCTCCAGCTTTTGGTCAATATCACAAACTAAATCTCTTCTGCTTCCAACATGTTGGAAAGCAGAATCTTTCTCCAACTGTGCATGGGCATCCTCAAAACATGTAGTTGCTCCATCTTCTTCCTCAGTGACAACATCAGCAGTTTTCTCTCTCTCACCTGTTGTTCCTGCAATCATACAAACTATGTCATATGTAAGGTTCTTGGACCCCTTGGTCCCACTTGAAGCTTCAGTCTCCAAGTCCTTCTCCAAATACTCAATTGCCCTGAGTACTTCCCTTTTCATCCGAGCATTCATCATCTGCTCCTTCTTCCTTTGTAGCCTCAGCCACTTTATCTTCTTCCTCATGAGCCACCCAATTCTCTGGCTTTCTTCTATCCATCTCTTTAATTCATTAAACTCTTTTCTGATCTCAGCTAATTCTCTCTGAAATTCTTCATCTGTGGATTTCTTCTTCTTCATGCCATTTGCTTTGGCATCTTCACACACTCTCCTGTTGTGGTTTCTCTCAAAACCTCTGCAATCACTGCAGTCTCTGTTATGGCCCTCAGTAGCCATTCTCTCCTCTAGGAGTTCTTCACTCACAAGCTGCACTAAGCCTCTACACAGCAAGCTCTCTTGCTGCAACTCACCTCACCAAGCTTCTCTCCTGAGCTCCGGCTTTTGGCAAGTACTGGTCCCCTCTCTTCTGGAACCTTCTGGGCTTCACTCTGCAACTTTCTCAAGAACACCTCTTCTCACTGTCAACCAACCTCTGTTGGGAATCTTCCAGGTTCTGCCACACTCTTTACGCACTCAGAATCCCTTGTTGGACTCTTCTATCACTGCTCTCAAAGCTTGTGATCTACTTCTGCCGAGATTTCTTCAATTGTCTGCACTCTATATTCTGCAAACAAATCCTTCCAACCAGAGTTCAAATAAGGCTCATCTTCTCTCGAGAACACTACAAATGTCCTCCTTATCCAGCCTCTAGTTGAATACCAGGCTCACTCTCTTACCTCTCAAGATCCCTGACTGATCTTGCTTCTTTCCTTTTCTTTTCACCTGAACTGCATCTACCTGCTGCAATATTCTGTCTTCAAATCCAGATTCTGATCATCTGGAGACCTTCACTGCATGTCAAATCAAATCTACATTTTCTCTATTAAACAGATTCTAACATCAACCATTCTTTTATGTTTCAGTACATGTGCATTTTCAAAACAAAATTTTCAACGAGCTAATTAAATTCTAGCTCTGATACCACTTTGGTGCAGGGGTAACCCCGCTTCACCCACATTCCCAGTATTTTTCAATTTCCACCTAAAGTGTGTGTGAATGTATTCCTAGCTTCATTCCCATTCATCTCCCAATCTAGGCAGTCTCTTTTTTTTTTCTCTAACTTCTATGCTGGCAGATTCAACACTTAATTCCGAGAGTGTTAATATCTCAAATCTCCGCGATTTGAGATATTAATTCCAATCATGCACCATCTTACAATCTCACAACACCCGGTTGCTATCCTTTCATCCAATAAGGGTTTTCCTTGGACTTGATTATCCTTTACTCCAATCTCATATTACCCCTGGTAACAAGGCTCCCATGTTGTTCCAATTCAGACATTGCACGCACACCGTAATATTTCAGTGGGTATGATATATGCAAGTCTTGGCATATTCAAACATTATATGTAACATAACACTTTGGCCATTAAACCATACATTAACCCACGTAGTATCGTGTATCCATATACATGTCACGCGCTCTTAAAGTATTAGCGAAGTTCGATGATAATCATCATTAAATCGCCACCTTAATCAACACCTTAATATCTTCCATTGGACATATATCTCTGCCCTATATTAATGCTTGTAATACGTCGAAACATTAATAACCCAATTCGTTGTATAGGATTCCGCCCGGACCCACGATACAACCAACGGATCCACACGACCAATTAAATGCACGTATAACACCTGGCTAACTTCCGCACACATCTATTAAACTTTTGGCAACTCCGATACGTGAACACCGTTCGATTACCCTCCTCTGAATCAACGGTTCTCGTGCATTTCGCTCGGCTTCTTGGTTCAATAGTTAACGCGCGAAGGCGCAGGTTAACGAGTGGTATTTGAATAGTGACCTAGCCACGTGGCATATGATCAATGGAATCGCTGCGAAATCTTAAATGCATGTATAACACCTGGCTAACTTCCGCACACATCTATTAAACTTCTGGCAACTCCGATACGTGAACACCGTTCGATTACCCTCCTCTGAATCAACGGTTCTCGTGCATTTCGCTCGGCTTCTTGGTTCAATAGTTAACGCGCGAAGGCGCAGGTTAACGAGTGGTATTTGAATAGTGACCTAGCCACGTGGCATATGATCAATGGAATCGCTGCGAAATCTGTAAAACCACCTCACGGTTGAAAGGTGGTGTGGAATGGGAAATCCGCCCTTCGTGAAACCTCTCGTGGTTTTCACCCCTTCCACTGTTCTCCGGTCAAGGTTCCGCCTCTCCAGGTTCCGTTATATAATTCAACCCACCTTTTCGCTTTACTTCCGCCTGCTTATATTTCTTCAGCACTTCTGGTATAAATCTCCGTCCATCCTCCGATTTCTTCGTCCATGTCGACAATATTTATATCTATCCTGCTAACTGGACACAGAGCACATTTATGTCATCACAGGGTTTTTTTTTATTATCACAAATTTCGCTTATTCTCCACTGGGATGCACGCATATATTTCTACACAGAATTTATTCAGCAAAGTGGACATACATTCACACATGAATTAACTCTCTGAAGCACAAATATACTGAACATTTCTTAATTACAAATGAATTGAGTTACGATTATTAACTGGCCAGGTCTTCAATCTGATGGCCTTCTTCCTTTCCTATGCAGCTATCTGCAAGTACAGGTGTAGGCTTGTGCAGCCCTTCCTGTGTAGGTCTCTCTCCCTGACTCTGTCATAGAGGTTTTTCTTATACAACTACAACGAATCGATTCAATTCCTTGATGACTCATAGACTCTTCAACTTCCTACAATTCCAATTAGACTAGCCTCCAAAACTGACTATCTCTTCGGGTGCCCATCAATCATTCGGGCAGTTACAATATTTTCCTTCCTAATTAATTAAAATAACTCAACTATGAATATTCACATAGGGGAACAAAACATAAGAGCCCTTCCTACATTTATTTATGTACAAAAATTGTCTTGGGTCTAATGCTCCTGCATCACCCATGGTGGGGTGAGGTGTGCAAGGAATGATATCTATAGATGAATATCTACTTACAAAATAGGGTTAGGCATCTCTAATCGCAATATTGAAAGAAAGTGGAGATGGATCTCTCGAAGTCTGTATAGATGCATTAGCAATGTCCTATTATCTCATATTAAAAGGGGCATCTAAAAATGAGTTGCATATCTGGTTTCCAATCTTATAGGTGGCACATCTAGCAAATCCTATTTGGTCAGAGAGTATGGTGATCGATATCCACCTAAAGTCTACGAGAGTTAACCCATAATTGACACAAAGGGGTCTTGAGAGAATGCATCCAATGTTTATGTGTTTATTAGGGTGGGGAAGTGACGATGGTGCCATGCCACAAATCCAAGAAGTACTCGAGGTTGAAAGAAATTTTCAAGCCTGTGCCCTCTAGAGGTGAGGTCCAAGTGATCTAGATGTACAATATGTAGATGTCCTATCACATGACCCAATTCAAATCATGTCTAGTCGATAAGAGATGGTCTGGCATGTCCAAAGAGTACTAAAAGGGGGAATTCTTTCTAGGGAGATGGTCATCAACTAGAGATGCCAATAGGACTCTGAAAACTAACCTCATGCATGACCAATGTGGAAATCGGACGAAAGGGCCTCTAAGGAGCATAATGAAAGGTAGGTGTACCTCTATCTCAAACAAAAACTCCCCAAAGAACCCGACTTTTTATAGGAAATATACTAGATGAAATTTAAACTTGAAACAAAAGGGGTGAAATCTAAGCTCCAATTGAATAATGGATTGTAGAACTATATATTTGCATCAAATGATGTGCCTCGAAAGCAAGAACTAAATTTTCTCAGTCCAATCCCAATCTCTCTATAACAAGCTCGATCCTCAAATATTTGAATCATAAAGGAACGTGGGTCTAATAATCGCCTCCATGAGGTATAGTTTGAAATTTGGAAGCAATATCTTGAAATTCATCCTAGAAACATTGCCTCTCAAAGAGGGCCAAGGAGTCATAACCTTTGTTGAGTTGAGGGTAAAGGGCCTTGTTACCAACCAAAAGTGGGTAACCAATAGGAGAAAAAAAATATCCTCATTTGACAACTAGTAACCCTATGGTGGTGCTCATATAGCATTATGTCAAATTTCGCCACCTATTTCTCCCATTAGTGCTATCTCCCATCTTGCGTTCTTCTTGAAGCAAGGTGGGTCATCTATCAATAGGTACTTTAACCATTTTAGAAATCATGCACTTTCATTTAATGTTACAAGCATATTAATATGAATCATGTGGAAAATTGGATGATTGGCCACTCTAAATTGCATCTATGTTCTTGCACTTCACTTAGTTGTTTATTCTTTGACTCTAGTCTAGTGGGACCACCTCTAAGGCCTTATGGTTTAGGAAAAGCACTAATAGGGGAAATTATTGATATAGCATGTCCATGATGATCCATATGTACAAATTTTCATCCTTCCCTATTATTCATCCCCATATTGGTCATTGGGATTGACACCATGTATCCACATCCTTGAGTTGGCGCTAGGCTCAAAACCTTGGCCCTAGAGTTTCATGTAGCAGAAATACTAATAAAGGCATATAAAGCCACAATAAAAACGAAAATGTAAACTTAAAAATATGGCTAGGACTTATTTAGCACATGCTAAAAATCCTAGCATGAGATCTACACCCCTCAATAACCATCACCCAATTCTTCAAGCATTTAATGATTCCTCTAAAATAAAGGAAATATTGAATGCCCCAATCTAATGACCAAGAAACTACTACATTCTTAAGGGGTACTGGAAAAGCATAAGGTGATTTTGATCTCCCAAGCTATGCACATGTTGTATTATGACAACTACCATTGATGTATCTATATCAATAAAATAATGGGGACCTTTTGATTTTCAAACCCTTAAATTCCTAAATTTTATCTCATGGCATGGCCATGTTTGAGCCTAAAACACCCATACTAGGCCAAAATTCATTTTCCCTTGTAAAAAATTATTCTATGTTCATTGTATCTTGAATCTCGGCCACAAAGTTTAGTGCTACATATTTTTCCACCCGAGCTCTGACACCTGAACTCAAGTGAAGTTCTCATTATAGCATCCATGACAGTTCATGCATTGTTTCCTAGCTTCATATCATACCTCTTTGCTCTTTCCTTAATTACTCATAATCCTGAAAATCATGTGGCTTGACATAATCTCAATTAAAGACCATGAGCCATCCCCTGATCTGTCATACGATGTCATATATTTATGTTATGCGATCTTGAATATCGATAAAGACATCAGCTCCACACTCTTAAGGCTCCCAAAGGTCTGACGTTGATATCAGCCATCCTTCACATCATCCCTAGAGAAAAGCTAAAAACATAGGAAGATTATTTTTACCTAAATCACTTTCCTATCTGATAACTTAGTTGTAGGCCAATGTGTCACTAATACATGCCATTCCAAACACATCATATTACATATGTCCACGATTTTTAACCCATTAATAATTATGAAATGACCATTTCACATGACACATCAAAACTAGGAATCTTTTCATTGTTGAGAATGGTGGTGTTAAATACATCCCATGATCTTGAAATGCCTCCAAGAGCAATGAGAGTGAGCTCCCTGTCAACAATAACTTCTCCAATAGATAGTATATCATTCTTGATTTGTGTTATTCTCACGAAATACAATTGTATGGACTCCCCTTTTTCCACCTTGATGTCTTTCAACTTGTTTTTGAGAAAGAAGATTTGATTTGGATTGTTTACTTTAAACATCCCAATCAGCTTATTGTACATCTCGTTAGATGTTCCCAAATCAAATATATAGGCAACCAAGTTCTTTTGAATGGAATCCATGATATTTCTCTTAGCTTTGACCTCCCTTTCTTATACTTTGTCTTTGCAACGGTGGGTGCATTTGAAGGAGGCTCCACCAATTTTCCCCGCACATATTCCATTGCATCATGTTCTTCCCAAGTAAATTCCAAAGTCATCTTCCATGCATGATAGTCAGATTTGTCCTTGAGATTATCCTCATATTTGAAGTAAGATCTAGTAGCCATTGAAGCTAGTCCAATCTTGACTGATAGATCTCCCTTACTGATTGCTTTTCTCTCTCTTGCTTGGGCTTTGTCTTCACCTGGGCTCTGATACCATCTTAATTTTATTAGTAACAATGGTATGTTCTATTCTTAGCACAATTACTTCAAAGTTCCTTTAGCAGCCCAATAACAATTTCCAATTTAGTTTTCCAATAGAAATCACATTGACAATAAATGTGGATAGAACATAAAATAAAATGCAGAAGACAAACCAAGACAAGGGGACACCAGATTTGGTGGATGTCAGGGAAAAACCCCAATATGGTGAAAACCCTTTGATCAAATATTCTTATTATTATATCAAATGTTCAACAGAGAGAGAGAGAGAGAGTACCAAATGTTAAAGATGAATTTCCAAATCAAAGTCAAAACAACCCTATCAAATCTGCAATCAACTACATTCAAATTCAACCCTAACCAGAAAGTCAAATATGGTCAATGCAGCAGAAAATCTTCATCTTTGGAGCTTGGTCATACTCAGTCAAACTCGACCTGATAAGGTGGTGAAATTCAACTCAAACAGTCTTGAAAACTTTGGTCAAACTTGGTCAACTATGTGGTCAACCCTATGGTCAAACTGCCCATAAATTCTCGGTTCCTGTGCCAAACATTACGGCCTGCCAAAAACTAAATTTTCCCAAAAAAATTGCAGTCAAAGGATGACTGAAAGTACTCGTTCAACACTGGTCAAACTCTTGCAACAGTCCTGAAATTCGGCCCTGCAATTTGTCTAGAAAATTCGTCCTTCTGCCACACATGTGGGAGAGAGAGAAGATATGCGCAATAGTTGTACGAACCAATGAGAGAAGGAGAGAGGAGAAATGTCTGTGATGATGATGCAAAATGAGGTGAGAGGGCACTTTTATTTATACAAGTCGTTGAGGGTGAAGTGTCACATCCATTGGGCTTCATGAGCCTATATGATGATGAGGTTGATCTTGACAATTTGCACATGTGGGCATAAATTCAAAAACACATTTATGCTTGTCCAAATTTGATGATCTTTAGGTCGAATTTGGCCCTCTCGAAAAGAAAAATTCAATGCAATAATTATCTCCATCAAATGAGTTGTCCAACAGTGTAATTTGGCCCTAGTTGCCAATTTTAACAATATATATATACATGGTACTAAAACTTTGAAAGAAAGAATTTAAAATTTTAAGTTTTAACATTATAATTTAGAATATAGATATAGATTCATGAATAAATGAGCAAGTGCCAAGGCCCAAGGAAATAATGCTACAACAAATACCTACATATCATCAAAATGATTGCCTATATTGGGACCTCCATTATCAATATCATCCTCTAAGCATTAAAAAAAAAGATAGAAAATGTTTAACATGCCAAACCCAGATTTTGTTTGAGTTAGAGTGATATGTACACTTTTACTAGGGTCATGATAGAGAAGTTCAACAATCAATGCCACTAACATTAAGGTACATAGAGGGTTTGGTGTTCTTGATTAAATGTTAGTTCCATACCCTTGTACACAAAAAAAAATCCAACAAAAATGTTACCATCCCCTCAATCCTGGAATCCTAAAAACTGTTATGTATGTTAGATTTAGAGTAAGATCTAAAATTCTACTTTCTCCATATGAATTCCAATGAGGTTGGAACTGCTTTCAAACATCATGAGGAAATTAATGGTAATGTTAAATATTTAAGTGAACTTTTACTTTAAGAATTTAACATTATCATTAAACATAGCATTAGTAAGGCCCTAGGGTTTAATATTCTGTTGCCACACTCATAAATCATTGTTTTCTAAACAATTTGCATTTTGCCCAGACACGCCCCACAAACATGTCGTACTGCCCCGCACATGTTGTATGGACACTGAAACGCAGGGTCTAGTGCCTAAAATGTCGTGTTTCAGGGTTTCCTTACCAAAAGGAGGTTGGTACGTGGGGGGTCTAATGTTTCCTGCAACTTAGATCAAAAAACAAGATTTCCAAAAATAACAAACACAATACAAGGATGCCTTATTATCATCCAAATTATAAAAGAATTATATTCGACAAACTAACCAAACTTGAAATAAATATGAAAAGTTGAGTAAAAATATTAATATATTGGAGAGAAACTCAATTGTGGAATCCTACCATTCCCCATATCACAGAAGTCATTGCCACGCAGTTTTGCAAAACACTGAATTAGGGTGTTATGACCTTTTCATAATTTGAGAATTTTGTTCAACTCTCCGTAACTCATATTATCTCTTATTGTCAAACATGACAACATCAAGAACAAAGAATCATGTGAAGACATCATGAGCTAGAATGAAAACATAAAACCTTTATATAAATATTCTTTGAGGATAATGCATTTATAATGAGAAGGGAAATATAATAAACATTTATATAAATGATAATAATTAATAACAAATTAAAATACACATCCTAATTAACATACATTTCATAACTAAAGGACATGACTTTTAGCGGAAAGGAATGCACATAGGTATATATAAAGGGGGCCCATTATAATTCTATCACCAATTCTAATATTTTATTCAATATAATATTTTAATCCAGATGGATTATTTTATGTTATTCCATTTTTTTTGGATATTTTTGATATGAACCAAATTGGTTCATTTCACCTTGATATCTAAAGTTATGATGCAGGTAGGAACACTTGATAAAAACACTCCTTCAAGAGTCTTTGATTGTGTGAGTTAGGACAACCCTTAGGTATGTGGAGTTGGGAGAGCACTATACATGTCAGGCTTGCTCTATTATTCCTTCATGGTGGGTATGGGGCAAAGCTCCAATATTTTGGCAGAATTGAGATCGCTAGAAACTCTGTGAAGAATTGCATTAGAAAAAGGGATCAACAACTCTCAAGTTTTGGAGATTCAAAGCTTTGCATCAATTGGATTAAGGGAAAAAATTCATATATGAACAACATATTTTTGCAGCAAGTTATGGACAAGGTCAAGCTGTCGAGAGGTAACTTCAAATACAAATCTTCCACTCATATTTTTAGAGAGCTCAATGAAATGGCGATTGGACTTTCCAACCAAGGGTTCCAAGCCTTTGAAGGCTTGCTAGAGATGATATGTTACAGAGTGCCCAAGCTCTTCCTTATTCGTTGCTACTGATCTTGACAAGATCATGATGGTTTCTTGGATTTCCTTTATACCGCCGTTCAATGTAATTATGGGTTGTTTTATTTTTCCAATCCATATAGGTAATAGGGTGGGATCCATGGTGACCTTTATTATTAGATATTTTTCAGCCCTTTTTTAGGCCCTCTGATAATTTTGAAATCCAATAGCAACTAAGGTATATGGATAGTAATATAGAATATGTTTATCTTGCTCCTAATGGACAATTGATGGTCCACTTAACCTTTCTCTAGAAACACTTTCAAAATGTAAATCTATTTCACCTTGAAAATAGAAGTTGTGATTATTACTCTAGGAAAAAAAAAGTCTTGAACGAATTGACTCAGGTGTTGCCAATGTTGAAAAAGTTAGGACTGGCAAAAAATCAGCGAGGAACCTGAAAACAAATTTTCAGCAACATCGACAAAAAGATCGGCAAATCGGGGAAAACATTGAAAAATGAAAAATATATTCATCTTTTCATATTTTTAAACATATAAAGCAACAACGACATGAAATAAATGCATTCGCACATAAATATGAAGAGAGCATTGATATATATGAAATAGTGTATGTCAAATAAAAATGATACATCAAAGGCGATACTAAATCCTATTGATCCCTGATAATTGTCCAATCAAGGACTCAAATGTGGAGAACCAATATAAAATAGCATATCATATATAAATGTATCTCATCATCATGAGTTATATGTAACAAAACAAACAAAACCAGTAGCTAGCTATTTGAGATCAGTTCCCTCACCCCCTTTTACAGGAAAAGATGATGGGTTGTTTGATAGGCCTGCCCCTGGGAGTAGAAGGCCCTGGCCCTGCACCTAATGTCAAGCAACGACTGCTAAGTATGGAACTGTGCTCTCTTATATCTGTAGGGGCTGGTGATGATTTTTCCACAATCTCCTCCTCCTCCTCCTCTTGTTGCTCCTCCCCTGAGTCCTCCTCCTTTTGTTGCCCCTATATTAATAGTTCCTCCTCTAACCATATAGATAGCTCCTCCGTGATGGAAACCTCAAACTCCACCCTCCACTTAGACAATACATCAATATTGTCTAATGAAATGGCATCCACATCCAGTTGATTCTCAATTTTCTTCACTCGTGATCGGATTTTGTTTCTGGTGCATCTCCTCATGGGACTAAGAACAAAATCATTGGGGATGCTCCTAGCCATATCGATCACCTCATTAATGGAGAGTTTTCCTATATCCTAAAGAATAAAAATTGATGCAAATTTTTATGCATGGAGTCGAGAACAATGAGTAGTTTTTTCCCATGAGCATCCTGCCAACAACCACATAATTAGTTGCACTATCTGTTATGAATTGCACCACATTCTGCACACCAATATCCTAGATGAACCCACCTAACAACTGACATATCAATGTTACATCTTTTATATGTGTTGATGCATCCACTAATTTAATAAACATGGTACCTTTAGGACAATGTACCAAGAAATTTAGAAGGGTTCTACCCTTCCTATCTATCCAGCCATCAGACATCATTGTGCATCTACAGACCTCCTATGACTGATTCAACTCCGGAAATCTAGAGTTGATGTCCTCCTTTTCTGCTTGAAGGATTTCCCCCCACAACTCCTCATACATAGCAATTTTTCACCCTGGGCCCACAACAACAATATCATCACAATTTCTTGCCAAAATGGATTTTTTTGGGTGATGCTGAGAGGTAAGTCACTCCAGTAAAGACACCTAGCCATAACTTTGTTTGTTTCTTGCTTCTACTTTTTTTTTAAATAGTGACTATTGAAGGTTGTGCTCCACGTTTAGTTTGTGGAACAAAAAATGATGACCTCCCAGTAACATCAGTGGAGCCCCTTCCACTGCCCTCTAGCTCAATCTCGGAAGGAGATAGACCTAAATATTTGTCTACACGTTCAGCCTTGTTTGCAGTTGCCTCTTATTTTTGTCTTTTGCCTCAATTGCTTCATATGCAACTCTTATAAGCTATGAGCTAGATTTATTACAAATCCCAACATCAGGTCCGAGAATATTAGCCAAATGATATTACAATCGGGAAACCCCTCCTGTCATCTTCGCCCCACACAATTTTCAACTTAGAATTTGTTGATTCATCCCACCATCAAGTTTTCCATACTTCCAAAATGGGTCCAAGGGCTTTGGGATATTTTTAGTGGAAGTGTTTAATGGACAGCTTCAAAATTCAATCTTAGGGCACCAAAAAGACCAAAAAAAAAATGGCATTAAACCCCCACTACACAAAAAATAATAGCCTCCTCATTTTAAAAAATCAATTTTTACAAACATAAATTACATTATTTGCAATGAAAAATGGCAATAAGAGGGTGCATAAGAAAGTTTAAAACAAAAAGTGAGCTTGTTGTCCAAATATGGAGAAAACCCTTGCATTGGTTCATTGGCATGAAAATCATAGCAAATGACAAAAAAACAAAGAAGGAAAATGTTGGTAGGAAAAGAGGCAAACAAGCATATACCTAAAGGCTAAATCTATGAAAAAAATCATTAACATGGAGGTATTTAAGAACAGACCTATGAATGAGGGGTGGCGGGATGGGGAGGGATTTTAATAAATCTTGATGGAAATACGGAAATCAACCTCGCTTAGGGCTTGGGTAGAAGATCAAATAATCTAGCTGAGATCTATGGCCTCTACATGTGACTTCAATTGGCCATAAATCAGGGTATATCTTCCATTGTCATCCTCGGGAACTCTCTCATCACAATCCATTATCTCCATTTGGGCTCCCTTCCTAAGAATAATCTCCTTATGCTTCTCCTCAGAAGAATCAATTGCTTACTGGAATCTTTCTCTCACAAGTCCTATTTCCATATGCTTCATGTGAAGAAAAAAAAAGGCAAATGATCAATCCAACCATGCCTGCCATCTGGAAGAAGGGAAATATGATGTCAATGGCTCCATTAATTGGAAGGTAATTCCATGATTGTCTCAAAGAAAGATGATAGTCCCTCTCCTTCAAATAATATGGAAGATTTGAATTTGGTTTGGTATAGATTTTTTAATAAGCAAAGCATAAACTATGGTGTCATCCTCCCTCACAAGATATTGATTTGGGGATGATTGAAGTAAATTTTGAGGATCAACAAATGCCGCTCTTGGCCGGACAGAAAGTTAGATGTGGAAAGCTCCATGAATATTGGCATTGGAAACATTTATGTTCGACATGCGCCTGTTAAGCTATAAAACAACCCCACCGTTTATTTAAATATCAATTAAAGTTATGAATAATAAATGGGGACCCTTTAAAAAACAAATAGAGTTTAGGAAACATTATTTCACTTAGCGTTAAGTCTTAAAAATTTAGGAATAAAATGCATGAACCTTTTTCGCTTTGATTTCATTGCGCTTAGCGCAAATCTCAAAACTCACAATATAACAAAGTTAGAACACATATAAAATCTGTGAATTGTGATAAGCACTAAGACCTTTTTGAGTTATATGCTAATTCCCGTTAAAAAAATGAAAAACCTTTATATCTATAAATCGCATCACTCTCCCTATAAATATAAGTAAATAAGAAATATCATTCGGAAAAGAAAATGCGATAAGGTCGAACCCGATAGAACGATAAACGAACATTAAAACATATCCGCAAAATCCAATAAAGCGTAATGCTTTGAGTTTTAGCGCTTATCACATCTTGCAGCATCAAACAAAATGAAAGTTATATTTGTCGTGATAAAGTGCAATGTGTGATTTGCACAGATCGCATTTCGCATACACTCATAGTTAAGACACATAGTATTGATGTTTGTAAAAGTTGTGATTTGCGCTATAACATTTATTACTAAAGCACTTGAAGTGATACTTAATCAATTGATCCGTTAATAAAATCTAATAATTTAAATATTTTGATTGGACATATAGTGTAAAATATGTAAAATATTTGATAATCGTTTAAAGGGTTATTAATGGCATTCAATGGTTACGGGGTTCAAAAAGATCGATATCTTTCTAAAGCATGTTTCAAATAAAAGCGCCAGATTTTTTATTTATGGTGATTCAACTCTGTTTCTCTATTTCTTTTCGCTCTTCATTTCAACTCTGAATTTACTTGTCTTGCTTCAATTCAGGAAACTACATGAGAAAGTGATATCAACATAAATGACAAAGAAAGGCAAATCAGTTGCCCAATCATCCACTTCTGAAGTTATAGACATGCCTCCACTATTTTCAGACACTACGTGCCATAAGGACAGTGGAATTTCTTCATGGGAAGCCATGTATAATCTTTTTGAAGGAGAAGATCCAAGGGCACTAAAGAAAACAGCAACGACGAATGAGGTTGTTTCATCAGAGCCTTCTTACTTCGAAGTTGCATGTTCATTTCTACATAGGATAACTGCAAGGCCAAAGATCTTACCATACACTAATATGGTAAACTCGGTCATCAACAATCTCAATATTACAAACAAGATGTTCAAGAATTCCAAACAGGAAAACATGGGTTCATTCACCTCCAAGGATTTGCGAATAATGTACCATTTGCCAATGCCACTTTTTCTTATGATAAATATTTCCTGGAAAATTCTGCAAAAAAGAAACAAGACCCAATGAAGGTGGTGAAAGGATGGAAGAAAAATCAAGGCAAGTTAAATCGGGACAAACTCGGTATGTACCCAATAGCGCAATTTCCATAACCTTATTGTTTTGTAGAAGCAATGTTGTGTAGATTATTTTCTAAACATAATACCACTAAATTTTCCATTTAATAGGTTCCTTTAATTGACGCAGTTGTCGATTCTACTATCATGAATTGGGCAAACATTTTATCCAATAATTTTTCCAAAACCATTATGGATTACAAAACAAATAGGGTCTTTTCAACTAGGACAATATCTCCTTTTTACATGAGCGCATCTATCACGGATGATATATGTTTCTGCTCGAACTTTCCTATTATGGGTTGGAAATGGACAAGCCAAGACCCTAACCCTATTCATATTTATCATAAAGCCATGTGGGAGTCTAAATTTCGTTCCCATTTCTATAAGATTTGTCATGGAGTCATGTTTCCCATTCACCAAACCATTTTTAATGAGAAAGCTCCTAGAATTTATAAAGAGGCCAGTGTAGATATTTTACCTGTGGCCAGATGGTTTGGAGAGGAGAATTTTACTTATGTCATAGTTTTAGGGAGTCTTTATGCCCCTCATGTTTTGCCCTATTATGTTCCAAATAAAGTCTTGGCTAGACAAATTGCATATCAAACACTTGTAAATGGTATAAGCAAGCAGCTCAGAGATTCTAAGAAAGCCATTTGGCCTACATTTCCATTACAGTGTTGTACCTTCGCCCTTTTTTATATAGGTCATGCAACGAAGGAAATTCCAAACATTACTTCCTTTAATCTGGCTTTAATGCCATAGAGACAGTATGATCCTAATGATGTGGTCCAAAATATTACCACTACACTTAAATTTAGACCTTTCATGAATAAAAAGGATATTTTTGATGATTTATTTGAAGGAACAGAGAAATTTACAAATGTGTTGAAAATGACATCCAATCAGCTCAGTGTAGCAGTCCCATAGGACTTGTTACTAATAGAAGATGCCAGAAAGCCAACTGCTAGTATTAGTTTAGACGATGAAGCAAAAGAGATGTCAAAAGATGAATCACTGGAAAAATCAATTCAAGATTCAGAGCATTCACAACACAAGTCTCAAAGTTCAGATCATTCTGATAATGAATCTCAAAGTAAAAATAAGAGCCCTAATAAGATAATTGAACATATCATCAAAGGAATTGATATACATACTAAGGAAGGAACTGGTGAAGTTGAACTATTAAAAGCATCTTTAAAAGAAATTTAGCAAGTTCAAACTACACCTGAGCAAACAGTAGAATCTCAAGTAGAACATTTGGGCACAGAATGGACAAAGTTTACTCAAGTACTACAAACAACACTTAATCCTAATCCAGAAGAATCAACAAGTTTTCAAACTCCTGAGCAAATTCAGAAACTAACAGAAACAACAATGGCACTTCAGCAAATACTAGAGGTTCAAGAACAGGAGATCATCCCGACCTACCCAACAGAAGAAATCATTTTAAATATTGAGGGCATACCTCCATTAGACGTTTTCTACAGTCCAAGCCACAAAGTTGTAGTAAAGAGGAGGAAAACAAGAATAATTGATGAAACAATGACAGCTCTCAATAATGAATCAATAGATGTTGCCTGGAAAGACACTTTTATCAATCCAACAGAACATCTTACCAAATTGTCCCAGTTTGCAGGTGCATATGCAACTGCCACGATTGATAAAGCAGCAGAAGTGCAACTTATTCTCAAGCAAAAATAAGATAGAGTTCAAGAATTGGAAATACAACTGGAACAAGAAAAGCATGATGCCAATAAGCAAGTTGAGATGAAAATGGCACAGTTCCAAAAGGACTTTGAAAGATTAAAGTTGCAACATCAAGTACAAATTTCTAAGAAGGATACACAGATAGAGGCAGTAATGAATAAGTTTAAAAGCCAACCTCAAACAAAACAGTTTATAGAAGAGGCACTTGAATGGAATACAAAGTTGAAACAACAGCAGGAGACTTTTTGTCAGCAAATCTCAGCTACCAATTCATATTGTGAAACAAGCAAAATCTTGACTCAACAAGTGGAAAACAGAAGACTGGAATGTGTATCACTGTCTACACCAAGAAAGTGGGTAAGTCCTTCACCATCCTTGTTCTTTATGTTGATGATCTTATCCTTACTGGTAGTGATCCAAACCATATAAACCATGTGAAGTCTAGCCTCAAAAAGAAGTTTGAAATGACAGACTTAGGACACTTGCATTATTTCCTTGGTCTTCAAGTCTTGCAATCCAAGGAAGGCATTACCCTCTCTAAGTCCAAATATGCCTGTGATCTTCTACACCACTTTCACATGAAAGACTATAAGCCAGCCCCTTCTCCCTTTCAGTCTGGATTCAAGCTTTCAGTCACGTGTACTACCCCTGAATTTGATGCTACCTTATATCGTCAACTTGTTGGTAAACTTCTGTATCTAACCCATACCCGTCCTGGCCTTTCCTTTGCCATTGGTCTTGTCGCTTGGTTTATGCACCAACCTCATGAAAGTCACTGGAAAGCAGCCAAAATAATACTTCGATATATTCGAGGTATAGTTCAGTTTGGGATTCAAATAGACTTAGGACACTTGCATTATTTCCTTGGTCTTCAAGTCTTGCAATCCAAGGAAGGCATTACCCTCTCTAAGTCCAAGTATGCCTGTGATCTTCTACACCACTTTCACATGAAAGACTATAAGCCAGCCCCTTCTCCCTTTCAGTCTGGAGTCAAGCTTTCAATCACATGTACTACCCCTGAAGTTGATGCTACCTTATATCATCAACTTGTTGGTAAACTTTTGTATCTAACCCATACTCGTCCTGGCCTTTCCTTTGCCATTGGTCTTGTCGCTTGGTTTATGCACCAACCTCATGAAAGTCACTCGAAAGCAGCCAAAAGAATACTTCGATATATTCGAGGTACAGTTCAGTTTGGGATTCATTACAGTGCAGGAGCATCTCCATTGTTGATTGGTTTCACTGATTCAGATTGGGTTGGTGACCCTGATGATCGAAAGTCAACTGTAGGATATGTATTCACTCTCAGTTCAGGACCTATTACTTGGTCTTGTAAATAAACAAAGTGTCATCTCTCTTTCTTCCGGAGAAGCAGAGTATCATGGTGCAATTGAAGCCAGCAAGGAAGCCATGTGGCTTCGTCAGATCCTGTCTGAATTTGGTCTTCATCAGCAGCATCCAACTACACTTTGGTGTGATAATCAAAGTGCCATTCAGCTATGTAAAGATCCAGTTTTGCATCAGCATATGAAACACAATAAACTCCGCATACACTTCATTAGAAATCTCATTCATGATCATGTTCTTGAAGTGCAGTATTGTACAACCAATGATCAAGTAGTCGATATCTTTACAAAGGCTCTCACAGAAGCGAAGTTTTCCAAACTTCGATCCATGCTTGGAGTTCAGGAAAGTTGTCATTAAGGGGGGATAGGCTCTAATGCCTCCTTCCTTCTCCTATTGTGTCACTTTTGTAAATCCTTCAATCCTATCTCAATTTGCTCTTAAGGGGGGATGTTAGGATATTTCGACACAGGAAATAAGCTCCTTTTGTGTCACCTTTGTAAATCCTTCAATCCTATCCCAAGTTGTTCTTAAGGGGGGATGTTAGGATATTTTGACACATAGGAAATAGTTAAGAATAACTTAGTCTAGTGTAGAGTTAGGTAAAGTGTGTTTCTTTACCATGTACATTTGTAACTTATAATCCGACGGTTATGATTTGTAGTGATCTGACGGCTATCTCTCACCTCGATATTAATGACACTTGATCCATGGCTTAACACCCGATTGGTCCATGATCTCTATTTAAAGAGCATGGAGGGTCATTTGTCCGGTAACCATTCATGAGAGAAACATATGTAACCTTTCTTTTATATTAATAAATTTCCTGAAGTGACCGCGTTGGCTTAGGTCGTGGAATGTTTCCCTCTTTGAGGGTTTTAACCATGTGATTATACTGGTGTACTAATTTGTGATCTGTTTGTGAGCAGTGACCTTTGGTTCTTGATCTACGGAACTTACCCTGTAAATTCCTACAAAAAGATTCATAATAAAATTTCTGAATTCATTTTATGGAAAGAATCTGGCAAAGGAAAGAAGGCAGATCTCTCAAAATTTGATAAGTTTCATAAAGATATTTTATTTAAAGACTGGGACATGCAGTTGAGACAAGCAGAGAAGGCAACGTCAAAGGCAGCAAACTAAGCAAAAGAGATCATTGATTCTATCAATGGATAGCTTCGGAATGCTAATCTTATTAAAGAATATACAGTTGAAGCAATCCCAGAGGTCAAACTATTGGAGACACAGTGGAAAGAAAGCATCGAGACAGGCAAAAGCTATCAAGCAAATAACCAAATTAGATCAAGAAAATTACTAGAACTTCTTGGTCAAACCACATCACCAGTGCATGAATCTACAATCCTTAACTGATTCCACTAGAAAAGCATTTCCAACACTCTCAAATGTCGTGCTTAAAGGCCAAGTCAGATCCGGTATCACATAGCCAACTCAGTTGAAGCTGATGATGGATATCTGCCACCTCAGAGATCAAATGACAAAAGAACATCAGCCCACTTAAGTAATATTGTTATCTTTATTTCTAGATTGTAGTTTAGTTTACTTATTATGAGGAAGGTTGTTTGAAACCTCCTCAAATTGTGATATACTATATATTTTTGACTTATTTAGTTTATTATTTAAACCCTTCTCATACATTTACAGAAAGGTCCGGGAATTTAAATCCTTCTCATTTTTGACTTATTTAGTTTAGTATTTAAAGCCTTCTCACACTTATTATTTGTATTATGTATGAGATTGGTTATTATAGGTGAATGTTAAATGCACTTCTGTAGTGATGTTTATCTATGATTCCTTATTTTATATGTGATCAAATTAGAATGTGATACATCTCTCCCAATTGTTTTCATTAACTATTTAATCAAAATAATCATTTTTACATCATCTTCATCTCTTTCAATTGTTGAATGATCTTTATTGCCAATTGTTGAAAGATATCCTTTTAGATCGCATTAATGAAAGAACACCCACGGGTAAATAATAGAATAGATATTTAATTACATGCATAAATAGATTAAATCATTCCCCCATTCGCATATTTTATTTTCCCGTGAAAAAATCGAACTTTTTATTAATAATAATAAAAAGTTACATCGTAGATGTTGTAGCATTCCATATGAGAGAATCGCCCTATAAGAAGCAAGGCATGGGCCTGAGGACCCACAAGAAGCAATTAACCAGAAACACTGGACATATCTTTTTTGCCTTTTTTCTTGTTTACCTTTTGCCAACCCTTCAAAGAAGGAGCAGCATTTATCATGGCCAACTCCAAGCAGGTTGAGAGTTGGACATCTTTGTCGAAGTCCAAGCTTTCGGAAGCATGTGCACGCTTAGTTCCAATCACACTACGATCACTGTTCAGTCCATCCTGATTAGGAACTATTTTTGTATGTTGTTCAGATTTATCGTTGACAACCTTTTTCTCTGCCACCTTTCCTACACTCCTTTCTTGTGTATCTTTCTGGTTTTCTTGCGAATATTCTGATTCTACTTTCCTTTGGTTTTCTTCCATATCTGCTTCCTCATTATCTAACAATGATGCTTTCGAAAAATTCCACCCTTTTTTCTTTAGTGGCTTCTTATTTGTTTTTTTCCGGGATAAAATATAAGAGCTTTGTAGGTATCCAATTTGGTGGCACACCCTGCATCGAAACGCTGTGTTTTCAAAATCTAATGCTTGAGACCACTCAAGGTCTCTAGGGATTAGGTTGATGCAGTCTGGCAAACCCTTTCAAAGGTCCATCTCCACGCATATCCTTGCAAAGGTAAATATCCCTTTGTCCATTCTCTCTCGGTCTAGCTTTATAAACCTTCCTAAAGTGTTGCCAATGTTTTCTAGGACCTTATGGTGCCAGAACGGGAGCGGCAGATTGTGCAATCGTACCAAAACAGGCATTTTTGAACCACCATAGTATTTGCATCGAAACCCGAGAACCATGGGGATATAAAGAGACCTGCTCTTCCCCAAAAACATGGTTCATCAGAGATTGCGACGCAGCAGTCCTCTGTATTATAAAATTTAACAACGAAAAAACCATTGCACAGAGGAAAATATCACAGTTTTGGGTCCAGTTTTGGTGAATCCAAGCATGTAGTTCTTCTTATTTTGGCCAAAATCCATTAAATCGACAAATGACATATTTTGTTTGCAGTGCTTCGAACTGCCCTGTTACTTCTGGTGTTTATACTACCAGGTCTGGAATGTTCTCTATTTTTTCGACAATGTATGTGTTTATAGATTGATCAGACCTATTTTCCATTCACGGACCATTCAGGCCCTCCTTCTAGCACCAAAATGTCACGCTATATAAATTTATAGCGAAACTACCATGCTAACCTGTTTGGAGCAGCGAAACCCTAGAATCCAAAGCTCTGATACCAAATGTTGTGTAACCAGCTCCAAAAATAGAAGAAAAGAGATATGAACGCCTTAGAAATAAGCCACTTCGACGGGGAAACCTCCAATACATTACATAAATGAAAAATTCTTGGATGATCCAATTTACAAAACCTCCTTTCTATATATAGGAGTCCATGGGGCCATAATGTAATCCTAGTGGGCCACAATGTAATCCTAGCCGACCTAACAATAATAATTTAAGGGCACAATAATAACAAAATGGGGGTTACAAGGGTACAATAATAACAATAAGGGGGGTTACACTAACAACAATAAGGGACTATACTAGTAATATAGGGACCTAACATGCCCCTCTCCTTCAAAAAAAGTGTTGTCCTCAACGCTTGAGTAGCTCTGGGTGCTTTCGTATAAAATTCTCATCCTCCCATGTAGAATCTTCAGTGGGTAAGTTCTTCCACTTGATGAGATACTCTGAAATTGATCGATTCCGTAGTTGTCAAGTTCTTGTTTCCGTGACCGCTTCAGGTTCCAATATGATTTTTCCTTCCTCATCAAGTTTTGGTAATATTGTTTGAACTGGAATATTTTCACCGATAACCTTCTTTAAGCATGAAACATGGAAAATTGGATGTACTCGCGAAGAAGCAGGAAGCTCCAATTTGTATGCCATAGTACCAATCTTTGCAACACCTTGTAAGGACCATAGTACTTTGGCGATAATTTATTATCCTTCTTTGCTTGCTTGAGGGACATTTGTTTGTATGGTTGTAGCCGTAAAAAACCCAATCTCCTACATCAAAACTTCTCTCACTACGATGTTGATCTGCCTGTTGTTTCATTCGATTTTGTGCCAAATTCAGGTTATCCTTTAAGAGTTGGAGAAATTCTTGCTGATGCTCGATGTGATCTTCCACTGCTTGAACCTTTGAATTTTCCCTTAAGGATGATGTGATGGATGGTGGATGATATCCATAAAGTGCCATAAATGGGGTCATTTTTGCTGCAGTATGGAAGGAAGTGTTATACCACCACTCAGCAAGAGGTAACCACTTGACCCATTGTGTTTGTTTATCAGATACAAAACAACGAAGATATCCTTCCAAACATTTATTTACTATCTCAGTTTGACCATCGATTGAGGATGATAAGATGAGCTATGAGCTAATTGATTACCCAAACAAGAAAATAACTCCGTCCAAAAATTTCCAGTAAAAATGGGATCTCTATCGCTCACAATAACACTTGGGCTTCCATGTAGCTTTTGAATTCTATCCATAAATGTAGTAGCAACTGTACTTGCTTTAAATGGATGAGATAATGCACAAAAGTGTGCATATTTGGTAAGTCTATCAACTACCACCATGATGACACTCTTTCCTTCAGACTTAGGTAAACCTGTGATAAAATCCATTGAAATCTCCTCCCAACGTTGACTTGGAATGGATAAAGGTTGTAGAAGTCCCGGGGTCTTAATTGTTTCCACTTTATTCTGCTGGCAAACCAAACATTCCGCCACAAACTTTGGAATATCAGATTTAAGGCCATCCCAAAAAAATTCTTTCTTCACCCTGTGGTAAGTTTTTAAAAATCCCGAGTGTCCTCCTAAAGGAGAAGTGTGCAATTCCAGAAGAATCTTTTGTTTTATTTGGGAATTTTTACAAAGATATAAGCGATCTTTGTACCATAAGGAATCATTTTTCCAACTAAATGTATCAGATGTACTAGGATCTTGCTGCAACTTTTGAATGAGTATCCATACATCTTTGTCCTTCTTCCATTCATCTCTTGCTTCTGTTATCCAATCTGGTTGGATAATAGAAATGGCACAAAGCAATGCTTCCACCTCTTCATTCTTTCTTGAGAGTGCATCTGCAACAACATTAAGCTTTCCTTTTTTGTAGATTATTTCAAAGTCATAACCCAACATCTTTGTGACCCATTTTTGCTGCTCTTCTGAAGATAGTCTTTGTTCCAAAAAGTGTTAAGACTATCATGATCAGTTTTTACCTTGAAGTGTCTTCCCATTAGGTAAGTTCGCCATTTCTTTAGTGCATGCAGTATTGCTAACATTTCCTCCTCATAAATAGGTTTCTGTAAATACTTTCCTTTGATTGGACGACTTTCAAAAGCAATGGGTCTTCCTTCCTGCATTAAAACTGCACCAATTCCATTTCCTGAGGCATCACATTCCACAATAAAGGTTTTTGTGAAGTCTGGTGTAGCTTAGACCGGTGCTAGGCACATTGCCTCTTTAAGACACTCAAAGGCCTTAGTTGCTTCAGGAGTCCATGAAAATGCATCTTTCTTCAATAATGTTGTTAGAGGTGCTGCTATTCTCCCATAATTCTTAACAAACTTGCGATAATACCCTGTTAACCCGAGAAATCCTCGCAACTTCTTTATGGTTGAGGGGACTTTCCATTCCTTAATGGCTTTAATTTTGTTAGGGTCTACTTTAACACCCTCGTGAGATACAATATGACCCAGATATTCCACCTCTTGTACTCCAAAGAAACATTTGGATGTTTTTGCATATAATTGTTTCTCCTGCAATAGTTTGAGCACCCTGTCAACATGTTCAACAAGATCCTTCCAAGACCTGTTGTAGATTAGTATATCATCAAAAAATACTAGCACAAATTTTCTAAGGAAGGGTTTGAAAATGGAATTCATCAACCCTTGAAATGTAGAAGGTGCATTGGTAAGGCCAAAAGGCATGACCAAAATTCATAATGACCCTCATGAGTTCGAAATGCTGTTTTTGGAATATCTTCAGTCTTCATTCTAATTTGATGATATCCTGAACTAAGATCCAACTTGGTAAAATAAATTGCTCCATGTAATTCATCCAATAATTCATCAATCACAGGAATGGGAAATTTGTCTTTAATGGTGAGCTTATTGTGCTCCCTATAATCCGGACACATTCGCCATGATCCATCCTTCTTGTGTACCAATACTACAGGAGCAGAGAAAGAACTTTGACTAGGTTGAATTATACCCGCCTCTAACATTTCTGCAAACATACGTTCAATTTCGCTCTTTTGGAAGTAAGGATATCTATAAGGCCTGATGTTTGGAGGAACACTTCCTGGAATCAAATGAATAGCATGATCATGATCACGAATAGGTGGGAGTCCTTTGGGAGTTTCAAACACCTTGGAATGATTATCTAAGACTTGTTGGAGATCTGCAGAAATAGATGATTTTGATGTTGGAACTTCTAGTGAGCATAATTGTGAAATTACGCCTCGTTTTTATTTCTTTAGAAGCTTTGTCATGACATTAGAGCTTATTATCTTTCCTGAATTTCCTGTAATACCCCGTAATTTGACTTCCTTTCCTTCTGAAAAAAATTTCAAGAAAAGTTCTTGAAAATTAAAAGCTACCATCCCCAAAGATTGTAACCATTTTACTCCTAGTACAACATCAGGACCTCCCATAGGAAATGTTCCTCCATTTGCGACCATCACTTGACATTCTGGTGCTGGGTATAGGAAACAATTTAATTCCTTCGCTACCTTACAATGAATAAAATTATGGGTGCTACCTGAATCAATCAACACTATTACCTTTTTCTTCTTGATTTGTCCTTCTATCTTGAGAGTTTGAGGAGTGGTAATTCCTGCCAGTGCATTACATGATATGGTCGGATTCATTTCTTCCTCTTCTAGGGCTGGTTCCTGGTGTATATCCTCTTGTTCATTTTCTTCTTCCTCTTCACAATCTATGTAAAATAATTTATTCTCAGCACACTTATGACCTTTAGTGTATTTTCTATCACAACTGTAGCAAAGCCCTTTTGCTCTTTTTTCTTCCAATTGTTGTGGTGTCAACCTCGTAGGTTGTGGAAATCTAGGCGTAGCAACACTTCCTTCTTTATAGAATTGAGTGGTAGGCTTCCTTGTCGCCATAATTTTACATTCAACTTTTCTTGCCAACCTGAATGCCTTCTCCAATGAATCAGGTTCCAAAACGCGAACTTCATGTTGGATGTTATCCTTTAAAGTGCCTATGAAGAGATCAATCCCGTGTTCCTCTGGAATATCAGTTACCCTTATATTCAATTTTTGGAAGTCCTCAATGTGCTGCCCCACTAAACCCTTTTGTTTGAGATTTATCAATTGGCTAAAGAAGGTGTTGCTCTTTGTATCCTCATAATGTGCTATCATTTCCCCCGTAAAAATTGACCAAGTGACAATTTTTTTACGGGAGCAAAGCCATCGATACCATACAAATGTATTTTGTTCTAAATGTAAAGTTGCAATGCGTACCTTTTGTGTGTTTTGCACATTATGGAGATCAAAATATTGCTCCATCTGTAGTATCCATGTTACAGGATCCTTTCCATCAAACTTCGTCATATCCATTTTTGGAATATGGTGGTTCTTCCTGCCAACATTAGAGTTTATGAAATCACGATTAACATTTATTTTGTTCTCATCATGAGGTTCTTCTTCTATATTTCCGCCATTAGGAATAATTTCTTGATTTAAGCTTGTCAGCAAGCCTTCCATGTATGCTTTTAGATCATTCTTCATGTTTTCCATGTTGTCCTTCATGTCATCCATCTTAGCTTCCACGCCATCCATCTTAGCTTCCATGCCTTTCTTCAAACCGTCCATCTTCACTTCCACGCCATCCATCTTAGCTTCCATGCCTTTATTCAAACCGTCCATCTTCACTTCCACGCCTTTCTTCAAAACTTCCATTTCATTTTTTGTTGCTCTTTGCGAGAGTGAAATTTGTTGCACTTGCTCTTGTAATTTTGATAGATCATGTTGCAATTCTTCATCTTCATGATTCATGGTAGAGCCTTCTGAAGGCTTAATGGGTGTTGAATTATTTTTAGGCACCATTTTAGAATCCAATATTGATACCTATTCTACAATATTCCCTTGGAATCAATTCAACTTGATTCTTCAAACAAGACTTATGCAATTTGGAAAAACAAATACACACCTTTTACTTGCTTTGAGGAGCTCGATATTGAAATTGAATTATCTCTGTAATTGAAAATCTTCAATATCTGAAATTCAGCCCTGTAGTAGCCCTCTAAAGCTTCTTTCAAATGCCACGTCTCTGACCTTATTCGATTCTCCAAGACAAAGTTGTGTCCAATCTCCCACAATGACCTAATTCTGGACTGGTTCAAAAGAGAGCGAACTTGTACGACTTGCCACGTGTCATTGTTTCGTCCTTTGTCTCTAAAATTGATAATGAAGAAACTATAGTCCATGCACTTGGACCACTTTTTACGGAACTCCAATCTGATCCCCAGAGAGAGAGTTATTGAAATTTTCCCATGATCACCTCTTTGAGATGAAATTTAGGAGCCTGAAAAAGCACTACCTTCCACAGATCATATCTCCAAAAATATTGCGAACCAAGCTTTGAAATTTTTTGACGAATTTCCTTAGGATTTTAGCTTTGTACCATACGAATTTCAGATTTTGAACCTTCGTAGAAACAAAGTTATAGCGTAAATTCCACGATGACCTGTTTAGGAGCCTGAAAAAAGACCTAACTTCCACAGATGATATCTCCCAAAATATTGCAAACCAAGCTCTGAAATTTTTAGGCAATCTTCCTCATGATTTCGGCTTCTCACCCTAAAAATTTCAGCTTCTGAAACTTCGTAGAAAAAAAATTATAGCGAAAATTCCACGATGACCTGTTTGGAGCAGCGAAACCCTAGAATCCAAAGCTCTGATACCAAATGTTGAGTAACTACCCAAAATAGAAGAAAAGAGATATGAACGCCTTAGCCATAAGCCACTTCGAGGGGGCAACCTCCAATACATTACATAAATGAACAATTCTTGGATGATCCAATTTACAAAACCTCCTTTCTATATATAAGAGTCCATGGGGCCATAATGTAATCCTAGTGGGCCACAATGTAATCCTAGCCGACCTAACAATAATAATTTAAGGGCACAATAATAATAAAATGGGGGTTACAAGGGTACAATAATAACAATAAGGGGGTTACACTAACAATAATAAGGAACTATACTAGTAATATAGGGACCTAACAGTATGGTCCTGGAGTTGTGGGATCTGGAGATTATTTTTTCCCCTGTGAGGGGGCTTTTCCTTTTAGGATATCCTTGAAAGAGGGTATACCTTTTCCTGTTGTCGTTGATTTTTTAGTTGATGTTGTTCCTGGAAGTCCACCTCTGAGTCTGAGATTCAAGAAAATAGTAACATTTCTATGAATCTGGTATTCCTCAATTTAGATGTTTCCTGTAATGCTCTTCCTGAATATATCAGGCTTTCTTGTTGAGCCAGGAAGCCAGTGATAGTTTGTATTTTGTTCTTCAGCTCTGATACTCTCTCAGAGTCCCACACCCATAAGGCCATTGTTTTCTCATCTATGGATTTAATGAAGATTTGGAACTGAGTCTGATGCATATAAACCACACCACCACTATCTATATGAAGCGACTGTGTGTCTGTCCCCCGTGGGAATAATATATTTGCAAGGTTCGAAACTTGTTTGGGGGTCGGAAACCCCAAAGATTTTGTAGTATGAAGAGGCCATAAATGTCGCTCTACCTCTCGCCATAGTAGTGTCAAAGGAGAGAACAGAGTGTTAGTTCAACTAATTCCAGTACTCAAACTACTTCACCTTCAACTAGTTTAAAAACTCAGTTGTCTCTTCTTTAACTCAAACCCCACTCATCACTTCCACGCAAGGTCCAATGGCAGGCCAACCATGGAATAATCCAGGTGTTGTACAAATTCTTGCTCCTCTTCACCCTCTTCCTAAATACCCTCAAAGATGGTTACCTAAATTTAATCCAGATGATGGCCTCCCAGTTGAGGAACATCTCCACAATTATATGTTAGCCATAAATTTGAATGTGGTAATTGGAGGAGACGTTGTAGTTAGATTATTTCCATATACTCTTACAGGATCAGTAGGATCCTGGTATTTTTCATTACTTGCTCACTCTATAACTAGTTGGAACATGTTTGAAGAAAAATTCCTAGCTAAGTTTGGAGATGACAAAACCATTGCTTCACTCATCAATGACTTATCAAATCTCAAGGCTAAGACAAGAGATAAAATCAAATATTTCAACTCTAGATTCAATAAAATACCTGCTACATTAGTTCCTGGTATTGAAGTTCAAATTGAGTGGTACATCTCTTCTCTTCCCTCTAATATATCCATTTTTGTTGATAGAGTGAAGTTAGCTACTTTAGTAGAAAACATGAATGAATCTTTGTCTGTTGAGAAATGTGTTATTGCTCTTGAAAAGAAAAGTTCTCAAGAAGATAGGAAATCCAAGAAAGTTTCTTTTAAAGATGATTCAAAGAAAAAGCCATCAAAAGACCCTTTCGATGTTGTAGGTCTTCAAAAAGTACTGAAAACCATGACAAACGAAATGGTAGACATCAAAAAGCAAGTTGTTGAAAATTCCAATACTAAGAAAACTTTCAGATCTTTTAAGAAAAATCAATCTTCTACTTCTCAACCACCTAACGTTAAATCTAATGTTGAGTTTGACCTGGAAACAGAAGATGAAGAAACAGAAGTTGAACTAAATGGTAGGTGGGATTTCATCCTATCAAATGAAGAAGAACAGGAAACCTTGACAGTTACCACAAGAAGCAAGATCTCTACAAATGAAACACAGTCTAATCAAAAAACAGAAGAACTATATTCCTCCTGCTAAAGAAATGATACTAAATAAGAAGTTTGCATCCAAGGCTTCACAAACTAACCCTTATCCTTCAGATATTCCATCTACATCAAAGACAATGGCAGTGTCTGATACCATTGAATATAATATAGTAGAAGATATGAAGAATACTAGGGCTAATATCTCAATCCATGAACTTACTAAATTGAAACAACAGCATAATATTTTACTTAGAGAATTGAATGCAATTCCTGCCTCATCTCTACCTGCTTCAGTGGTAGTTCAAGTTGCTAATAGCATGGGTAAACCTCCTACCCCTTCAACTAAAATGGACTCCATAGATTTCATTATGATAGGTGACCGATCCATTTCTCACACGCCTCCATTCCTCTTAACTTATGAGATATATAATAAGAATATCCATAATTTTTTAATTGATTCAGGGGCTTCTTCTAATATTATGCCAAAATCAGTGTGTGCTAAATTGAACATAACTCCTCAAAAATCTCTCGTTCATATAATACAACTTGATAAGATAAAAGTAGAAGTTGTAGGAGAAATAAACTATGTTTCCATCAGATTATCATCAAGCTCAAAGTTGCCCAAATAATTGATATTTCAGTAGCTGACATACCTGAATTTTACGTTCTAGTATTGAGCAAGGACTGGTCCGAGAAACTCCATGGATATTTTGCAACAGATTGGTCGCACATGTAGCTGCCCTATAATGGAAAGCCAAACCAAATTCGAGTAGATCGTGAGAAATTCATGAAACACACAGTTGTCGATCTTGAAGGGATCAATGAGCCAGTAGCATTCAATAATAATATTATTGGAAATTACTCGGCAGAATCATTTCTTGGAAACTTTAATGCACAGCAATCACCCTTTTTCGATAATGTCGTTATCTCTGAAATTGAAAATTTTTCTCAAACATACGCTTCTAAATGTAAAAAATTTGTAGATAAACCCATAGTTAATTATTTATTTTGGACCCTTTATTTTGATGGTTCTAAATCAGAATATGGCGCAGGAGCGGATTGTATTTTCATAAGTCCAAAAGGAGAAAAGACCATGCTAGCCTGCAGACAAGAATTCGAATGCACAAACAGTACAACGAAATATGAAGCACTAACTCAAGGTTTGTATAAATCAATCGGCCTTGATATTAAATATCAACAAGTATTTGGAGATTCATAAATCATTATTAAACAAGTGAGAAATACTATACATTGTCACCTTGGACATCTCAAAAATTATCAGTCATTAGTCCAGAATTTAATTTCTCATTTTCTAGCTTTTAATACTTCCTCTGTGCCCAGAATACAAAATGCTAGTGCAGATTTATTGGCCAATGTAGCATCGAAATTAATACCATCTCAAGAATTTAGTCTCGATAGGTTTTCTATTGAATTGATTTTTAGGCCATCCGTTCTGGATAATATAACTAATTGGAGAGTTTTTAATCATGATTATGTTATCATATATTTCCTTACATCAGAAGGATCTTATGATGATCAAATATTAGATGAACATGAACATGACACCCAAATAAATAAAGAACGGGATGAAAATCCAAAACCAAAGTATCTTGTCAAACTCTAAGACCTTTATGATTTAAAAGATAGGTTCAGAAAGTTACTAATTCTAAAACTCAAAGTTAAACCCTAAGATTTGAGTTAGCAAATCTTGGAACTAATGATAAACCACAAAATGTCAACTTAGGTCTTGGTTTATTTTCTAAAGAAACAGCATCATTCATCAGGTTATTAAAGACCTACAAAAGTGTTTTCGCTTGGGATTATGCTGATCTCAAAACATATGACACTTCTGTCATCCAACATACTATCCCTATGATTTCAAACGAGAAACTAGTACAACAAAAGTTGATAAAAATTCATCATAATCTTGAAATTCAAATCAAATCAGAGTTGAATAAGCTCCTCAAAGCTAAAATCATATTTCCCGTTAGACATTCAAAGTGGGTATCAAATTTAGTACCCGTTAGGAAAAAAAATGGTGACATTAGGATTTGCATAGATTTTAGAAATCTAAATAAAGCATGTCAGAAGGACAATTTTCCATTACCAACCATGGAAAAAGTACTGCAAACTGTTGCTGGTTCTGAACTCATGTCTTTTTTAGATGGGTTTTCAGGATATAACCAAATTCTGGTACACCTAGACGACAGATTAAAAACCAGATTCAGAACTAAGTGGGGAACTTATGCCTATCAGAAGATGCCATTTGGGTTAATCAATGCAAGTGCCACATTCTGAAGAGCCATGGACACAGCTTTTAAAGGACTCCTTAACAAATCAGTGGTTATTTATCTAGATGACATCACAGTCTATTCTAGACAAGCAACCAATCATGTGACCTAAAGAAAATTTTTGAGCAATGAAAAAAGTATGGAATCTCACTTAACTCGAAAAAGTCATACTTTGCTTTAGATGAAGGAAAAATTTTAGGATTCATCGTGTCTAAAAAAGGTATTTATATTGATCCTGAAAGAATCCAAGAAATTAAATTAATCTCTTCTCCTCATAATAAGAAAACCATGCAGTCATTCCTAGGACAGATAAATTTTGTAAAAAGATTTGTCCCTGACTTTTCACATATAGTTTTGTCTTTACAAGCAATGATTAAGAAAAATTGAGTCTTCAAGTGGGGACATAATGAGAGAGAAGCATTTGATTTAATAAAACAGTCTATTGTTAATGCTCCATTCTTTACTACTCCTAATTTTCTTAATCCTTTCACTTTGTATACATTCGCATCAGATACATCATATGTTGTTGTTTTGACACAGCTTAATGAGCAGAAAGTTGAAGCACCAATTTCATTTTTCAGTTTCAATTTGCAAGGTGCATAACTAAACTATTCAACTGTTGAAAAAAAAGCATTTGTTGTCTTCAAATCTATAAATCATTTTAGGCCATTTCTCCTCAAAACTCACACCAAAATAATAGTTCCATTCTCTGTAGTAAGGCAATTATTGATGCAAAGAGAGGTAGGAGAAAAAAGGGCTAACTGGGTAACTGCTTTGCAAGAATACAACGTATAAATTAGACCTTCTAAAATTGTTAGAGGTCAAGGTTTTTGCAGAATGTTAACAAGAGCATCTCATTTACCAATAGAAGCATATTCAAGAAAAGATGTACGAGTGTCTGAGGTAAGCCTCAACAACGCTCAGTCTCAATATGTTGATCTTAAATTTTATTTGAAAAATGGATATGTTCTCACGCAACTCAATTATAAAACAAAGCGTGCTTTGAGATTGAAAGCTAAGCAAAACGAATTGGTCAACGATATAATGTTTCGAATGAACTTTGATTCTATGTTATTACAATGCTTAGAGAAAACTGAAGCAGAGAAAGTTTTGCAGGAACTCCAAGATGGACCAGCTGGAGGACATTTTGGAGGAAATACAACATAACATAAAACCTTGCATGTAGGTTATTATTGGCCAACACTATTCAAAGATGCTCATGATTATGTGAGGAAATGTAAGGTCTGCCAAAGTGCATCCAGAAGACAAAGGAAACCAACTTTGCCATTACAACCAATTAATATTGAACAACAATTCGAACAATGGGGATTAGATATAATTGGTGAGATCGTTCCTAACTCTTCCAAACAGCATAAATACATCCTCATAACTACCAATTATTTTACTAAATGGGTGGAAGAAATTCCACTAAAGGTGGCCAATTCTGAGAATATTATTGAATTTATTGATCAGTTTATCATAACTAGATTTGGATTACCAACTACTTTAATGTTTGACAATGCATCCTATTTCACAAGCGCTGCTATGATAGAATTCGCTATTAAAAGAGGTTTTAAATTCAAATATTCTGCTAACTATTATCCTCAAGGAAACGGTTTAGCAAAATCAACTAATAAAAACCTAATTAGGATCATTAAACGAACTGTTGACCAAAACCAAAGAAATTGGCACAAATCATTGACATTTGCTCTTCGGGTAGATCAAATAATTCAGAAGGCCTCCATTGGCACTTCTCCATTTAATCTTGTTTATGGGAAAGAAGTTGTTCTCCCTACTAATGTAGTTATTCATTCCCTTGCCCTGGTCCAATTTATTGATGAATTACCTTCGTCTTCTTTGCAAGTAAGACAATTTCAAATTCTTAAACTTGAAGAAAAGAGAGGCAAAACCAAAGTTACGCATGCACATCATCAACAGTTGGTTAAAGCTTCATTTGACACAACCTCTATCAGTCCAAAAACATTTCAAATTGGTGACCTAGTATCAAAGTGGGACAAAGCACATGAGGAAAAAGGTAAGCATACAAAATTCCAAAGAATGTGACTTGGACCATTTCATATTGTTGAGTTAATAGGCCCATCAACATTTTTATTGCAAGATTTATCAGGTAGGAGAGAATCCTTGCCTATAAATGGGTAGATTTTGAAGAAATACTTTTCATAGAAGATAACCTCTTATATTCCTTGTACATTATTGCTTTTACTTTCCATAGGGAAATAAAGTTGAAATAGTGTAACTATTAACTTCACAGATAAAGTTTATTTGAATATTTTATTTTTCTACTTTTATAAATAGTGATTGTTAAAGAAATATTCATAACATTTGAAAAATAAAAAGGTTTTATATCTCTGAAAAGTTTATTGTTTTTCACAAAGTTATTTGTTCTTTGAGAAGCCTCCAACTTTATAAACGAATTTTGATCTATTATCAGTCAAGAAAAGTATCTTTTTTTTTAACACATGGTGAATCGGTAATTCTTTAGAATAATCTAGGGGAGACCCAGGATCAATCCTCATAGTCGCCTTATAACATCAGGATATATCCAACAGCCTGCAAGTCATATATACCAATTCTTGTGATTCAGCAAGAGCCATGACCCCTCGGGAAAGGGGGAGCCTACTCCTTGAGCCAAGATCATAGCAAGCCACATCAAGAAAAGTATCTTTAACCAAGTAAAAGACTCTTTGCATAAAGACATTTTTAACTCTGAAATTGTCATCCAGAAACTCTTGAGGAGTCAATGATTCTCCCCATCCAATAAACTTTTCTCTTTTTAACGCATGATCTTATGAAATAAATTTTCAAAGAATAAACTTAAAAGTTAAGAGGTCTCATCACAAGCCTGCTTACCATATTCATAGGGGAATAACTAACTGACATTATCAAGATTGCATACCAAAACAGGGTAATGGCTTCAGATTATTTTAATCAAAATACAAGGGGTCTCGTCACGAGCCATCTTGTTCAATTAAGTTACAACCAATGAATGGCATTGTTATTATTTGGCCACCAAACCAAGACAATGACTTTTAAGTAGCAAAAATAAATAAAAAGAGGAAAGAAGAATAAAAATATGACTTAGGATTTATCTTTAAAGAGTGAATTCTTATTTGGATGGGATATTGACTCATTGATTGGTTAAAAGCTAACCCTGTCAAAGGTTATTAAGACCTAATTGCAACAAAGGCTCTACTTGTGACAAATAAGGATATTTTAAACTAATCTGCAAAAATAATCTACTACTTTATCTTTTAACCCAGTAAAGACTGATTTAGATAGAAGAATTTTCATCTTTAAAAGGATATCAAGTGGATAATAATGAAGTAATTTTCTTTTTATGGCTCAAATAAATATAACTTATTTTAAATTTCATGTTATTTACATTTCTTCAAATACCTTTATTTTGAAAAAGATAAATATTTTAAAATTATCAGAGATAATTGGTTCTCCCAGTGAATCGCCAATTGTTGTGCTATAAAACAACCCCTCCATTTATTTAAATATTAATTAAAGTTGTGAATAATAAATGGGGACCCTTTAAAAAACAAATAGAGTTTAGGAAACATTATTTCGCTTAGCGTTAAGTTTTAAAACTTTAGGAATAAAAGGCATGAACCTTTTTCGCTTTGATTTCATTGTGCTTAGCTCAAATCGCAAAACTCACAAGATAACAAAGTTAGAACACATTAAATTTGTGAATTGCGATAAGCGCTAAGGCCTTTCTGAGTTATATGCTAATTCTCGTTAAAAATATGAAAAACCTTTATATCTATAAATCGCATCACTCTCCCTAGAAATATAAGTAAATAAGAAATATCATTCGGAAAAGAAAATGCGATGAGGTCAGACTCGATAGAACGATAAACGAACGTTAAAACATATCCGCAAAATCCGATAAAGCGCAATACTTTGAGTTTTAGCACTTATCGCATCTCGCAGCATCAAACCAATGAAAGTTATATTCGTCATGATAAAGTGTGATGTGTGATTTGCGCAGATCGCATTTCGCATACACTCGCAGTTAAGACACATAGTATTGATGTTTGTAAAAGTTGTGATTTGTGCTATAACATTTATTACTAAAGCGTTTGAAGTGATCCTTAATCAATTGATTCGTTAATAAAATCTAATAATTTAAATATTTTGATTGGACATATAGTGTAAAATATGTAAAAGATTTTATAATTGTTTATAGGGTTATTAATGGCATACAATGGTTACGGGGTTCAAAAAGATCGATATCTTTCTAAAGCGTGTTTCAAATAAAAGCATCAGATTTTTTATTTATGGTGATTTAACTTTGTTTCTCTGTTCCTTTTCGCTCTTCATCTCAACTCTGAAATTACATGTCTTGTTTCAATTCAGGAAGCTACCTGAGAAAGCGATATCAACAGAAATGCCAAAGAAAGGCAAATAAGTTTCCCAATCATCCACTTTTGAAGTTACAGACATGCCTCCACTATTTTCAGACACTACGCGCAATAAGGACAATGGAATTTCTTCATGGGAAGCCATGTATAATCTATTTGAAGGAGAAAATCCAAGGGAACTAAAGAAAACAACAACGGCGGATGAGGTTGTTTCATCAGAACCTTCTTACTTCGAAGTTGCATGTTCATTTCTACATAGGATAACTGCAAGGCCAAAGATATTACCATACACTGATATGGTAAAATGGGTCATCGACAATCTCAATATTGCAGACAGGACGTTTAAGAATTCCAAACAGGAAAACATGGGTTCATTCACCTCCGATGATTTGCGAACAATGTACCATTTGTCAATGCCACAAAAAGCTTATGATGAAGATTTCCTGGAAAAGTTTGAAAAAAAGAAGCAAGACCCAATGAAGGTGGTGAAAGGAAGGAAGGAAGATCAAGGCAAGTTAAAGCGGGACAAACTCGGTATGTACTCAATAGCGCAACTGCCGTCATCTTACTGTGTTGTAGCAGGAATGATGTGTATATTATTTTCTAAACCTGATACCACTAAATTTTCCATTGAATGGGTTCCTTTAATTGACGCAGTCATCGATTTTACTATCATGAATTGGGAAAACATTTTATCCAATAATTTGGCCAAAACCATTATGGATTACAGAACAAATAGGGTCTTTTCGACTAGGACAATCCCTCTTTTTTACATGAGCACATATATCATGGATGCTATATGTTTCTGCTCGAACTTTCTTGTTATGGGTTGGAAATGGACTAGCCAAGACCATAACCCTATTCATATTTATCATAAAGCCCTATAGGAGTCTATATTTCATTCCCATTTCTATAAGATTTATCATGGAGTCATGTTGCCCATTCACCAAACCATTTTTAATGAGACAGCTCCTAGAATTTCTAAAGAGGCCAGTGCAGACACTTTACCTATGTCTAGATGGTTCGAAGAGGATAATTTTACTTATGTCAGAGTTTTCGGGAGTCTTTCTTCCCCTCATGTTTTTCCCTATTATGTTCCAGAAAAACTCTTGGCTAGAGAAATTGCATATCAAACACTTGTAAATGGTATAAGAAAGCAGCTCAGAGATTCTAAGAAAACAATTTTGCCTACATTTCCATTACAGTGTGGTACCTTCGCCCTTTTTATATATGTCATACAACGAAGGAAATTCCAAACATTACTTCCTTGAATCTGGCTTTAATTCCAAGGAGATAGTATGATCCTAATGATGTGGCCCAAAATTTTACCATTGCGCTTAAAGTTATACCTTTCATGCATGAAAAGGATATTTTTGATGATTTATTTGAAGGAACATAGAAATTTACAAATGCATTGAAAATGGCATCCAATTAGCTCAGTGTAACAGACTTTAAAGCTTTTCGTGAATATATAAACAAGAGATTGGAAACAGTCCCATTGGACTTGTTACTAATAGAAGATGTCAGAGAGCCAACTCCTAGTATCAGTTTAGATGATGAAGCAAAAGAGATGTCAGAAGATGAGTCACAGGAAAAACCAATTCAAGATTAAGAGCATTCACAACACAAGTCTCAAAGTTCAGATCATTATGATAATGAATCTGAAAGTAAAAATGAGAGCCCTGATAAGATAATTGAAGATGCCATCAAAGGAATTGATATGCATACTAAGGAAGGAACTGGTGAAGTTGAACTATTAAAAGCATCTTCAAAAGAAATTCAGCAAGTTCAAACTACACCTGAGCAAACAGTAAAATCTCAATTAGAGCATTTGGGCACAGAATGGACAAAGTTTACTCAAGTATTGCAGAAACCACCTAATAATAATCCAGATGAATCAACAAGTTTTCAAACTCCAGAGAAAATTCAGAATCTAGCAAAAACAACGGTGGCACTTCAGCAAATACCAAAGGTTCAAGAACAGGAGATCAGCTCGGCCTACCCAACAGAAGAAATCATTTTAAATATTGAGGAAATACCTCCACTAGACGTTTTCTACGGTCCAAGTCACAAAGTTGTAGTAAAGAGGAGGAAAGGAAGAAGAATTAATGAAACAATGACATCTCTCAATAATGAATCAGTAGATGTTGTCTAGAAAGACAGTTTTATTATTTCTCTTGAAAAGAAAGTTCTCAAGAAGATAGGAAATCCAAGAAAGTTTCTTTTAAAGATGATTCAAAGAAAATCCATCAAAAGACGCTTTCGATGTTGAATTCCTTCAAAAGGATTGAAAACCATGACAAACAAAATGGCAGACATCAAAAAGCAAGTTGTTGAAAATGCCAATACTAAGAAAACTTTCATATCTTTTAAGAAAAATCAGTCTTCTACTTCTTAGCCACCTAACGTTTTATCTAATGTTGAGTCTGACCTGGAAACAGAAGATGAAGAGACAGAGGAAGAAGAAACAAAATCTGATGAAGAAATTGAATTAAATGGTATGTGGGATTTTGTAAATCTGCTCTATGCAATCAAAGAGCGAGAATCAATTTCTCTAGAAAGCATCAAAGCAAAATTCAAAGTCCACATTGATAAGTCAAATGAGTTTGCAAGGAAACCCTCAATTCATCTCAAGGAAACCTTCAAAGGATCCACACCTCGAAAGGGGAGAACCTGGTGCAAAGAAATCTAAGAAATAAGAAGTGAAATATCTCTAGTATGATTGAGATCATCTTCCTCTTTAAAAGGTTTCTGTCGATAGTAAAATAGTATGTTAGGAAGCATTTTACATTAATGCATCACTCTAGAAATGGCCTCATGATAGAAGCATGGTGTTGAAAAGTGTAACTAGGATCGGTCTTCATATTGACTATGTAATTATGTACTTATATAAAGAAGCAAACAAAGATAATAATATATATTTTTGATATGCTTGCCTCATGGGTTTCATGAGCAAAGTTTTTAGGTCAAAGGTCTTCTTCTTGATGTCCTCTAGGGATTTCTCTTCTGGTCATAAATGTACTATTTAAGGAGTCATGTATATGATGTATCTAGTTAGTGAAGTATGCTCTAAGCCTTGTCACATAAGCCTTGAAGACTCAACTTAACATGTGTACAAGTCCAATGTTAAAAATCTTCTATAAACATCAAATAAGCAATGATGAAGTCGGCCTACAAGCATGTTGTAGGGTCAGCCTAAAATCATGAAAGATGCACTATATATAAAGGTTGATTTGTGGCTCATTTGGTGGAACAGAATTCGAACAAGTCTGAGGAGAATTAATTGGGATACACTTATAAATTCTATGGTCAATGCGTAGGAGGAGCAGTGAGATATCACATGAATATTTGTGGATATATCTATGACACTACAGCGTGGAAAAATCTATGATTGAGTGCGGCATTCAAGACAGGTATAAGTGTGGATTTAAGGACAGAGAGAAGTGTAGATATCCCTGAGATATCACAGCATGATGACGTTTGAAATAAATATGAAGTCAAGGCAGTAGTCAACTGTGTAACAATGAATTGTATTACGATGTGGCTCTGTCTGAAGAAGTATGCGGATCTGTCTGAAGAAGTATGTGGACCAGTCTGAAGTAGCAAGTAGCGTAGATGAGTCTGAGCTCTTCATAATATTCTACAACAAGGATTCGGTTGAGATACAATGATGAGATGCAAGAAAGAAAGGAAGGTGAATCTGTGATTTACCTTCCTGATCTACAGTAGTGAATAAAACAAGGTAGTATATCTCAAGTGAAGAAGCTTCAAAGACATGCGAAGAGTAGGACTCGAGTGACCTTGGCTACTACATCTGAATAGAAATAAGTTTGTGGAAAGGAAGTGTTTGAGTAACCGAAAAAGATAGACCTAGAGAGAGAACTCTCTAGTGTTGGTGCAAGACAGTGTAGGTTGGTGCAGGACAGTGCCAGTTAGTGAAGAGAACAAGGATCAGCTTTGAAGGGCAAGCAAGAAGCAATGACAAGGTCTTGGAGACATACATAGGTCAAGGGTCTAAGTGTTGGTCATGGTACTTGTCATGTGAAAGTCTATAAAAAGAATTTCTCGTGGTTTTCCTCTCCAAGAGGGAGAGGTTTTGCCCTAGCTAGAAGAGCCTAAATGTGTGTCTCTTGTGTTTTGGTAAGTCTTGATGAAAGACTAAATAAAGAAGACATAATTAAATCTAGTAAGCTCACAAGTAATTATCAACAGAATTTGAATTAATCACCGCCCCTCCAAATTCTCAACACATGGAAGGAGCACTTGTCATAGGATGATGTCCGCAATACAACTATGATACAAAGAAGTGGTTCCTGGGAACCTCACTGATAACAACATTGATGGAAGGCAACCATCTAGATCAAGGGTCATCATTCAATAATCCATATGGAAAGAGGTGTTGACAGTTTCTAATGGAGTCCTCTTTGAATTCATTAGTTAGAAAGAAAGAAAAAGGTTTCATCAAGAATTCTATCTTGCGAAATTTTGAGATTAGATGACATATTGATGAACAAATTCAAGGCCCTGCACTATGACAACATTGGTTGATATGATGTTATACAAATGCGATTACCAATCCAATTCTTCTTATGAGATTCTTCATATTGAAAGTAACCATGTACCATTATGAATACCTCCCTAGTTAAGAGGGAGTGTTGGAAAGTGTAACTAGGTTTGATCTTCATAATGACTATGTAACTATGAATTTATGTAATGAAGAAAACAAAGATAATAAAATGCATTTTTGTTAAGACGGCTTCATGGGTTTCATGAGCAAGGAATTTTATTATAGGTCAAAGACTTCTTCTTGATGTCTTTTAGGGATTTTTCATCTTGTCATAAATGTATAAATTAGATTCATGTATATGAAGCAATGCTACACTTGTAAAGAGTCAAAGAAACTATGTAAACACCCTTGTCACCTTGCTGGAAGAATACTCCTTGGAGAAGTCAGCCTCATAACAGTTGGACAAGCCGGCTCAAAGATCAATCACAACTATTCATACATAGGTTGGCTTATTACAGATGGAAACAACTATTTATACCCTAGTATACTGCACAGAACAGAGACAAGAACAGTTCAGATTTGTCTGAGATTTTCGGACATACATTACAAGGATAAGGTCTGTAGTTTGGTACGGTATAGACAGCGAAGAAAGGAGTATACACAGCAAAGTGTGTTGAAAAGTGTAACTAGGATCGATCTTCATATTAACTATGTAATTATGCATTTATGTAAAGAAGAAGACAAAGATAATAAAATATATTTTTGTTGTACTTGCTTCATGGGTTTCATGAGCAAGATTTTATTATAGATAGACTTATTCTTGATGTCTACTAGGGTTGTCTTCTGGTCATAAACATAATAAAGTGTCATGTATATGAATGCTCCAAGACCTTGTTATAAAACTATGGAAGAATGGCTTAAAGACACCCCACATTCAACGCTGGAAGATAAGCTTAATGATGCTCCAAGATACCTCCATCAACGCTGGAATTATTGCACTTCAAGTCAGCCTAATGCACAGTGATGAAGTCGGCTTACTAGCTGGTTGTATGGTCGGCCTAAAGACAGGTTTTGTGCCATATATATATCCTAAACTTGCGGCTCATTTGACATCAAGTATTGCGGATTACTCTGAAGAAGATTGTGTATTTCAAAGAGGATTCAAGTGCAAGTTAAAGAACAGAAAATTGTGGATAACTCTAAGTCTATACAGCGTGATAAAGTCTGGTCTAAGTGTGGGTTATAGGACAGGAAAAGGTGTGGACTTATCTGAAGATTTTACAGTGGTTAAAATGTGAATATCTCAGAGATAAAGTGTAGAAAAAGGACAACATCTAGTACGGACTTCAGGACAAAAGTCAGTACAGGTTTAAGGACAAATGAAGGTTCATATATCACAGCGCGTTATCACAGCAAGGAAGAGACTTTAGTTCGAGAAAGAATGGAAGGTAAATCTGTGATTTATAAAAGGAAGTACTACTCCTCAATTGAAGAAGCTTCAGTGATTTTGTCTAAGAGCTAACATAAAGAAGTTTGTGCAAGGTACAAATACATCCTACAAGATAGTCCTAGAGACCGAGTTCTCTAATATTGGTGCAGCACAGTGCAGGTTGGTGCAAAAAAAAAGGGTTAGCATTAAAGGGCAACAAAGAAGCAGTGGCAAGGCCTTGGATGCATTAATAGGTTAAGGGTCTGAGTCTTGGTCATGGTACTTGTCATTTGAAGATCTATAAGAAGAATTCCTTACGGGTTTTCCTCTCCAAGAGGGAGAGGTTTTGCCCTGGCTTGAGGAGCCTAACTTTGTGTCTTTTGTATTTTGGTAATTGACTTGATGAAAGACTAAATAAGATAATGAAAAAAAGACATAAATAACTCAAGTAAGCACACAAGTAATTATCAAGAAGAGAATTTGAATTAATCATCATCCCTCCAAATTCTCAACATGGAATCAGAGCTATGTTAAAATTTGGGTACTAGAGGACAAGTGGTTCCCTAAGGCTTTGATCTTTGGCCTAGGGAAAAGTGTCCACATTTAATTGTACTTTTCTCCTAAAGTGACTTTATAAGTGGTAAAATCAATCCAATTTAAAAGTGACTTTATAAGTGAAAGTTACATTCTAATTTTAAATTGACTTTATTAAAGTCAATGGAAAATTAGAAAGTGAAAAAGTGACTATGGTAATAAAAGGCCAAGTGGGTCTTTATTTAAGTAGGGTGAGTTAAAAAATAGAAAGTGAGAATTAAATGCACATTTATCCTCAACTCTTCATCTAAAGCTATCTCAGCCATTGGATTTAGGGATTCCCTAAAAGTCACTTAGGGTTAGGGTAAAAGGAGAAAAGGAGAAAATAGATCATTCAGTCTTTCATGAGCATTTGAGAGAAAGAGAAGTGAGACCAAGGAGAAAAATTTTGAGCAAAGAGAAGTTGAAGGAGAGCAGCTTGGCACACATCCCAACACAACAAATCCATATAACAACATTTTTGGGCACTTATTCCAAGGCAGAATTCATATAGCAGATTTGGGCACATTTTCCAAGGAGGAAAGGCATAGAAATCGAGGAAGAGGGACATTAGCATTCAGCACAGATTTAGAGGCAAATTCTGGGCACGAAAACTGAGCACTGTTGTAATTACGACACAAATTTCGAGAAATCCGTACAATAGCGGACAGCATGGTTTTCAAGGTAGATTCTAGGCACGAAAATCGAGTACAGTGGTAATTTATGTACAGTTCATACAGTCGTACTATCGTATTGCATTTTTTGGGCACGTTTTTTGAGGCATGTCGTACAGCATTTAATGCTGTAATATTTTTGTTGTTATTTATGTTTTGTCGTTGGCATGTTTTCCGAGGCAAAGTTCAAGCACGAAAATCGAGATAAGTTGTAAATTGTGGTTGCTAGAATTTTTATTGTGTATTTCAGTTTCTCTGTAAAATCATTTTCAGAAATAAAGATGAGCTCTCAAACTGGTTTTCCCCAAGAGTTGTACGAGGTTTTGCCAGGGTCACATTGACCAAAAATCTCTGTCATTTTCTGTGTGTGGCTGTTATAATTTTGATGTGTTTTATTTCTCCATCTTCCAGCAGTGGTGAAATCTCCAAATTTGTGTTTTCAAAAGTTATTGTCATTTCCAAATTTTAGTATTTTTATCATGTCCAGATTTAAAACTGTATGCATGAAGTGATAAGGAAAACTGATAACCGGAGTGGGGGTTGAAATTTTACATGGTATCAGAGCTTGGTTGGCTGAAAAGTGTAGTTTGGAACAGCAAAGTGAAAATCACAGCAAGTTGATTTTTACACAGAAAACAGAAACCTTTACCCAGATTTGAAAATTTCAGTTTGTTAGGACAGTGAAACATGTCTTTGGGTTTGAGGGTTGAAGACAGGTTGGATGGGTAGAGCAACTACAGTGCATGGAGGGAGAGAATCCAAAAGCATCTTTGAGGAAGCAGAAATCTAGGGCATTATGGTGCATACCACACAGCACCCAGTAGCAGTACCTGTTGACCCTGTACAATTAGCAGAGTTCAACAAAATGAATGCTAAGGCAAAAAGACAAATTCTGGATGGAGTTAAAGATCATGTAATTCCTCATGTGAGAGGAAAGATTTGTGCACATGAGATGTGGACAACCTTGACCAGTCTCTACCAGAGCTCAAATGAAAACAGAAAAATGGTCCTAAGGGAGAAATTGAAGGCCATTAAAATGGTTAAGACTGACAATGCTACAACATACCTCATGAAGATCACTTCGGTGAGAGATGAGTTAGCAGTCGTAAGTGAGACTATTGCACCCACTGAGTTGGTGAAGATTGCTTTAAATGGTCTTCCCAAGACTTGGGAGAGTTTTGTAGATGGAATTATTGCACGTGATAACCTTCCCGGATGGGAGAGGTTGTGGTATGATTGCATTCAGAATGAGATCAGAAAGAACCATCTAGGGGTAGCCAAATAGGTTGAGGAGGATGACAATGTGGCATTGTTGGCAAGAGGCAAGAAGGGCAAAGCAAATAAGGGAGCTTCCAGCAGTGGAGGCAAAGGAAAAGGTAAATGCAAGCAGCAGGTAAACAAAGAGAAGGACTATTCCAAAGTCAAATGTTGGAATTTTCAAAAGACGGGACACTATGTAGTTGTGTGTCCAGAGAAGAAGAACAAGAAGGGGAAAGAGAAAACCATGGCAGCTTCTGCAGAGATAGAGGGCTTCTCAGAGAGCTTTGATCGGGAGTTTGGATTCATAGCTTGTGAGTCCTACAGTGTAGTGTCACCTGCCACACAGGTTCAGAGGAAGTGTGCACTCTCCTCTACTAGCAGAGCATCTTCTAGCATTTGGTATGTTGACAGTGGCGCTTCACGCCATATGACAGGGGTCAGAGAGTACTTCTCAAAGCTTTCACAGAGTGATATTGATATGGAGGTAGTACTTGGTGATGACAGCATTGTTAGAGCAGTCGGTGTTGGAACATTGACATTTGATAGGGAACCCAAACCTCCCTTGAAAGTGTCAAATGTTCTATATGTGCCTAGAATGAAGAAGAACCTGATATCTGTCTCAGCACTTGAGGACAGAGGGTATGAGGTGTTGTTCAGGAGAGGGTGGGTGCTCATATATCCTAGGGGAACTCCAGCTGATTTAGCTAGAGTGATTGGTGTGCGCTATGCTAAGGTGTACAAGTTCCCATTCCAGCCCCTGATGGCATTGAGTAGCAACACCCGAGACAGAATGACAGCAATTCAGAGTTGTGTGAGATTTGGCATCGTAGGATGGGTCACATGTAACATGGGGCCTTAAGGACATTGCGAGAGATCACCATTGGTATGCCAGATTTCAGTTCTGATCACCTTAATGTATGTAGAGGATGTGCTATGGGGAAGTTTTCTAAATCCCCTTTTCCCAGCAGTGACAGCAGAGCGACAGAGATCCTTGACTTGATTCATTCCAATGTGAGTGGTCGGATGTCTCATGTATCCTTGAGTGGCTATGAGTATTATGTTTTATTCATTGATGATCACTCCAGGAAGACCTGGACTTATTTCTTGAAGACCAAGAGTGAGGTCTTCAAGCGGTTTCAAGAGTTCAAAGCTCTTGTGGAGACCCAGACAGGTCGAAAGATCAAGGTCCTCAGGTCAAACAATGGAGGGGAGTATACTCTTGGTGAGTTTGTGAAGCTTTGTGTTGAGGCAGGCATAAAGAGGGAGTTCACGGTTCCTTACAACCCCCTGCAGAACGGGGTGGCGGAGAGAAAGAACAGATCCATTGTAGGGGTTGCCAAATCCATGCTTCATGATCAAGGGTTACCTTTGTTTTTGTGGGTAGAGGTCTGCAACACTGTTGTTTTGCTTACATAACAAGAGTCCACATCGTGCCTTGGGAATGTGACTCTGAAGGAGGATTTTTCTGAGAAGAAGCTTGATGTTGGCCACTTTCGTATCTTTGGGTGCATTACATACTCATATGTTCCCAAGGAGAAGAGGACCAAGCTAGATCCCACTGCCGACAAGGGCATCTTTGTGGGTTATAGTGAGACCTCAAAAGCTTACCAGATTTACATTCCTGCAAAGAGGAAAGTGGTTTTCAGGTGGGATGTGAAGTTCGAGGACGAGAGAGCTTTCAGGAGGTCATAGGAGTTAGAGTATCTAGAGTCACCAGACCCTCAGGAGCAGTTGAGTCAGTCACAGGGATCCAGTGGTCAGGGATCAGGAGGTACATCTATTACAATGTCAGGTCCATCAGTGAGCAGTAACTCTCAGAGTCAAGTGAGGGGATCTTCGGGCAGCATGCAGGGCAGTCCGCAGAGCAGTGCACTTGATAGTCCACTGATGGACAGTTCGCACGGTACTTTAGCTTCTACAGGCACAGGTAAAGGTATGAGGTCAGTTGGCAGGCCTTCAAGAGTTCAAGGTTCTAATGATGATGAGGATTCTTTCACTCCGGTGGGAGAAGTATGCTTAGGGAAGAGGAATCCCAAGTGGCTTCAAGACACCTTGCACGAGGCCACATCAGTTGCTAGGCCAAAGAGACAAGTTAGAGAGAGTAAACCACTTGAGCGACCTGAGCGATTTTGTAGTTACATGGCATTGGTAACAAGCATCATTGATACTAAGCCTTCTAGTTATGAGGAGGCAGCTAGCCAACAGGTCTGGAGAGAGGCCATGATGGAGGAATATTCTTCCATTATGAAGAACGATGTTTGGGAGGTAGAGTCGAGGCTTGAAGGTAAATCAGTTGTTACTTCCAGATGGCTCTACAAGATAAAGCATGTTGCAGATGGCAACACTGAGAAGTTCAAGGCTCAGTTTGTGGCGAGAGGGTTCCCACAGGTAGAGGGAGTTGACTATGACGAGATCTTCGCTCCCGTAGCTCGATATACATCTATTTGCACCATTATATCAATTGCAGCAGAGATGGGTTGGAAGATCCACCAGATGGATGTGAAGACCTCATTTCTCAATGGCTTCATTAAGGAGGAAGTTTATATTGAGCAGCCGCAGGGCTTTGAGGTGCATGGGAAGGAGACCCATGTATGCAGATTGAAAAAGGCACAATATGGTCTAAAGCAAGCTCCTAGAGCTTGGTACTCTCTGATTGATACACACCTGCAGCAGTTGGGTTTCACAGGAGTGAGGCTGATCCAAACATATACTTCATTGTGGTAGGTGAGGAGCCTCTCATTCTGGTGTTGTATGTTGATGACTTGGTCATCAATGGTGCAGAGAGACTCATTGAGCGCTGCAAGAGAGATCTTGCTTCAGAGTTTGAGATGAAGGATATCGGCTTGATGCATTATTTTCTAGGATTGGAGGTGTGGCAGGAGGAGGGGCATTTCTTCCTAGGACAGGGGAAGTACATTGTGGATATTCTTAGCAAATTTCACATGGAGGACTACAAACCCATGTCTACACCTATGATCACTAACTGGAAGAGGCTTCACACTTCAGATTCCAAGTTGGTGGATCCTACACTATACAAACATCTGATTGGTTCATTGATGTATTTGGTCAACACTTGACCAGATATATGTTTTGCAGTTAACATTATGAGTCAGTTGATGTCTGAGCCCGGGAGAGTGCATTGGGTGGTTGCAAAACACATTCTTCGTTACTTGCAGGGCACTATGGATTATGGTATGGATTATAGACAGGGTGATGGAGTGAGACTAGCATGGTACACTGATTCAGATTGGGCAAGTTGTGCTTCAAATAGGAAGAGTACTTTCGGGTGTTGTTTTGGGTTGGGTTCGACAGTTATGTCGTGGTTCAGTTGGAAACAACAGTCATTTGCATTGAGCTCAGCTGAAGCAGAGTATGTGGCTGCTATTTTGGCTAGTTGTGAGGCCATATGGCTTCGCAAGATACTGTTTGGCTTATTTGGTCAGGCATTGATACCTTCTATGATTTACTACGATAATCAGAGTTGCATAAATCTCACAGAGAATCCAGTTTTTCATGACAGGTCAAAGCATATCGGGATCAAGTATCACTTCATTAAAGACTATGTCCAAAAGGGAGTTGTCAAGCTTGAGTACATTCCCACAGATGAGCAGGTAGCGGACATTTTCACCAAAGTCTTACCACGGGGCAAGCATGTCTATTTCAGAGACAAGATGGGAGTGATGAGGAACAATTTCCTTGGTAAGAGGGAGTGTTAAAATTTGGGTACCAGAGGACAAGTGGTTCCCTAAGGCTTTGATCTTTGGCCTAGGGAAAAGTGTCCACATTTATTTGTACTTTTCTCCTAAAGTGACTTTATAAGTGGTAAAGTCAATCTAATTTAAAAGTGACTTTATAAGTAATAAAGTTACATTCTAATTTTAAAGTGACTTTATTAAAGTCAATGAAAAATTAGAAAGTGAAAAAGTGACTATGGAAATAAAAAGCTAAGTGGGTCTTTATTTAAGTGGGATGAGTTTTAAAAAAAAAAGTGAGAATTAAATGCACATTTACTCTTAGTCCTTGATCTAAAGCTATGTCAACCATTGGATTTAGGGATTCCCCAAAAGTCACTTAGGGTTAGGGTAAAAGGAGAAAATGAGAGAAAAGACCATTCAGTCTTTCATGAGCATTTGAGAGAAAGGGAAGAGAGAGCAAGGAGAAGTTGAAGGAGAGCAACTTGGCACACATCCCAAGACAACAAATACGTACAGCAGCAGTTTTGGGCCCACATTCCAAGGCAGAATTCGTACAACATATTTGGGCACGTTTTCCAAGGAGGAAAGGCACAGAAAACGAGGAAGAGGGACAGCAGCATTCAACACAGATTTCGAGGCAGATTCTCGACACGAAAATCAAGAAGGACTGTTGTAATGACAACACAAATTTCAAGAAATTCGTATAGCAACTGACAGCATAGTTTTCAAGGCAGATTTTGGGCATGAAAATTGAGTACAGCTGTAATTTCTGTACAGTGGTACAGTCGTACTGCATATTTATGGGCATGTTTTTCGAGGCAGGTCGTACAACATTTAATGCTATAATATTTCTGTTATTTTTGTTTTGTTGTTGGCACGTTTTCCGAGGCAAAGTTCAAGCACGAAAATGGAGATAAGTTGTAAATTGTGGTTGCTGGAATTTTTACTATGTATTTCAATTTCTTTGTAAAAACATTTTCAGAAATAAAGAAGAGCTCTCAAACTGGTTTTCCCCAAGAGTTGTAGGGGGTTTTTCCAGGGTCACATTGACCAAAAATATCTGTGTCATTTTCAAAGAAGAAGACCCTTGACAACTCCTGGGAGGATATGCAAACTCTGATAAGAAGTCTGGTAAAGAAGAAGACCCTTGACAAAACATATCATTAGGAGAAGTGTCAATCAGAATAAAGAATGTCCATGCCTACAAAAATATGGCATGGTGAAAGATCATCATTGAGGTAACTTTTGTTTTTAAAAAGTTCATACGTATATATTTATCTGGATGAATTTGTGCAAGGCTACTAATCATGTGAAAGGATGTAATATCCTTGGAGATGGTTCAAAAGAAAGCAGCATGGCATAAAAAGGTGGACCAGATAACGAAGACAGATAAATCACTTTCTGATAGATGACATGACACATGGATGAAAGTGATGGATGATTTGTACCCTATGGAGCCAAAGGATGAAGATTCCTCAATATCGAAATCCATGACATTGAGGGGAGGAATTCTTTATGAGCAGTTAAGTGTCTCACCATCGCTGCTACAGGTCCCTGGTTAAGAGCGAGCCTAGTAGTAAGTTTATTACTTGGAAGAAACTGGGTAATTCCTAAGAATAAGCCTAGGTACATGCCTTATACAAAAATGAGTACATTCCCATGTGGAATAGATCCTCCCTCGCTGAGACGGAGAGACAGACACATCATTCTGGTCTTCACTTGGGAAGACAGAATGGGGGATTGGATGATCATCTGGTATTCGATACTCTTTGAGAATGTGATAGGGCATTCAATATAATATTTGTCGGGGACCGATATTCTTTGAGGGCTAGCTACCTGTTGTGGATCATTATCTGCATATCCTTTTTTATATTTCATTTCAAAATTTTAAAAGAAAAAATAAAAATAAAAAATATAATAAGAATTTGAAAATGTGCTATAGTATGAAGTTGTTAATACTTTAGCACAAAAAAAGAGGAACACAATGTATTTCTGATTTTTATATACATGAAGCGGTCATCAGCCTTATGTTGATATATATATATTTCAAGGTTAAGACCCGAGCAACTTCCTGAGCGGAAGTCGCAATCACACAAAGAAGCTTACGGATAAGCTATTGCGGGTGGGTGAATTAGCCCGTCAGTTATCAAATCCCGACCCCCCGCAGTTGACCAATCAGATCTTGGAAATGGCGTTATCAACGGTTCGGATTGATTACGGGGGGTATGGATCAAACTTCTCCGTCGTACTCACAGACCCCCCGCAATGACGTCAGCAGCCGAGGTGGAAAACAGCTGTCACCCACTTTCAACTGTTTTTCCACATCATTCCTGTATTTATTGCGGATTTCCGTAGCCTATAAAAGGGGTTCTTCCGTCCCGTTTTGGTGTATATGTGACTGTTTGCCCATTTTATCCGCGTCCCGCCACCTTTGTCTTATCCGTTGTCCCGCGAATTGCTTTCGAATTCTTGTCAGCCATGGCGAAACGAGCATCGTTGTCTGGTTCACCTAGTCTCAGTCCCCTCCTGGATAGTGAAAAGGATGTTCATGATACCGCATCGTCCGTCAATCACCCCCTACTGCATTACCAAGTAACCCTGAACACTGACAAATCCCCTGTGTTCTCTGCTATGAAAAGTTCTGGTCTGTTATCCGCCTGTGTTCAGAAAACTCACTTCTTCCCCGAGTTCATTTCATGGTTAGTCTCATCTATGTACCCTGGCAAGTGCTTCGTCATGGATTCTCAGGGGGAAAATGTCCTGCAGATATCAACACAATTGATGCGTCAAGCATTATGTTTTCCAGAAGATGAGTCTCCGTTACAATTCTCCGAAGATTCATTAGTTCAGTATTTTGAAGATCTATCAAATGAAGAGTTCGGCCGTTGTATGTCATTTTTTAAATCAAATCCAGAGAAAACTCAATTTGAAGGAGGAAAGTTCAGTTTGGAGGCGTTCAGTGTTCAGTATAGGCCAGTTCTTAGCTGCATTACGGAGATTTTGGGAAGAGACGATGATCACGAAATTGATAAAGCAATCTTGGGGATGTTCGCTCTGATGATGAAACCAGGGGTGGTGCTAGACATCCCGTCTTTTTGGCAGGAAGTAGTAAATTCCCAATTGATCACCTTCCCTCTAACAGGTTTTTTCAAATTTCCATCATTGGTGGTTTACTTATTTTTATATCAAAATGTTGAAGAGTTCATGAGTGTGGGTTTAAATATAGTTGATAGTAATAAAAATAAGCAGTCAGTTTTATTCTGGACCGATATGGTTAGAAAGGAAGAGAACGAAGCCGGGCTGTTTGAATTTGTTGACCATTTCATGTCTACTGCTTATAAAATTTTGAATGGAACTCTTCCTCCATGCTTTCTGCCAAAAGCCCGGGAGTTCCTACAGTGAGGACCCAATTGTAAATTTGGAGATTGGTTTGTATTTGAAGATTACTCTGAGATAAGGCTGTATGGAGTTAGTATTGAGCCCTATAGGCTCCCAACCTTTGTTCCCATGAGACTTTTCGCCCTGGAATTTATAAGGCAAAGTCTTAATGTAGACCAAGTTCATTTTCTGCCCATGAAGAAAGGATTGATGTACAAGTTGCCTATGAGTGTAGGACCTTTTGTGGTCAACACAAGACAAGATTTTGATGAAGTCTCAAAAATATTGGAAGGGACGCAGTTGTTGTTGGGAGAGAAATGGCCTTATGATCCACATGGAATAATTTCTCAGAAAAGGGTTGAGAATGGGTATGCTGCATTTTCCTATGTAAGTAAACCTGATTTAGAGAAACTGGCTAATCCAGGAGAGTCAGGTTCATCAAAGACCAGTATTCAAACACCTGCAATTTTGGAAAGAATGAGCAAAAGAGGTAGAGAGGATGTTATTGAAATTGATGAGGAGGAGCCCTGAGAGGAAAAAAGAACCAAACTAGCAGAGGACCATTCTTCCAATTCACCTGGTTTTACTCTCCAGGTCAATGAAGAACAAGATTGCCCTTCATCTCCTAGAAGACAGGAACTTCATTTGGAAAAGGCTCCATCAATAAAGCAAGTGTTCACGCAGATTGAGGAAAGGAACCAGAGGATAAAAGCCAATATAGAAGCACAAGCAGAGCACCATATATCTGCTGACCAAACCAGATTATTGACTGTGATGGATCTGGAGAAAGATCAGTTCAAGATGGCTCTGTCACATCCGACAGGAATGTCCCTTGGGCCTTCGGGCAGCTTTAAGGAGGTAAACGTAGTCATGGATGTTAAAAAGATCCCCTTGTGGGACAAAATGAATCTTCACATGCAGACCGGGCAGCTGATTGTAAATGATTTGAACAAGACCAATGCTACAGCAGTCAAGACGGAAAACATGCTTGCAAAGGTCATCAGACAATGCAAAATGGAGAAAGCTAATGCAAGGGCATTAACAACTCAAAATGAAGAGTTGAAGAAAATCATTATGAAAATCGGAGTGGATCCAAATGATAAAGCCGCAATTCAAAAACTTATGAAAAGTGCAGAAGCGGAAATATCTTCACTGAAGAAAAAGTTAAAATTACCAGCTACAGAACATTCATTGGCGGCCGAAGTAGCTGAGGTTGAAAAGGAGAAAGAGGAATTGCGACAGCAGTTATTGAAGAAAGACGAAGAACTCACTAAGGTAAAGCAGACCGTTATATCCTTACAGAATCATATCGAGAACCATACTTGTACTTTTGATTTTTCTGCAGGTGAAGCTGATCCTCAAGCCCAGGTTATTCAGCTAAACACAGAATTAAAGATGGCGGAAAGAGATTGTAAACAAGCCCAGTGAGAATTGGCCACAGTTACCAAGATGATGCAGGGATGGGAAGAAAAAGCACATGAGAACAAGCAGAAGCTACAGAAAGCTGAGGATGAAATCAAAGAGCTCAAGGAGAAATTAAAGGGAAATATTTCTCTTATTAAAGCTAAGGATATCATCTGGAATGAGATTATTTCAGAAATGCAGTCAAAATGGAATTCCATGAATATAATTGCCAGAGAGAAAAGCATTGTTTCAGAGCATGAAAAGGAGCTTTTATCTGAGAAGCAGGCCGCTATTAAAAGAGCGAATTGGGCCAGAAAATTCATAAACTTTATTAATGCCAAGATAGATGAAGAGTTAGGAGATATGGGGATACAGGATAGGTACTTCTATGCTGAGGAGGTAAATAAAATGATAATCAAAAACGACCTTCAAAAGGCCGCAGAGAAGCGGTTACAGGGAATTAAAGAGATAATTAAAAAATTTGATATATCATTTGACAAGTTGACGAGAACTGGTTTGCCCTCATGCTGGACGGAGAGAGGGGAGATTATGTCCTGGAAATTCTATGAAGATCAGTTGATATTTGCAAAAAGCAGAGCAGATGGCAGGCATGAGAAGACACAGGTTTTAAAGGGAGAAACGGTATTTAATTTCTTACAAAGGCATGTCCTTCTGCTATGGATGGTGAAGACATTATTCACAGGTAATCTTACTCATAGTCAGGTTGTTGCGTTTACACTGGAATATCATCGTTATAAGAACGCTTCGACGACTCAGGTAAGCTCTGGAAAGAATGCAAAAGATTTTCTATGGACACAGAAAAGACAACTTCAGCGACTCAGCCACAAGTAGCCATTCAGCCACAAATAGTCATTGAGACAGCCACTATTTCAGGAGCATCAGCTCACTTAGATTAGGAATTTATCATGTTTTAATTGAAGTCATGTAAATGTAATAGAACTTTTCCGAGGCATGTACCTCCACTACAGTGAGCAGTTAAGCAGTTAGAGTTAGTTAGAATCGGTTTCATTACTGGAAACCATTTTGGTCATATTGTATTTAAAGACAATTGGAAGAAGAAAGAAGGTTCCGAGTTTTGGACCTTGAAGGCTAATTTTGTACTGAAAAATATTGAATGAATGAAAATTTTTGCAAGTTTCCATCATTCTATCTGTGTTGAATAGTTTTCTCAGTTTTCATTTCATTTCCATATCTATGAATAAAGTAGAGTGATTTGAGCTGCAGGTCTCTTGATATCTGTGTATCTAAGAGTTAAACATCCTTAATGGGCGCTCCTCTATTTTAGCTTTATTGTTACTCACTTCTTCAGAATTTTATAATGGTAGATTCTGTTTTAAGCAGCATGTCAATTTAAAATCCTTTTCGTTCTTCGTCTTCCATTCGCTCACTTCAACATAAAGAGAACATGGCATTGCAGAACTTGTAAAGATTTGATATTTGGAGAATATATTATTAATATTTGAAGGTTTAATAAACAGAGACAGATATACACTTGTTTGTGACATAATCTTTAATGTCTTGAGCACGGATTCCTTTACACAGCAGGGAATTGTTTCTCAAGGAACAACACTACCCAAGAGAAGAATAGTCCAAGAAGGTCATACTTTGGGAACCCCTGGGTGGAATATGTACCTTGGAGAGACAACGACTATGGTGTCTATAAGTCATGTGTGTCGCCAGCATTGTAGCCCATTGTCTCGTGAGAGATGGAGTTGTTAGTCAAGGCCTTGGACTAGGACAATGCTAGTTGATATGATGCTATACAGATGCAATTACCAATCCAATTCTTTTTATGAGATTCTTCAGTTCGAAAGTGACCATGTACCTATATGAATACCTCCCTAGTGAAGAGGGAGTGTTGAAAAGTGTAACTAGGATCAGTCTTCATATTGACTATGTAATTATGTATTTATGTAAAAAAGACAGATAATAAAATATATTTTTGTTGTACTTGCTTCATGGGTTTCATGAGCAAGATTTTATTATAGATAGACTTCTTCTTGATGTCTACTAGGGTTGTCTTCTGGTCATAAACATAATCAAGTGTCATGTGTATGAATGCTCCAAGACCTTGTTATAAAACTATGGAAGAATGGCTTAAAGACACCCCACATTCAACGCTGGAAGATAAGCTTAATGATGCTCCAAGATACCTCCATCAACGTTGGAATTATTGCACTTCAAGTCGGCCTAGTGCACAGTGATGAAGTCGGCTTACTAGCTGGATGTATGGTTGGCCTAAAGACAAGTTCTGTGCCATATATATCCTGAACCTAAGGCTCATTTGACATCAAGTATTGTGGATTACTCTGAAGAAGACTATGGATTTCAGAGAGGATTCAAGTGTGGGTTAAGGGACAGAAAATTGCGGATAACTCTAAGTCTATACAGCATGATAAAGTCTGGCCTAAGTGTGGGTTAAAGGAGAGGAAAAGGTGCAGACATATCTGAAGATTTTATAGTGGTTAAAATGTGAATATCTCTGAGATAAAGTGCAGAAAAAGGACAAGATCTAGTGCGGATTTCAGGACAGAATTCAGTACAGGTTTTAAGGACAAAAGAAGGTTCATATATCACAGCGTGTTATCACAACAAGGAAGAGACTTTAGTTCGAGAAAAAAAGGAAGGTAAATATGTAAATTTGTGATTTACCTTCATGTTCTATAGTGCATAAAAGGAAGTACTACTCCTCAATTGAAGAAGCTTTAGTGATCTTATCTAAGGGCTATCATAAAGAATTTTGTGCAAGGTACAAATACATCCTAGAAGATATACCTAGAGACTGAGTTCTCTAATATTGACGCAGGTTGATGCAGAAAAGAAGGGTCAACATTGAAGGTCAACAAAGAAGCAGTGGCAAGGTCTTGGATGCATTAATAGGTTAAGGGTCTGAGTCTTAGTCATGGTACTTGTCATTTGAAGATCTATAAGAAGAATTCCTTACGGGTTTTTCTCTCCAAGAGGGAGAGGTTTTTCCTTGGCTCGAGGAGCCTAACTATGAGTCTTGTATTTTGGTCATTGACTTGATGAAAGACTAAACAAGCTAACGAAAATAAGACATAAGTAACCCAAGTAAGTACACAAGTAATTATCAAGAAGAGAATTTGAATTAATCACCAGCCCTCCAAATTCTCAACATGGAATCAGAGCTAAGGTGTTGAACACAAGGGCTACTTGACAAGAATACACTCCAAGAAGCAAAGATCAAAGTTTGTGTTGAAAAGTCAAATCAGTTTACCAGGAAGACTCTCAAGCTATCATTCAAAGGATCAACTCATTCAAGAAAATAATCTTTGCCATCAAAGATTTACATTCAAGGCATTGTTAGAAGAAACATCATCTTTTGAAGATATCCTTCATCATCAAGGAAGCTGCAAGTCACTCTACTCAAGTAAGTATTTATGACCTTAAATTTGTCAAGATGCCCTATTGTAAAGAGAGCAACAAATTGGTTGGGTCATCAAACTTTAGTGCTTGGAAGAAGAGGATGGATTTGAATCTAATTGAAGACAAAGTTATGGACTACATCAAAGGATCTACAATTCAACCCTCAAAAGAAGATGCTCCAACTCATGCCAAGTACATGAAGGGAGAACTCAAAGCCCAAAGGATTCTCATAGAATCCATTAAGGACTCACTCATTCCCTATGTATCAAAACTAAAGTCCGCAGAAGAAATATATGAGAAACTGGTAGAGCTATTCTCTGTGAGTATTGCAGGAGAAGCAATCTCTCTGAGACAAGAACTATACAAAATGAAATTGTCAAGAGAAGAAGGAATCACTTCATACTTTATAAGGATTTCTGACATAAGAGATCAACTGCAGGAATTAGGAGAAGTAATGTCTGACACTAAGATGACTATAGTGGTGTTGAATGCTCTACTAGAGGAATGGGGAAACTTCACTTCAAGTTTATACGGGAAGAAAGAAGCCATACCATTCCATGATTTATGGTCTCTATGTAAAATAGAGGAAACAAGATTGAAAGCCAAAGCTGATACAGGATCAAAGGAAGGGAATCAAGCCTTTGTAGCGATGACCAGGAAGAAAGGAAGATTCGGAAATTTTGATCCTCAGAATAAAAGAAAAAATATGGATAAAGTACGATGCTTTGGATGTATGAACTTGGGCATTATAAAAGAGATTGCTCTAAATTTGGAAAGGACAAGAGAAAAAAGGAAGAAGCCCATGTCATAGATATGAGGGAAGAACCTAATGCAAAGAAATGTAAGAAACAAGAAGCGAGAGATCTCTATTGTGATTGAGATCATCTTCCTCTTTAAGTGATTTTTGTTGATTGTAAAATAGGAAGCAATGTATATTAATAGCATCATGATAGAAGCATGATAAGAGCTCTTAGTGAAACAACGAAGCATGATAAGAGCTCTTGGTGAAACTGGGCTTTGAGGGCTAGCTAACCAAGAGAATAATAGTCCAAGAAGGTCATACTTTGGGAACACCTGGGTAGAGTATGTACCTTAGAGAGACAATGACTATGGTGTCTATGAGTCATGTGTGTCGTCAGCATTGTAGCCCATTGTCTCGTGAGAGATGGGGTTGTTAGTCAAGGCCTTGCAAAAGGACAATGCTGGTTGATATGATGCGATTACCAATCCAATTCTTCTTATGAGATTCTTCAGTTTGAAAGTGACCATGTACCTATATGAATACCTCCCTAGTTAAGAGGTAGTGTTGAAAAGTGTAACTAGGATCGGTCTTCACATTGATTGTGTCATTACGTATTTATGTAAAGAAGAAGACAAAGATAATAAAATATATTTTTGTTGTACTTGCTTCATGGGTTTCATGAGCAAGATTTTATTATAGATAGACTTCTTCTTGATGTCTACTAGGGTTGTCTTTTGGTCATAAACATAATCAAGTGTCATGTATATGAAAGCTCCAAGACCTTGCTATAAAACTATGGAAGAATGGCTTAAAGAGAGCCCACATTCAACGTTAGAAGATAAGCTTAATGATGCTCCAAGATACTTCCATCAACGATGGAATTATTGCACTTCAAGTCGGCCTAATGCACATTGATGAAGTCGGCTTACTAGTTGGTTGTATGGTCTACCTAAAGACAGGTTTTGTGCATATATATATCCTGAACCTGCGGCTCATTTGACATCTAGTATTGCGGATTACTCTGAAGAAGACTGTGAATTTCAGAGAGAATTCAAGTGCGGGCTAAGGGACAAAAAATTGCGGATAACTCTAAGTCTATACAGCGTGATAAAGTCTGATGTAAGTGTGGGTTAAAGGACAAGAAAAGGTGCGGACTTATCTGAAGATTTTACAAGGGTTAAAATGTGAATATCTCTAAGATAAAGTGCAGAAAAAGGACAAGATCTAGTGCAGACTTCAGGAGAGAAGTCAGTTAGATGGTTCATATATCACAGCATGTTATCACAGCAAGGAAAAGACTTTAGTTCGAGAAAGAAAGGAAGGTAAATCTGTGATTTACCTTCCTATTCTATAGTGCATAAAAGGAAGTACTACTGCTTCAGTGATCTTTTCTAAGAGCTATCATAAAGAATTTTGTGCAATGTACAAATACATCCTAGAAGATAGACCTAGAGACCGAGTTCTCTAATATTGGTGCAGCACAGTGCAGGTTGGTGCAGAAAAGAAGGGTCAGCATTGAAGGTCAACAAAGAAGCAGTGGCAAGGTCTTAGATGCATTAATAGGTTAAGGGTCTAAGTCTTGGTCATGGTACTTGTCATTTGAAGATCTATAAGAATAATTCCTTACAGGTTTTCCTCTCCAAGAGGGAGAGGTTTTGCCCTGGCTCGAGGAGCCTAACTTTGTGTCTTTTGTATTTTGGTAATTGACTATGAAAGACTAAATAAGCTAACAAAAAGAAGACATAAGTAACTCATGTGAGCACACAAGTAATTATCAAGAAGAGAATTTGAATTAATCACTAGCCCTTCAAATTCTCAACAAAGTGAAGGAGACACACTATATCATTGTATTGGGTCTACAATAAAGCAAAGAAGGAGGTATGTATCACAATGAAGAAACAAGGAGGCTGAGACCTATTTAGTGAAGGGAAAAGTCTATAATACAGTACTGAAGAAATAAGGAGGCCAAGACCTAACTCAGTGAAGGAATGGGTTTGTCATCCATGCGTATCACAGTGCAAAAGGAGGAGACATAGCGTAGAGGAGTATCGATGATCAAAGATAGAAGTATGATATCTCTGTTTTGTGATAGCAGCATATGTCTGAAGAAGGTCAAAATTAAGAAAAGGTAATCACAGTGATAAGAAGGGATCTCAGAGTTAAGCATATTAAAGACCGATAAGGAGTTCTAAGGAAACTAAGAAGAAGTACATTGCTCAAGGATATTAGACAAGGGACCGAGCTTCCCTTGTGCAAGTGCAAAATGGTGCAGAAAGGAATGTTATCATAAGGAGCCAAGAAGAGCAGGTGACAAGGGTGTTGGAGGCATACTAATGTCAAGAGTTTGTGTCATGGTCATGGTACTTGTCAATTGAAAGTCTATAAGAAGAATTACTTGTGAGTTTTCCTCTCCAAAAAGGAGAGGTTTTGGCCCTGGCTTGAATAGCCTAAATTTGTCTCTTGTGTTTTGATAATTGACTAGATGAAAGACATAATTAAGAGAAGTAAGCTCACAAGTAATTATAAGTAAAGAATTGAATTAAACTATGCCCTACCAAATTCTCAACAATATGGACCAACCAAATTAGAGAAAGTAAGAACTTCATAAAGATTTTAGGAGTACTTTGTAATACTGGACACCTAGCTGGATAGTATCAACTTCCAAACCATATAAACTACACAAGAATTTTAGGTCCGTTACTGAAACACAATATGAACATGCTAAAACTAGAAAATGCACCTTAGAGTTTTCCGAAAGGAATGTTACTTGGAAAATCAGGTTAGGCCAATCCATATGATCTGAGACCCATAAGAAACAAGATGAAGTAAAAAAGAACAAATTATTAATGTCCAAAATACACAAATGAGGAAAAGCATTCAATGGGACTGCCATTTATATCATAACTAAGAACAGCTAGTACAGTTCATGCCTTTTCACCAACCTAGTTCCAGAATAGCAACATCAAAATAGATAAACTAAAATCATATTAGAACATAAGAAGAAGGTTTAGTGAACTGAATCAAATTCAGGAATGGTACAGTACAGCTTGATGAGCCAGCTAGCCAAAGGGGGAAATAGTGTAGCTATAATTGAAAGACACAATCATGAATCACTCACATTTTTAAAATCAGACATTGCATCATTACATGTAAAGTGTTTACTGCTTTCATCAATGCCATTTAGTTATTTTTAGCACCGACATTGTCTTTCCCCATCTTTCGCCGGATCTCATGGGCAGTGTTAAAGACACCATTTGTAGGCTTGTTGCAAACATAGCATTTTTTGTTTCTGGCATGATGCTGTTTCACATAGAACGAATTTGTGATCAGGTCTGAGGCTAAGTTGAAGCTTCACCAAAATAAATTCTAGGTAAAGAACTTTCCAGTAAGTAGAGTAATAGTCTACAATAGAGTAATAGTCTAGATATTTTGATGCATGGAATATTGCGCAATCCAAACATATTCAATAATAAGAAAGAAACAAAGATATCAGAATTACAAATATGAGTCTTTTACACATGCACCATTGCGATGTACATGCAATTTCCCAAAACACTTGAAACATTGGTATCAACCCTTTCTACAACTTTCAAAGATTTCTATAATACTTTCAAAATATTTATATAGTACTTTCAAAACTCAATTTCTATTGATACGAATCCGATAGCAATATTAATAATCACACTCCCAGATTTCAATTGACCATTCAATTTGAATCATAATGCATCTTGAACATGAAACATTATTAGAGAGGGGAAACACTGTTATAAGAGTTTAAGACCAGAGCGTTCCAAAGCAAAGAAAACTAATTAAATTCAGCATTACACAGTGAAAAAAGATAGATGGAATGAAAATTAGAAGATTGCATCCTGAATTGAAGTAGAAGAAGCAAATACAGAATTAGCACATCCATCCTAAGAATTACAAGATACGGAATGGAAGACTCATTACAAATTGTTTTTCAATGGGACTGCCAAGCGAAACACAGGGAGAGCTGGTGTAGGGGGAATCATCAATGACATGGGAGAAATAGCAGTCTCAAGCTTTAATGAGTGGGCTGGGTATACTTATAACATAAACAATGTAGCAATGGATTCAGTGCTCTAACAGGGCCAGGTTAAGGACGAAGATTAAGGAATTAAGAGCTTGCTTGTATTGGACCTTCGTGACTCTAGAGTCTAAATTAGTCATAGTCATTGTTGGAGGTAAGGCCACCCCTTCAAATACTTTATTAGGGTGAATAGTGATTGAGATTAGTATTAGTTTCACAATCCTTTAACTGCATGACACTCTAGAGTGTAAATTAATGATAAGACTATCTCTTCAAATATATTTATTAGGGTGAATGCTGAACAGTGAATAGTGACTGAGATGGTATTAATTTCCTGGTCTTTTAATTGTGGAAAACACAGGAATAGCTGGCATAGCAGGACTCATCATCAACAAGGGAGAAATCATAATCTCAAACATTATTAAATGGCTGGGTATAGGCACGAACAATGCAGCAAAGTATTCAAAGCTAAATCAAGGCCTGGTTAAGGACAATGGTTAAGGAATTAAGAGCTTGCTTCTATTGGACCTTGGTGACTATACGACTCTAAACTAATGATTCGCATTGTGTGAGGTAAGGTCATCCCTTCAAATATACTATTAGGGTGAACACTGACTGAGATGGTCTCAATTACAATCCTTTAATTATGTGACACTCTTTCACATCCCATGACATCTGACCAGCAGTGTAGAAGATCTTACATACAAAGGTAGGAATAAAGATAGGTGTGTTGCAAATAATGGGCAATTATGGGTTAGTAGGTGCAAATCCTCCATAAATTTAGGGAGCCCAAAAAAGGGAAGTGAAGTGTATGGATTTTGCACTTCCTACTGGCCATACAAATATCCCCTCAAATAGCACAATGTAGCAAAGCATTTGGTGCTACATCAAGGTAATGGTTTAGGACAGATCAAGGAATTAAGAGCTTGCTTGCATTGGACCTTGGTGACTCTAGACTCTAAGTTAACGAAACATTCTGGGATGTAAGGCCAACCCTTCAGATATCTTAGTATGGCGAATAGTGAATGAGATAGTACTAGTATTAATTTTCCAATCCTTTGATTGTGCTCGTTCCCAAAGGGGAAAGATAAGCACATCAGGTACATAGATTAGGTTCTAACCCTTCTTTGTTGCTTGCTCTTCATTCTCTTCTCCGAGGTCAGGTTGCTGTTGTAGTTTAAATTATATTAGGTTCGTTTAGTTTAACACTTGGCCAAGGGTTTCAGCCCACATAGAAAAGGAATTTCAATTAACCCTATGATAATACCTCACAAGAGAGGGAAGAATGTTGGAAAGTGTAACTAGGTTCGGTCTTCATAATGACTATGTAATTATGAATTTATGTAATGAAGAAGACAAAGATAATAAAATGTATTTTTGTAAAGCTTGCTCCATAGGTTTCATGAGCATAGAGTTTTTTAATTATAGGTCAAAGACGACTTCTTGATGTCTTTTAGGGATTTGTCATCTTGTCATAAAATGTATAATTTGAAGTCATGTATATGAAGTATTGATACACTTGCAAAGGATCATTATTAATGTAAGTAGTATGCCTCAAGACCTTGTCAATTGGCTCGTAAAAGATGGCTCAAGTATGATGCAAATACCCCTGAATAAGTCAGCCCAAATACGTTGGATGCACTCCTTGTAAAGTCGGCTCTCATTCAGATGTAAAAGTCGGTTTATAAACAGTCACAACTATTCATAGAGCATAGGTAGAACGAGGGCTATCTCATCAAAGGAAGAATCGGTATGTCTCTGAAGTATATGCTACAGCAAGAAAGAAATCTCTAAAGGAGGTCAAGTATAGTCTAGCTAGGAACCGATCTTTCCTAGTCCTGGTGCAGAACGGTGCAGAAAAGGAGATCAGCATAAGGAGTCAAGAAAAGAGCAGTGACAAGGTCTTGGAGGCATACAAGGGTCAAGGGTCTGTGTCATGGTCATGATACTTGTCAACTGAAGGTCTATAAGAAGAATTACTTGCGGGTTTTCCTCTCCAAGAAGCAGAGGTTTTGGCCCTAGCTTGAACAGCCTAAATTTTGTGTCTCTTGTGTTTTGATAATTGACTTGATGAAAGAGAAAACCTAAGTAAGAGAAGTAAGCTCACAAGTAATTATCAAATAGAGAATTGAATTAAACTGTCCTTCCAAATTCTCAACAAAGAAGATGATAAAATTTATGACCAATCATACCATGGCCCTTCATTTTCCACAATCACTCATATCGGATGATGTATGAATAGTACAGTCTCAAGTGATTCATGGCAAGATTTGAAAGACAAGGATGCATCATCCTCAAATAGACATGAATTTCAAGAGGTGAAGGATACAATGCTTGATGGTCAGTTTTGGCAATAGGTTAGGTATATCCTGCAATTCACCAAACCCATATACAGTATGATACAATTTGCAAATACAGATAAGATGGTGATTGGGGAGATGTATGAGTAGATGCATGCCAAGCCAAATCAAAGACATTGTTCAGCCAAGAGATGGCATATTGTATGATCATATCCCTAAACTTGTGGTCAAAAGGTGGGATAAGCTTAATGTTCCACTCCATGCCCTAGCATATGTCCTTACAACGAAATATCATTCTCCCTCTTGGTTAGCCCAACCAACACCTGGATGTTGGGTTAGAAGAAAACCACATACAGATCCAGACGTCCGAAACGCATACATGCTTATATTAGACAAATTGATTTCCGATGAAGAGGAGTGTGCTCAAGTAAGGAGCCAATTGATCAAGTACATCAGCATGAACTCTTTGGTAACTTGCAGGCATTCTATTGAATGGTGGAACATGTATGGATCTTCTACCACACCTATATAAATTGTTGGTGAGGTTGCTTTCACAAGTTGTTAATGCTTCTTTTGTAGATACTAGAGAGGTGTCAGAGCACGTAAAGCTTCATCCACAACATCAAGAGAAACAGCTTGAATGTACACAGACCAGAATGCTTGGTTTGTGTGCACTATAACTTGGGGTTGTTGTCCCATTACGAGGATAATGTGGAGGATAGAACCATAGCTTTAGAGCATTTGCCAGATGAATGTCTGGATAACAATGATGGTGATCATATTATGGAGCAAAGATGCCAACCCCAACAACTAGCAGGTTTCCAAATGCAGCAGTTTTGGCTTTATCTTCACAACATATAGTGTTATGTGAAGTTCATGCAGCTATTGGTCGTGTTCCACAAACACTTCTACCTATTCCTATTGCTCTCATTTATAGATCATGGGAAAGAAAATTAGAAGTTTCTCGTGGCAAGAGGGAATTTTAGTAGAATAGTACTTTGTCTTTATTACGCCTTATTTTGTAAACATTATTGATAGTTCTAGTTTGAAATTCAAAGATTGAAGATTGTAAATTGTTGACTAGATCTTACAACCCTTGGGCAATTATATGATGGTCTATTTCATTTTGTGGTTGATGTTATCTATTACAATTTGTTGATGATAACTTTTTTATGTTGGAACCTGAAAGTTGATGATTGATCTTTGATGACAATGTTATAACTACTAGATGAATGATGTTATATGTGTAATAAAGGGAGTTGCCCATAATGTTACTCTTGCTTCAATATTCTCTAAAGACAAGGAAGTTGACCTAGCTCAATTTAATGTTTAAATTTTCCAACAATTTGAGGTGCAGGAGAAGGATTCTCATGTTGATAGGTTGTTGATGCCATTGCATAGGTTTTTTTTTTCTTTTTTTTTTCTTTTTTTTCTTGTTTGTTTAACAAGAACGGTTATGGTTTATATTAGAATTTGGCCAAAATGCCTTTCACCGGATACATTTGATCAGGCATAGCCCTTAACCTTTCTTTCACTAACTGATCACAGGCCCCTAAACTTGGAAAACCGCAAGATTTACTCGAGACTATCGAGTCTATCTCCGTTATTTTCCCTATCTTAAAGAGACAAACAAACTGTTTCAGCAAAATGCAGAAAAACATGAAAAAATTTATGGAATGGGGTCCCAATTCTCAATTCCATCTGCCAAGAGACAGCCAGCTGGAAGTGAAACTGCCCTGTTGGCTTCCAAGTCAGCAGCTTTATTATTTTCCC